>OZ018326.1:12698585-13298585 GCA_963969495.1 Ceratothoa steindachneri | reverse complement strand
AATTTGGCATTTTTATATCACTTTCGCAATTAATTTGCACAAAACTCTAGGTGAGAACAAATTCGCGTATGTAACGAGTGTAGTGTACTGCCGCCATATGAACCTCGTTGACACCGAGGATATGTAAGTAAATACACAACTCCGATACACCACCTGTTAAGAAGTGAATCCTCAACATTAGAGTAAACCTATTAAAATTTGATTGGAGAAATATTTAAAAATTTCCATGTGTAAAATAAACTTTAGGTACTTTTTGAATTTCCTTGCGGAATGAGCGATTGAAGGACTTGGTTGATGCAGGGAGAAAAATCGCCCATCATTATGGAGTTTATAAATAAGCAATTCTGGTCAAAGAATGGGGCTAAGATTTTTTTTAAGGTAGATTCGAAAATATGTACAGCATATAAATCACTAGTAAAATCTGTTCGCAGAAACTCAAACTCTTTTTATAGGTTAAGGTGTGAAGATTAGCGATGGTATGCATAATGCAGAAGAGTTTTAATGCATTTATTTTGAACAGTTTTTCGCAAGAACTAAAGATATTAAACCTTAAGCCAGAGAAGGTTGTTTTTCGGTGAAGGGGAAAATTTATCTTCCACTTTATTAATTAAGATTTCTAGGTAAGGAATGACATTATTGATTTATTATTCAACCGTGTTGTTAGTGTTTGGATGAATGATATTAATAAATTTGAGAAATTGATCATCTTGTTAAGGAGTGTCAAAAAATTACAAATGACACTACCCAAAGTGTGTTATAAATAGATCTGCGACAACTGGGTCAATTGTGGAATACATGACCCTACACCATCACCATGCTTTTTAAATGTTATGATTGAGCAAGAAGTAATTTTTTTTTAAAAAGAATTCAAAATATCTGTTTAAAGAAGTGAAACCATGAAACGAATCCAACTCAGTAAAACATTCATTTATAATAATATCAATTACTTTATCTAAGGGTTAGTAATGAATAGGAAAGAGATATCAAAGCTTTCCAGGACGTTTGGGGGACATCAAGGTTCGCTTGTACGCGCTTTACGTCGTGCGCAGTGCAGGATGCGCTTATACGCTTTTTAAGTCATACGCAATGTAGGGTATACTTGTACGCGTAATGAGCAGTTTTAATTATCGACAAATGTAAAACTGTTGTTAATGCTGTATTGATTAAAAGTGAAAGGGTTTTGTAATTTTACTAGATATTTAGCAAAGTTAAATATAGGAAGAAAGTAATCCATGGTTAAATAACCAGGAAGAAGAGGTAATGAACCTAGATTTATGATGGAATATGTGGGAAACTTCAAATAAATGAGATCTAAATTATTAAATTCACCAGAAGCATGAACGAAAGAAAGATCACGGGAAGGCTGCTTTTAAAATGGTAGAAAGATATTAGAAGACCGAGGTGGAAAAATACTTCTCGTTTTATAAGAGAATAATTGCGAATTCCGATATCATGGAAATGATTCGCTATCGTGATCAACAGTTCGGTGTCGTTCTTTGGGCTCTTTTATAGGTCTGATTCAGAGATGACGTTCACTTTTAGTGGAAGAACAGTAGTACCAGGGGTTGGTGCTCTGTCTTAAGATTAGAAGCTTTTTGGTTGATAAACAGGACCTACCAGACCTACATGTGGTGAAAATCCAAATTTCTTCTGACTATAGCAATGATTTTAAGGAGATATTTTCTTGTTATTTTCTTGATCTGCTGATGAATGAGGTGTGAATTGACTCTATTTCTTCTAGGTGGGTTGTTGAGCGTCGGCTGAGGGCATTTGATTTGCAGTCCTCACGGATGCATTTAAGTTTATACAACACATTTTTAGCTTTAAATTAGTTTGATTGTTTCTGTTAGGTTGTTTTTCATCAGTAGTTTCTCACTTTCATGATTTATTGGTAGTGATGCTATGGTGTTATTTTCGAGGATAGCGATGTTTTTATTATATCTTAGAGTATTCGTTAAGTCATTTTTGTAGGATCAGTCATCTGGTTCTTGTAGTAGAGTGGTAATCGTTTCTCATTTTTTATTTTCCTTTATCTCAAACACTGAGTTGATATATTTTCTCTAGTCACTCAAAAACTCTAGGGTTTGTTTAGACTTTCGAAAGTCATCGTCAATAGTAGTCCATGTTGAGAAGTTTTTGATGGCTCTTCTTATGTACATAGGAGATCATTACTGGTTTTTACTCGCGTGCGAGTCTAGTCGCGGACGACTCTACATCTCATTATGTCGGTCGGTCCCCGTTTTGCTTTTTTGTTGTTTTTGTAATAACGTAACTAATCGGCCGATTCTAAGGAAATTCTAAACTTCTATGTTGTTTTACATTCTCTTTTGAATGGTATAACTTCCATGGTCCTCCCAAAGTTAGTGCATGAATTATTTTGTTTTGGCAATAACATCATAACTATTCGGCCGATACTAACGAAATTTTAAACCCTTATATTGTTTTACATTCTCTTTCAAATGATATAACTTTCATGGTCCTTCTAAGGTTAGTCTTTGAATTATTGAAAGTTTTGGAGGTAGTAAGGTCATAGATCACAATAATTGAGAGCACGCGACTTTTTTGTCAGTAGACTTTCTTTAGTTATCTGTGTATTCACTTTTGGCAGTAAGACAACGGCCGAGGACTGTTCATTTTAAATAGCCGCTGGTGGTATATTTTCTATCACTGTTCTGTTTTATGTCTACATCGTAGAAGAGAATAGGGCCTTCTAATTACAGTAATTAGTTTTCATCGCTGATTGTAAGGTAAACATATGTTATGGACGAATCTCATCTAGATTTTTACTGAGCTTATCATCTTTGTTAGAACCATTTCTTCTATGTTTTCCATGAAAAATTCGTAAAGGTTAGGCCCAATGGTGATCTCTATCCTATTTCTAGATTTCACGGTAAAGTTTGTCGTCCAAGGTTCCAAATAAAGCTTCATTTGTACATATGCTTAAGAGCTGCCTTACGATTTAGGATTTCAATTCATGATGGAGCGTGATCAGGATTTTCGTAGACGCACTTCATATTCAATTCAATAGTTTCTTCCACTAGCACATTGGGGATAGGCTCTCGACAGCAAGAGAAGAGTGAATGCCTCCTAGCGGAGAACTGTGGAGAAAATGGACACTACATCTAGTCGACTTAAGGCAAAAATTTGAAGGGATAAATGCTGTATTAATGTTGTTTAAATTTTAGCTATCTTGTATACTAGAGTTGGCACCTAAGGATTATTTTGCTTGTATGATTTGACTTTCCCTTAGATGTATCATGCGGTATAATGGCCTCTGATAAGAGGTAGTTGGATTTGATTGGTGATACTGTTGTTTTCAGAGATTAGTTTGCTGTCTCTGTTCTTCAGTTGCTCTAATGAGTCTCTCACTGTTATTTAAAAAAATATCTTATGGAAACTGTAATCTTTGAGGGAAAAGTAAACCCAAGAGCAGGAGATAGATGGAAGATGTCTATTTAGAATGATTCTAATATTTTCAATGTTCATCATCATCAAATTTCAATAAAGAAGTACAATAATTTAATTATTAAATAAGAAATGAGAATTTCTTATTTAATGTAACTATTGAAAATTTATACACGAAATACATGCAAATTTTAAAAATAAAATGTAAAATTTCTAAGAGTAAATTTAATCTTATCAACTGGAGTGAAGGACAGGAATTAAAGTTCGGTTTTTACCAAACGCAGAAATTTAAAAAAGAGAGATGAACATAGGATAGGAAATCTACCATCTACAAGATGGATAAAAGAAGATAATAAGGGAAATAGAAAGTTTCTGAAGAAAATTAATAAAGGCTAACTACACAATGGTCTTTAACAAAATATGCATTCAAGAAAGACTGCTACCTATATATATATATATATATATATATATATATATATATATACAGCACAGCCTTGGCCAAAATTATGGGGTAGGTATGAAAAAGTGAAGAATATGATTGAAACTCAATTATTTCATACTTGAAATAATATAAATAAACATTTTTGCGTATATTCTTATCGATAATTAATATCTGAGGTGTTCTCCTTTTGTTTTTTTTCCTATCGACCACAAATGGCTTTTCAGCAACCTCTTTTTCCTCGGAGTTGTACAACTTTTGTGACCTTGACCATCACGCTTTTTCAAAGAATTGGTCTAATTGTACCCCTTAATGGTTGTTTGGACATCGTTTCTGGAGCCTTTCAATTTTCTTGCAATTTTGACTTGGGATAATCCCTCTCTGGATAATGCAATGATTTGAGTTCTTTGAGTTTCAGGAATCTGTTTCTTCAGAGACATTTTTAACAAAAACAATTACCACTTGTAAGTTAACAATAAGATAATCAGTGAAAAAATAATAATAGACGTTAGTATCACACATTGAATGGTAGAAAGTTGTCCAAACCACTTATGCACAATATGCAAAAACGCATTAAAGCAGTCATAAAAGCAAAAGAACACATCTAATATCTTCCCTAATTTGGTTTCCGCAGAATTGGCTGTTAATATACCTGCTTTCCAAAGAGACCTGTTTATTCTGTCTATTGCCAAAGAGTGCGCAGCAGAAAGGTTCCTGACCCCTCTTAATCCCTTCTCGGCTACGCGAGCCTCGTCTCCCTACCTCTCTCCACTATTTTTATTGCTTTCTTACGTAATAACTTTTAAAAGATCCTCTGGAAGTTCAGTTCCATGAAGGCTTTTATAATATATTCAAATTTATGATTACAAATGCGAATGCCCTTAAATGAAGTCGAGTGAATACGCGTCTTCGTTTTCTTACCCAGTCTCGTAGGTAATAAATTGACACTGCTGAACGAGGGGGATGCTGACATTCAATTTACCGTGGACACGTTTGTCAACAGGGATTGCGATTGGACTAAATTCCTTGAAAAAGGTCTTTAAGGAATAAAGACGAAAGCGCTCGGAATCATCGTTTTTCACTTTTCCTTTGTGGGTGTATCTGCATATATATATATATATATATATATATATATATATATATATATATATATATATATATATATATATATATATATATATATATATATATCAGAGGTGGGCACTAAATAGATTTAAAGTATTTAAATACTTAATATTAAATACATGAGAAAAATGTATTTAGATACATTTTCAAATACATTTTAAATACATGATATATAATCACAATCGATAAAGGCCATTGGTATCACAACAAAAAATATCCATTAAAATTGTATATTATAATTACTAATGTACGACTTGATGACAATTGGACTTAGATACTACAAAAAAAAATAGAAAGTTTCATGGAATGAAATTTCAGTTAGCTATTTATATCAGCATTACATTTAAGTAATATCAGTTGCTGAAATGTTTCGTCAGATAAAGAACTGTTTCGAGATAAGGTCAATCCTCCTAAAGAGAAGAGCCGTTCCACAGGAGCTGACGACGGAAGGGTGGTGTTGTATTTAATAAATAACTTTTTTATGTTTGGATATCTATTTAAACTTTGAAGTGTTTTATTTGAATCCTGAAGGTAACTGAACAATTCTAAATCTGCGGTTAATCGTGTTTGAGTGGGTTTTGTAAATCCAAAATAATCGTCACTGTCCGATACACCATTCGTATATTAAGCTTCCGGTCCCTCTGCTAAATTCTCAATCACTTGAATCATATTATTTTTAACATAGTCTTGGTGGCTTGAACTGTCCCATGGAATACTGATATCTATCCAATAATGGAATCTGTAACGCTAGCTTCATTTGCCAAGGTCAAATAAGATTGGCAGCGCTTTCCAAAGCCGGTAGTGACTGCACAGGAAAATTTCAGAGAACGTGACTGAAGGCTCTTCAGCTTTTTCTCCACAGTGAGCAAGGTAGTGACCAATTATCCATAAAACAGTTTTGTTCTCCCTGTAGTCGATCAATTACCACTGTAATAGGAGCCAAAACTGAGACATACTCCCCAGGAAATTTAGTTTCGTGAATTCTGAACACTGGAAGTTCAAGGAACGTTATGAATTGATGTAATTTGTCCATGTGGTTTAATAGTAATGACAATGCTTTAAACAGAGTTCAACCTTGTAATGCAAGGCACCGTTAATGAGCAGTTGATAAAAGTTTAGATAGTCTCTGCTTATTTTGGACGACCGCTTTTGTTCCATAATGCTGAGCATTTTCCCATCCCATCATGATTGATATTTGGAAAAGAAGATATTTTCAGTGCCTGATTTGCATCAGTTTTGGCGACGAGACTGAGTGTGTGTGAAGCACAGCGCACGTGCTTAGTTAGGCTGATGCTGCATGGGTCAGGCGAAAGGTCGTCTTCTTGATCCAAGGCACTTCTCATCAAGAAACTATCCTCCAGCTTGTGGTCACCCTGATCTTCTTCACCTTCTTGGATTCCATCTTCTGAATCTGTGGACAAGTTTGCAGTAGTGACTGCAAATTCCTGAAGAAAGCTTTAATAAAATTAGAGCCGTTATCAGTGACGGTGCTTATGATTTTCTACAGCGGGATATCGTATTCATTGATGATATTCTCCATATGTTCAGCAATCTTGATGTAGTTATGTTCTCCTTTGAAGCGACAGCATGCCAATACTCCACTGTGACGGACAAGAGCAGCTTCCTCAAGCTAAAAAAAAAATCAAATATCAGTCCAATGTTTGTCTGATAAATGTTTCCATAAATTTTACCTATTAATATAATCGAGATAAATTCCACCAACAAATATGTCTGCTTTCAGCCAAGAACTGATAACCCCCTAACTGTAAAGACATTTTCAATTTCATAGTTCATAAAGAGCAAAATCTTAACATACCCAATGAACTTTAACGCCCAAAAAACTAGGGTGACGAGTTTACCAAATATCTTCAGGAAGATATAAGTAAGAGGTGTTGTCTAGTTTATTCTTCAGTAGAGCTTTTGTCACTTTCTCTTCTTCTATAAGATTTCGGCCTTGCGTCCGCCTTGAAATGACGTCAATTGAAGAATTTAGACTTGCGGTAGTGGAATGTGTGATTATTGTGAGTGAAATGAGAATATATGGTATGCATATAAAATTTTATATAGAAAATGTAACTATATGAATATCCTATAGCTATATAGGACTGTTGCCTTAATTCATAAATATATTATTATTCCTTCATATTCAGAATTCATGATTTCAAATGTATTTACAAATACAATTTTAAATACATAAATGTATTTAAATACTGCCCACCTCTAAGATATATATATATATATATATATATATATATATATATATATATATATATATACATATATTAAATGCTTTTAGAGTTATTTGATGTAATTTTACATTTACATGTTTCTATTTTATTTTTATTATTATTTTTATTATATATGTATGTGTTAAATTAGCTTCATATATATGTATATGACAATATTAAGTCCGTATAGAGTTATTAATTGTTTTTTTATCTTTACATATTTCTTGTTTTAAAATTTTGATATGCCTAATAAATTTTTAACATTTAGCTCTTTATATAATTTAACGTATTAAGAAGGCTTAGTTTACCACTATATCTAGCAATAGCAATATCCTACTATACGTTCCTTATGATTCAGTTATATATTTGGTTATTTAGTCTTCGTGCAATTTTATAAACAAACAAATTAAGACATTTTAGCGGTTATATAGTCTTCACGAAGTTACCTTGGCCAAAAAAAACAAATAGTTTCCTTCTAGGCTAAAGTTCTAGTGCCCATCAAACTTGATAAAAATCGGTCAAATAGTTTATAAGTAAGTATGTTTGGACATGATCGAACGAACGAACTCCGCCGATCACATAATTCCTACCTTCTTTTAATAGATTTATAAAAATAACCTTTCTTTTCATTATTTTCTTTTTAAAAAGTAGATCTGGTCGACTTTAAAAATTTTAACAAGGACTGTGCTGAAAATGGTCTGCGCTGAAAAGAGTCTTGGGCCCAAATGGGTCTGGGCCGAACTGGTCAAGTCCCAATTTTGGCCGTTAGCTTTCGAGTTCCTTCAGGTATCTCCATACAGGAGTCTTCGCTGTTTTCTAAGCAGTGGTGTATTGAAAGATGTATGTGGAGAGGAGTGTGTAAAATAAAAAAATAGAGTGATACGTTAAGTAACAGTTTTGGTATGAGTTCTAGCAAATCTCTTTTTTTCTTCTTTATTTTAACTTTTTATTTTGGTTATTTAGCATTCATTCTGTCTTGGGTATAATGAATGCTATCGCGATGGAGACGTACGAGTATAACAAAACAGTGATGGATAATATACCAACAGTCTCTATAAAAAAGGAACGCGAAAAGTGAATGCACTGAGAAGTACAAAAAGTCAGTAATGATCTCATACATACATAAGAATAACCATCAAGTACTTGTGAACATGGAGGGACATTGATGATGACTTTCGTTTAACACGGACTGCAAATAAAGATGACTTTCGAAGGTCAAAACAAATCTTAGAATATTTGACCGACTAAAGAAGAAATTCCTCAAATCAATGTTTGAGGAAGAGGGAGATCAAAAAATGGAAAACGATAACCACCCTAATAAAAGAACCATATTACTAATGCCTAGGGAAAAGAAGATCGAATATTTCAATATATGGTAAAAAGAAACACTATCCCGGAAAATTACAACATGGCATCATTACAAATATACCACAAAAAGATAAAAGTGAGCAAATTACTGATGAAAAACAAGAGACTGCGCAGAGCAGGACATTAGCTTCAAATGCAGCCGAAAAGGTCACGGCTGGAAGGAGTTTACCCCTTCCCACGCTTTGAGCTACGCCAAATGTAGCCAAAACCAAGAATCGATGGTCATGGCTTGCCCAATCAAAAAGGAACTCCCTAAAATAAAAGCAATTAGAAAAGGTACAACGTACGCCCATGTGGCAAGAGTAACCCTGGAGAAAGAACAGAAGAGCGCCAAAACCATAATTGAGGCTGGAAAATGAGAACTCACCTAAGATTCTCACGTGATTACTATATGCTCATGTGAGACACTTAAGCCTCCTCGAAACTTTTGCCAAGTAGCTCAATCAAATGTTGACCAACAATGGCATGAGCGAAATGTGGTTCCAGGATAATCCCCCTTCGGGCGATGTCCTCCAACTAAAGTTTCCTGAAAACCACCCCAGCTGCACCCACTGAAACTACAGTCCAGGAAAAGCCAGCAAGCTAGTGACACCCAGGTCGTAGCCAAAATTGGAATCAATGAAGGAGATGAAATAAAAATTTAAAGAACAACAAGGAAAAAGCCAGAAGCTTGTAATAAAGCAAATTCCGCAAGAACAGACTCAACGCTGAACAGATAAATGCACCCCTTGTCTTCTAACGACTTAAAGACAGAGAGTTCTTTAAGTAAGGCCTCCAAATTATCTAGAAGCAGGCAATTAAAACCCAAGATTTGAAACTATAAGTACGACGGAGAAAGTATTAAGCTAAATATTATCATTACTGAACAGATTTCCTTCAAATATAGCACCAATATCTCGGATATCCCCATGCAAGTGCGCAAAAAGAAGGACAAGTGGATATACGCCGCCTAGGCGGAAGAACACAAAATTGAGAAAGCACTCTAAGTATAGAAAATTTAAGATTACAAAGACACATGCCAAAGGATTAGCGATGAGAGTAGTTTAAGAATATAATAAACGGGGAAAACCTGACATAAGAAAACATAGGAGGAAACACTAGAAAGAGATCCAACCACACACACACAAGAAAACAAGGAAAGCACACATACTCAAAATACGGTAATAACACTAAACTTATTCCAAACAATAGATCCAGACATCATCTTTATTGCGGAATAAGGATTGAATAGACATAACCAAAAGATAAAAATACCAAATCGCACTATCATTGACAAAATACACACATAAAAGGTTTGATAGTGCGTCCATTGCCATGAGAAATAACCTCACATTCAAAAGACTCCCAGAGTTACACAAATCATTTGTGGTAATTGAAGTTCCATTTTATAGGAGGACTAGAGGTGGTAGCAAAATGCCAACCGCTCAGCCGACCCTACCTGCCAATAAACAATTTCTTCACCCTATTCAGCGGTGGAAGAATGGCGCTGGTAGGTGGAGACCCAAATTCTAGATACAGAACATCTGGATTCGGCAGCATATATTTGAGGGAAAGAAACCTGCATTTGCTGATCGAAACGAACAGAGTAAAGAGGAATTGCCCAGAATTCCGAAACTTCCTAACACACAGATCGGCAATAAAGTCGAAATTAGTGTTAACGAACACCAATTTTTCCTTCAACATCAGCTAAAAACCTGGGCTCGTTGTCCCGAGTGATCATATCCCAATAATCACCACCATCTGCTATTCTCAAACAAACGGGATGCTTTATAAATGTTGCTCAGCACTTATCAGCCGGCTGAGCTGGGCAAGGCTAATGAGATAGATGAACAAATAGAGAAATTCACTAATCTTCTCATTGATGCATTCCCACAATCGCATATAAGATGCTCTCACAAGCTAGGTGGGTGGATGAAATGGGGGAAATTACTCGGTAGCACAAGGCCATTTATGAAGAAATCGCCCAGACAATACCAATTCGGGAACAAAACGCCAGAATGCGCCGTCTAATGATGAGCTAAAAGAAGAATACTAGATCAGCAGAGGGAAATATGGGATGATATTGTCGGTTGACTGGATTAGAGAGGGCCACCAACTCAGAGAATCTTTAGGGAAATTCTAAAAAAATTACCGCCCGTAAGGGGCGCGGCGATTTGCCATCCTGGCCGCCGTGCTGACGGGATCCAGCGCTCCGTCCGGCACTAGCTTAGCATCTTCTGCTTCCTTCAAAACACGTGTTTCCTCGCTTTTCATACAACCTCTCCGACAACTTCCTCTGGTCAGCCTCTTATTTCACAGGGTAGATGCTGACCTTCTTCTCAAGCCAACCGTCCCGGATCGGGGCTAAGGGGGGAGGGGACAATGTTCCCTAACCCCTGAGCTCCGATTGGGGATGGGTTTTTTTAACAACCTGCTTCATCCCCACTCATACCTTCCTCACATCCCTTTACCTCTCCTCTTCACAATCTATCTTTTTCACGCCGTGTCCAAGGTGGAGCCGCCATGCCGATGGACTGCCAGGCCACCAGGCGGTAGGGTTGGTCCCAAATGGCTGCGCCTGGCTCTGCCGGACCTGTAAGCACCTCTTGCAGTGCGGGCTACTGCAAGAGGTGATACGCAATTGCCTCCCGTGATACAAATAGGGTCACCATGCCCAATGATTAATATAAAAAAAACAACTTCCAACTTCCCCTGTAAGATCAACGGAGCCGCCCTCGGGCAGCTCCAGCGAGAAAATAGATTCCCCCCCCTGTGCTTGCAAAGGGGACCCTCCATATCTCTCTAACCGGAGAGAAGGCTCACTTCTCTCTTTCGCCTTCAGGTGTAGGGGACTCCCCATCACTTCCTTATCTGGAGGTGATTTCGGGCACCTCCCTCTTTCCAGCGGCATTCCCTTTTGTTCTTTCCAAGGGGACTGCCAAGAAAGCCAGCCGCTCCACATCAAAGCGGCTCGGCAGGGCAAACCCCCTTAGGATGGAGAGGGAAGCCAGGCCCCTTCGGTCGCTTTCCCCAAAAGACCCGCTGGCAGGAATTTTAAATCTTGCCGGGGTCAAGGCCTGTACCTCCCTAAACAAGACTGGTAAAGCTGCCGCGGGGACCAGCGATGTCCTGGGAGGGGATGGCCAACAGGAAGCCCCTCCTGTGATAGACTTGGTCTTTGAGAAAACCCAGCCTCAGACGGTAGGGCCTTTCATGGAGGGGAATCCAGGCTCGGCGCCAAGCAACGAACCCGAATCCGCCCCTATGCAAGGTCCGCAAACGGCTGGGGCCTCATGGGCAGTACAAGGAGGGGAGGTATGTCCTCTGACCGGTGCATCTGCGACCACCAGGAGCTTCTCCATTTCGGAGAAGGACCTGGCTGAGGCCGGTCCATCTGGCCTGGGGGCTCCTTCCGGCGGAGGTGAAAAGCGGGTTCATTCCCCGTCCTCTTCTCCAAAAAAGAAAAAGAAAAAGACTAAAAAGACAAAACAGATTCGGGGCTCCTCTCCATCCGCGGGGGCTACGGAGACGGATGAGTCTGCTGCTACTTTGGCAAGCTACCAAGCCAAGATCGGCACATCCGGCCCCTCTGCCCCCCTTCCGGTTGCGGAGCCCCTGACTAAGACCAAAAGTGCACAGGACGGAGCCTCGATGACATCGGGGCCCCTCATTCAGAGGTTACCTGGCGTTTTCGAGCCCGCTGGCTTCAAACGCTTCCTCGTTATTCGATCCACTGATGGCAGTATGTTGGCCAAGGGCAACATGAACCATCAGAGGAGAGGATTAGCTAGTGCAATTGGTAGAGAGCCGAAGGTGACCCGTTTCTCGGACGGGAGCCTTCTGGCGAATGCGGTGAATCCCGCTGAGGCGGCCAAGATAAGTGCTCTTTGGACACTTCAAGGCACCTCGGTTTTTGTGACGCCGCACTCTACCATGAACTTTGTGAAAGGAGTAGTTTATGCGAGGGAGCTACTCCATTGAGGAAATCACCTTAGAGATGGCCGACCATGGGGCGGTCAAGGTCGAACGTGTGATAAGAAAACAGGGAGGGGCCTCGAGACCCACCCCTACACTCTTCGTTTCGTTCGACTGTGACAAGCTCCCTGAGTCGTTGCGTGATGGTTGGTACCGCTACCGCGTGAAGGCATTCGTGCCACTACCGCGGCGGTGCTATTACTGCCACCGCTTCGTCCATACGAATCGCTCTTTTAGACGTGCAAAGTCGGGGTCACTCGAAGTTTGTGTAAATTGCTCCAAGGCCGCACACGATAAGTCCAAATCGTGTGTGGCCAAGTGTGTCAATTGCTGAGAGCTGCACCCCGCTTCTTCGAAGGAATGTGGTGCATATCTCTTCGAGAAAGAAATCATGGCCATTCAGGCCCAGGATCCACTCTCATTCCGTGAGGCAAAGGACTTGGTCCTGGCGCGCCCGGCTCTGCCTGGGACTTCATATGCCTCAATAGTTAGAAAGGCACCCTCTGCTCCTGGCTTATCCAGGCCAACGAGCATGGTTATTTCCGCGCCCATTCGGAGCCGTACTGCGGGCTCTACTCAACCCGGGCGCTCCCCTGGTAAAGCTGGCGGCAAAAAGGGTTCATACCCAGCCCCGGCTAAAACCAAGGCTCCCACCTCTTCCCAAAGCGTGACCGTTTCCCGTAAGGCGAAACGGCCACGCGCCTCAACCTAGTTGTTAGACTCACAGGGGGCAACACCCCTGAAGCTGGTCACTAGGCCATCTTCCGGGGTTCCTAAAGCTGTTCCCCGAAAGGAGGACAGCAACAAAGGAGCTTCGGCTCCTTCTCTCACGCCTACAGGTGGTGCGAGTGGTTCGTAGACGGTGGTTCCTCGAAAAGAGGGCCCCCCGTCTCCGAAGCCGCAACGCCCGCCTAAGGTTTCGAGGAGAAGGGGGGAAAAGAGTCGCATGGCGAGCCCAACCTTCCCCAATAAGTCCTCGAAGGCAACAGCGCCTTCAGCGCTTTGTCCGGCCAACAGCGCCCGGGGTTCTGCCCACTGAATGCGTACTGCCATTCCCGTGAGGGTCTTCTGTTCAAGGAGGGCCCATGCGTCTCCTCCGAGCTAGGCCTAGAGGGCATATTCCTTCAATGGAATTGTCGTGGACTCCGGGCCAACTGGGAGGAGCTGCGGAGGCTCGTCTGGTCCCGTTCCCCGTTAGCTATCTTTTTGCAGGAGACTATGCTAGGTGCGTGCCCCTTGCCCTCCCTCCCGGAGTATAAGGGTCTTGCGACCCCACCACCACGGGATGGCCGGGCTGGGGGATGCGCGGTTTACACCTGGCATGATGTCCCTGTTCTTCCTTTCTCTTTAGATATCTCCTTTCAGGCAGTTGCTTTGCAGCTGCACCTGGATACGAGGTATACTATCATTTCTGCGTACATTCCACCGTCAGCTGACTTCGACGCGAGGGGACCTCCACCGCGTCGTGGCCCGATTGCCGAGTCCCTTTCTCTTGCTTGGAGATCTGAACGGCAGGCATCCTCTCTGGGGAGATTACTCCATAAATCTCAGGGGACAAGTCCTTGCCGATCTGATCGAAGAGCTTGAGATGTGTGTCCTAAACGTGGATTAGTTTACGCATCACTGTCCGAGAACTGCTTCATTTTCTTGCCTGAACCTATCTCTGTGCTCTTCGGATGCACAGCTTGATTTTGATTGGGGGTGGTCAATGACCTCCATGGTAGTGATCACTTTCCCATTCAAATATCATTTTCAGGGCAACTGCCGCCTGAGAGACCACCTCGGTGGTGCTTGGCACGGGCACGGTGGCCTGCATTTCGGGAAATGACTGAATTCTCTATCTCAGTCGAGGAGTTTAGGTCGCTAGATGAGGCCGTTGAGTTCTTCTCCAGCAACCTCATCGCCGTGGACCTGACTACTATTGCTAGGACGTCTGGCCGTTTTGCACGCAGATCACTCCCATGGTGGTCGGCCGAGTGTGAGACGTCCCTCAAACAGAAGCGTTATGGCTACATGCGCTATAAGCGCCGCCCGAACGATTTCACGGTCGCTGAATTTCGTCGGGCTACGGCTAGGTTCCGGTATATTTCGAAGCACGCACGCCGCTCTTCTTGGCGGGCATACGTGTCTTTACTTAACGGAAAGACCTCTTTAGCTGAGGTGTGGAAGTGAGTCAAAAGGATTCGGGTCAAGTTCTCGCAGGACCCCCCTCTCGTTCTCCAAGAGAATGGGACCGCAATCTCGGACCCCGCGTCCGTGGCGGAATCCTTAGCGACCGCCTTTTCCGCATTCTCTAGCCGTGATGCTGCTCCGCCAGCATTTAATGCACGTCGTGATGTCGCGGAAGGCCACCGGCTGCACTTTACCTCCAGAGGCGGAGAACCCTTCAACGACAAGTTTACTGTGAATGAGTTGCGTTTCGCTCTTGCTTCTTGCGTGGACTCCGCCCATGGTCCGGACGATGTCCTGTACGCCATGCTTCGACACCTAGGTGAGCGAGGCATGGCCTTTCTGTTAGATTTGTTTAAAAGGATCTGGGTGAAAGGTCTTCTCCCAGACTCCTGGTGAATCGCAAACCGGGAAGAGATCACTCTACTCCGACCGGTTTCCGCCCAATCTCTCTAACCTCTTGCGTGTGCAAGTTGATGGAAAAATTGGTAAATGTTAGATTAGCCTTTTTCCTGGACAGCAGAGGCCATCTGTCTTTCGCACAGTGCGGCTTCCGCAAGTTTCACTCCACGTCTGATGCTCTGCTCCGACTGGAAAATGCCGTCTGCAAGGCTTTCCTTCGTAGACAGCACTACGCCACGGTGTTTTTCGATTTCTATCTGGAGAAGGCCTATGATATCGCATAGCGATACGGTATCATGGAAACTTTCCACACGATGGGGGCGAGGGGACGCCTCCCAATGTTTATATCTGAATTTTTGCGAGATCGTCGATTCCGCGTACGGGTGGGGGGAGCTCTATCCAGCCCAAAGCAGCAGGAAGAGGGTGTCCCGCAGGGAAGTGTCCTTAGTGTCACACTCTTTGCCCTGAGCATCAACGGCATCACCTCGGTGCTGCTAGATGATGTTCTCGCTACGCTCTACGTGGACGACCTTTACATCTCTTTTGGCGCGGCCCAGATGCCAACTCTGGAGCGTCGACTCCAACAGGCATTGAACCGCGTCTCTTGCTATGCTGAAGCGCACAGGTTTCGGTTTTCTTTAGCCAAGACTAAGTTGGTGCACTTCTGCCGCCATCCATGGCTGCACCCCTGACCCAGATTTGTTTCTTAATGATGTGCGCCTGGATGTGGTTGAATCGCACCGTTTCCTTGTATTCGACCGACACCTCACCTGGAAGGCTCATATTCGCAGCCTTAGGGTCTCTTGTACCCGCGCCATGGATATTCTCCGTTCCGTGACGTTCAGCGCTTGGGGCGCTGATAGGGCTACTGCCTTACTTTTTTATCGATCCTTTGTTCGTTCGAAGCTCGACTACAGATGCGAGTTTTATGCATCCGCAGTCGAGCGTTTATTGTGAAAGTTGGATTCAATTCACCACACCAGCCTTCGCCTTGCGCCTGGTGCCTTCCGCACTTCCCCCATTGAAAGCCTGTTGGTCGATGCTGGGAAGATGCCACTCACTCTGCGCCGCGTGGAGTGCATCACTCGCCTGTACGCGCGAGCCCGGCGCCTCCCTCAATCGCCAACAGCTTTAACTGCATCCGCAGCTGATCTCGATGGTGCCTATGCCACCGAAAGACGCCAGTCATACCCTAAGTTCTTTGGGTTTAGGGCCAGGAAACTCTTTGGAGAGCTAGATTTAGCTCTCGGGCCGGTGGCGCCCCTGGTTCTGCCCAGGACGCCACCCTGGAGGGTACCACATTTGGCTATTTGTCGCTACGCCTCTGCTCCCAAAGCTTGTACGGCGCAGGCAGTATTGCGTTCGACCTTTTTTGAGCACACCTCGTGTCACCCTGGAACCGTGCCAGTGTATACGGATGGTTCAAGTCCGAAGAGGGGGTCGGCTTCCACGCCGTATCCCCTCTGTTTGAAGTCAGCGGGGCTGTGCCAGGCGAAGCGTCTGTCTTCACGGCCAAGCTGGTGGCAATACATTACTCGGTACCGGGGAGATTACGCGACGTGCCCGGTTCGGAGACCGGATTGTGATCTATAGCGACTCACAAAGTGCCCTGAGTGCTCTCAGGGCATTGGAATCTCCATATTCCCTGGTTAGCGATATCCGTGACGCTAGGGTTTTGGCGAGCCGGGCGGATGTTGAGATTATCTTCTGCTGGGTTCCTGGACATGTAGGAATTGCTGGGAATGAGCGCGCCGATGAGGGCGCCAAAGAGTCCGCGAAGACTCTGCGACCGGACCAGCATTTCGCTCTTCCTTACACCGCCTGTGTGGCAGGAACACGGGCAGCTCTTCGGACTTCTTGGCAAAGAAGATGGGAGACGGTCGAAGGGAACTTAAAGTTGCGTGCCATTGCGCCGCGACTGTTCCCATGGACCTATCCGCCAATGCCGCGACGGCTTCAGGTCGCTTTCTGTCGTCTCCGAATCGGACACACTCGTGTGACGCATCGCTATTTGATGGAGCGCTCGCCTGCGTCTTCCCCCAGACTGTTCGGCACATTCTTGTCGAATGTCCCAGTCTGGGTGATCTTCGCGCACGTTACCAGTCCCGGTACCGGGATGGGTGGGGTCGCTACTGCCTGTCCTTTGCACTCAGGACGAGTGCGTCCACATTGACTGGTGGACTTGTTGACTTTTGGGGGGAAGTCGGCCTTCTCCCTTTCATTTAACTAGGTTTAGTTGTTGTTTTTGTTATTGTGTTGTTATTGTTATTGCTTCCTAATTGTTACTTCTTTTGATTGTTTCTTTTCAATTTTTTTATAGTAGCCTAGATCTAGGCTGTTTGTTTACGGCAACTTATGCCTAAGTTGGCAGTCGCCAGATAGCCCATTAAAAAAAAAATAATAAAAAAATATGAAAAATTTACATAGTTGCTTTCGAAGGCCGAAATAACAATCACCGATAAGGGAGAGATCATCGACGACCCAACAACTCTCAAACCGAAATTGCAAAACATATTAGAGAGAAATATTATCCAAATGACCCGAGATTCGAAGACCAACTACTCGATGATCTCAATACAATGATATACCGAAAAAGAGGGACAATGATACAGCCCTGGTGCTTTTGACAGAAAAAAAATCACCCAATGCCGAGCGGAGTGGAACAACGTGTATATTGTATTGAGTGAGGTGCATAAGGCATTTGACAAGAGCTCGCAGAAAGGAATTCAATTCAATTTTACTTTCTATTTTATCTTAATCTTATTATCAATTATTATTACTTATTTAAAAATTCCATCTTAATTAATGGCCCTCAAAAAGATCATTCCTCGATATCGCACCCCAAAAATCTCAATCCTAGATAATGACACCTAACATATGCAGGCTGGGGGTCGTTGTCTAGGATGGATCCACTCAATTTTATATCCTCTCTTCTGCTCTTTCTTTACTTTCGCTTAAAATATTATAATCTCTCTACACTAAGAGAACCAAACCACTTAATGAGACTAACTCCGCCATCTCCCTCCACAATGGCTAACACAAAAACAAACGAAACTAACTTTCTCTTCCGTATATAACAGGTCATTTGCCAAGTACTATAATTTAACATTTTTAAGGTTACTTTCGAGTCATATAAAATAACAGCTATTATCACAATCCTCCGATAATCAGTGTCAGAAAAGGGTATTGATTAATCAATAATGGTTATCTTACACACCATTTATAATAGATAACAGCATATCTGATATTTTTCTACACATCAGAAAATTATGAATTTTGGTTTATTGTAGGTTTCGAAAGTCAGCTAAGTTGTAATAATGAATTTAATAATTATTTTTTGATATTTACTTGTATTTGAAACATGTATCATATGAGGTACATCCGATCGCCACGATAGAAAAACTGTTTATATGTGTGTATATATATATATATATATATATATATATATATATATATATATATATATATATATATATATATATATAAATATATATATATACATGCAGGTTCTATTGAAGTCCACAGCTGTGGCAGCGTTATTAATTTTAACTTGTATTTTCTTAATATTTCTTTCAAGTTTTTTAACGGGGTCTTCGAGGCGAGAAAAAACATCCGCGAATGACATTCTTTACTCCTAGACGTCTTTCGACCATGTTAGGTCATCTTCAGGAAATGAACAGAAATGGAATTATTATGTAGGTGAGAGAAGATTGGGGATATAGTAGATAGCATAAGAGATTTTTGTTTTTTTTACATACACATGCGAGTATATATATATATATATATATATATATATATATATATATATATATATATATATATATATATATATATGATAAATAACACCCACAAGGAAAACGACCACAAGAAAAGGTCTAAAACACCTCCTCATGGAATGGAGAGGTCGCCACGGTATAAAAAAAGGACGAAAGCGCTCGGAATCGTTTTTCCATTTTCCTTGTGGGTGTTATTTATCATAATTTTGACTCACGTGCAAATTGTGAGTTTCTTTTCATATATATATATATATATATATATATATATATATATATATATATATATATATGATGAAAATTAATGCAATATCGCAAGAAAAGATGAGGAATTAAACCACATTCTCCGAAGACAATTTAATTCAGAACAGTTTCGGTGTATCTCACACCCTTTTTTAACTGACACTGCGTAGAAAATATAAGAGAAGTGCATATAAGCATAACACAAGATCCCCTCTTTTTTCCCCCAATCCCCTACTTGTGGCTAATCTGGGGGGGGGAGGGCGAGGCCTAAACATATTGAAGGGCTGACATTTTACTATTTTATTTATTTGCCCTTTAATATGTTTAGGCCTACCCCCCCCCCCCCCCAGATTAGCCACAAGTAGGGGATTGAGGGGAAAAAGAGGGGATCTTGTGTTATGCTTATATGCACTTCTCTTATATTTTCTACGCAGTGTCAGTTGAAAAAGGGTGTGAGATACACCGAAACTGTTCTGAATTAAATTGTCTTTGGATAATGTGGTTTAATTCCTCATATATATATATATATATATATATATATATATATATATATATATATATATATATATATATATACAGGGGGTCCGAGAAAAAAGTTAACCGTACTTTGAATTAGTATAACTCAAAACCTATTAGAGATCTTTGATTACTGTTAAACAAAACAAATTTACCACCTATTTATCTGTCGATTCTGGAAATTTCATTAAATTTCCTTTTACGGTCTTGATACACTAATTGGTTTAGTGGAGGCTATCAAAATTATGTTTGCGCAAGGAAGTAAAATAATGAAACTTCGAACTTTAAAATTAACAAATATATTTAAATCCATTTTTAACAAAAACACCTCTTCATATGGGTGATACAAATTCATTTTTTTAATTTTCTAATTATCATTTCCTTCCACATGTCTTCCATTTCTTCCTAAGCACAGTTGCGCCTTTGATCGCATTTATGTAACAACTTTTTGATTAACTTGCGATTTTCCTTAAGTCTATTGACTTCACGTGTGATACTATCTCTTAACTGGTTGATGCTTTGTGGGAGAGTAGAATACACTTTATTCTTTAGATATCCCCATAAGAAATAATCACATGGTGTTAGGTCAGGGGATCTTGAGAGCCATTCAATTGCATAATTTAGCGTGACAATGCGGTTGTCAAACGTTTCTCTTAGTTTTGTTCTCACAGCAAGCTGTTTATGAGCTGGTGAGCCGTCCTGAATCCACCAAAGTCTATTGAATTGATTTCCATAAATCGGGCGGAGTTCCGGGAAGATCCTTTCGTTGATCTTGCTCAGGTAGACAGCACCATTCAAGTTATTCTCGTAAAACAATGAGCCGACAAGATAGTCATTCCCGCATATTCCGATCCACAGAGACACTTTCTGCTGACAAATACGTGTGTCAAAGCTCAATGCTGGGGGCTGGTTCAGCGGCGCATATTGCCGAATGTTATGGCTATTTACCTTTCCATTCATGAAAAAGGCTGCCTCGTCACCAATCACAATGTTTTCCAAGAAACGAGCAAGTTTATGGGAAGGCCATTCGACAAATTTTCTAAGGAAAATCAGTTTCAAGAAGCTGGTGTCTTGCATGCATCTTATAGGGATGCCATTTTAAGTCATGTTTAATAATGCGGTTAAATGATGACTTTGACCATTGTAATCCATTTTTTCTGACTGATACATGTGGATTTTGAAGAAGTGTCATCTGAAAATTTTCAAAATTTTCTGTTGTTCTTATGGTTCTTATACGACCCAAACGACCTTTATTTAGATTTAAGGATGTTCCTTCATGTTCGTATTTGCGAACCTTTTTCCAAAGTGTGAGCTTGCTTGGTAGGTGCCGACCTAAAAAACGTTGTTCAAATGAATCTTGTACTTGTTTAATACTGCCAGTCTTAATAAAGTTTGGCTAAAAATACGCGTTGATCTTTTGTTAACTGCATGATTAAAAAGGTTCTATGGAAGTAAACTTTTAAACAGAAACGCTTTCATTTGCTTAGTAAGCAATAATGACGAGACCATACCACAGCATGGCTAAGCTATGCTTGGAAAATCGCACAAAGACCTAGGCAACCTAGGCTCCCTACGCTTCTCTTGAAAGTGCACGGTGGCCTAGCCTTCCTAGGCTTCGTTTCATTATTTTACTTCCTTGCGCAAACATATTTTTGATAGCCTCCACTAAACCAATTAGTGTATCAATATCATAGGAGGGAATTTAATGAAATTTCCAGAATCGACAGATAAATAGTTGCTAAATAAAAAACTTTTGGCAAGACCAAAAATTCTCCAATAGTTTTTGAGTTATGCTAATTCAAAGTGCGGTTAACTTTTTTCTGGGACACCCGGTATATATATATATACATTTTTTACTCGGGGAGGATGAGTGTGAGTGAGTGAGTGAGAGAGTACGAATATTATTAATTGCTAGGATACTAGCTATTCTTCTTTATTTTAGTTATATTATTCTATATTAATATCTTTCTTAATGTTTTTTCTAATTAATTTATTTTAGGTTGTTCTAAGTCTTTTTTTGTTTACTACTCTGTTTCTGCACCTGAGGTTTTTCGTTTAGGTACCCTTGCGGGTAGCATCTCTTCTAATTATTCTTTGTATTTCTTTTATTTTTTCTTACTTTAATTCTGGCATTCATGCCTTTGTTTTTCTTGTTTTGCTTGGCTTAAGTTTGCTTTTATTCAAGTGTATATTGGTTGTTTTTCTTTCTGTAGGTGGAACCTACTGCTCGGGAATGCTTTCTTTATTCGGTTTCGGTTTGCTTTCGGTATTCTAATTTCGTCGTTCATTTCTACGAGCTATTCATCTATCTTTGTCCATACTTTATTAGCTCGTTCTTTTAGCGTCTTATTTATGGGTTTAATTTCGGTTGTTTCTAATATGTCTCGTATTTTATTCCTCTCTATTCTTCTAGGGTTAGTGATAAGATATGCTGCTTTATTTTGTATTTTCTGTTATTTTTTTCTTATTAGATTTCGATGTGATGTGCAGAAGGATCGGTGGGTACACCAGAATCGACTTAACGAACGCTTTGTACAGTATTCTTTTTTTTTGGCTCAGGTTCCATAGGGTGTAGAGTAGTCTTAAGCCTGATTTCGCCGAGGCAATCCTTGATTTCACGTGGCTACAGTATCCACGACTTTCCAACTGTAGGCCCAGTACTTTCCCCTTATTTGAATATTTGTACTTTGTACCTTCTATGGTTATCTGTGTCTTATTTAATCTTTGTAGATGGATTATTTTGAATTTGTTGATGGTTGTTTTAATTTTCCAACGTTTTTCATAATCGTTGATGTTTATTTCTGGTGCTGTAATACGAGCCTGCCATCTTGGGTTTGTATGGTTTGTCCGAATTATTTGGCTTATATCGTCTGCATATTGTATATTTATACTGTTAGGTGAGATTGGGGCAGGTAGGATGGCGGTAAATATTGAATGCAAGGTATGGCTTAGGCACCCCCCTTGTGGGATTCCTGTTTGTAGGTCGAAAGTGGGGCCTTCTCGTCCTTCAATGCTTATTTGTGCCTTTCTATTTGATACATAGTCGGCTATGATTCTCTCTATTTTTCGCCGAGGTTGAGCTGTAGGATTTTATATTTTAGTCCTTCGACCCATACTTTGTCGAAGGCCTTTTCTACGTCGCGAAGCACTACATCGACGTATCCATTTTTGGCTGTGGATTGAGCTATTTTTTCGGTGATTATGGCTAGAGCCAATGTGAAGTCTCTTCCTTTCCTGAAGCCGAACTGTTGTTTATGTTTTTAGTTTTCTTCAAGGAAGGTGTCCAATCTTTCATTTATTATTTTTTCAAATACCTCCCCTTGGAAATTCAGCAAGGAGATTGGCCTTTAACTCGAGACCATGGTTTCTGGTTTGCCCGGTTTCGGTAGGAATACCATCCTTGCTAATTCGAACTCCTCAGGGAAGGCGCCTATGTTTAGGTAGGCATTAAATAGCTCTTTAATGCTATTCAGAATATTTTATGTGGCATTCTCATAATTGTATTTCGTTAGACCTGCTGTTCCTGGCGGTTTTTGTTTGAAGGTTTTGATGGTGCTTTTGATTTCTTCGGTCGTAATTGTGGCTCCCAAGCCTATTTGTTCGTTTCTGTTGTTTTTTACTTTTAACGCCTGAGTTAATTTATGAATGTTGGCTACTATGGTCTCGTTGACTCTTCTTTCTGTTGTTCTGTCATAGTTTATGTTATCCTCATCTTCAATCGTATAAATTTTGCTTAAATGAGCTCTGAATTTCTTTTCTATTTCTGTGTTGGTCCTTATGTATTCGTTATTTTGATCTAATATTTTGATCAGCTTTCTTGGTGGTCTGCCTTTTATCAATTTTATTAGCCTTTATGCTTCTTTGGGGTCTTCGGTTGTGGCTGTTTTATCTATTAGTTCTTGCCACGTTTTTCTTTGTTGCTCTTCTTGTAAGAAAATCATTTCTTTCTTCATTAGATTGAGCTCTTTTGCTCTCTGCAGAGAAGTCCCGTAGTCTCTTATTTCTTGGTACTTTATTCTGATATTTTTTGCTTTTCTTCTCATTTCTGCTGTCCATTTGGGATGTGGTAAGGTCTTATATTTTGTCAGTGGTACTGCCTGTTTGTCGGGCTCTATCATGGTCTCAATCTGGTTGTCCATTATGCTATTTAGTTCTTCTAGTTTTTTGTCATTAAGATCTGGTTGTTGATATCTCTAATATTTGGGTATATTTTTGCCATTCTGCCCTCTTATATGATTTCCTTGGTGTTATGGGAATCATTATGGGGTTCTGGTTGATCTTCACCAGGATTTCTATAGGGTCGCTGCAGGGGATTGGAATTGGCTCCATGTAGATGTTGTATGGAAAGTTTCAGAAAGATAATTCTATATCTGGCCTGCTGGCGGATCTTCCCCTAATGAACGTCGGGAAGTCTGGGCCTACTATTTGGATTATTCCCCTGTCCAACAGTAATTCTAAATTTTTCCTGCATTGTTTGACCCTTCGATAGCCTGATTACCGTAAGCGGACGTTCAGGTATCCTAATAATATGGTAAGGTTGTTATTATTGTATACTAGAATTCTACAAGAAGGAAGAATCACTTGAAATAAATAATAAGAAGTAAGATCATCAGCAAAAGGATAAGAGGAAATTCAAACCAGGGGGTCATCCTCTCTTCGAGAAACTGAAGATCGCTATGCTCCGTCTTCTCCAGGTCCCCACAGGATATGTGGCAATCTGCGAGAAAGAAAAAGATGTAGAGGGTATAATGAAACAAGAGGCAGTAGAGACACTACGCGAAATAGTTCTCCAATCAGCAATCCCGCCTGCCCTCTAAAAAAAGAACTGATAAAGAAAAAAGTTTAACAAAAGAAATAAGAGCAGACCAGAAAACAAAACAAAACGTATGTTCAAGCAGTGAAAGCAATCCTTGCGGAAACGGAGGCTAAAAAACTTACTTAAGGTATGAAAATGAAAATTCTACCAAAATCCTGACATGGATCCTGTATGCACATGTCAGAAATCTTACTAACCTGGAAATCTTTACAAAGGAACTCAATTAGCTGCTCGCTAAAAACGGGATGAGCAAGATGTGGTTCCCTGATAATCCACCATCAGGGGACGTACTCCAACTACAAATGGCCCTCATAGAAATAACAGGTAAAAGCAAGAAGACAGAAAAGAAAAATAATAAGGAGGTCAGGCGGCTAAATACAAGGATCGAGGACAAAAAAAGAGAGAGGTGGCCGCTAATGTAGCCCAGACAATTACACAATGTGTGGAAAGAGAAACTGAATCCTCCGATACCACGAACACCTCGGACTCAGAAGGCTCCGTATGTGAGGTGAAACCCCAAAAAGGAAAAAAAAAATAATATGAAAATCGATGCTGACAGAGTAGACCTCAACATCTACGCCACAGAGCAGTTCCCCTTCCCGGATTACTAGGACACGAATACAATCTGTGTAGGGATAAAAAAGAAGTTCTACAAATGGGACTTAGACGCTCAATGCGACGAGAAAACGGTTGAGGAGGCCTTGTTTAACCAAAACATCGCCTTCCACCGAGAAACATTTGTGGAACTCTCCCCAGCAGAGTACAAAAAGAAAAGTAACGGAAAACGCAAGTCAACAACCCGTAAACACTAAGACATCCACCTAAGCCAGAAGGGAGAATGGAAAACTAGAACAACAGGTTAAGGATCTTGACCCCCAAAGTGAATGGATGGGAGGGAAAAGCCACGGCATACGGAAACATATTCTGTGTGCTTGATCCTGACATCATACTAATCACAGAGCATGGTATAGATACGACCAACATGCAGTTAAAGATACAAAGCTACAGAGTAGTCTCGAAAAAACATTCTCAGGAAAGGGTATGACAGTGCTGCCGTTGCCGTCAGAAGGAATCTCTCGTTCAGACACCTTCCGGATATGGACGAGGCCTTCATGGCGGTAGAGCTGCACACTCTAGTGGGCAAGCTCATAATCGCGGTGGCATACCAACCACCTCGACGAAAATACCTACCTCTCACACGCTTCTACACCCTGTCTGGCCACGTCAGAATGGTATTCTTTGGGGGCGACCTAAATGCCAGATGCCGAACGGCTAGCTATGGTAACACGAATGAAGAGGCCATAACTTGTAAATGATTATGCGAAGAAAAAACATTCAGCGGATAGGTTCGGTTTTTCTGAACTATATCAACGTTCGGTCAGCAACAAAGCCCGACATAATCATGACAAGCAATGGCTTCCCCTTCAATTACTGTAGTGAGCCAGTTCCAACAGTCCACAGCGACCACATAGCGATCTTGACGACCATTTCTCTCGCGCCAATCCAGCTTCCAATCCCTCTTCGCTAAAGCTACGCTTCGGCTAACTGGGAACGCTACAAGGAAATCCTTGCTAGATTTGAACCAGTGGACCTAAATGAAGCAAGGTTAAAGATGATCGACGAGGAGCTGGAAAAGATAACTGCCCACATCATCGAGGCGGATCGCGAGAGTGTACCGATGAAGAGGTACAAAACTCTCCCACAACCCAGATGGACCGAGGAAACGAGAGAGATCGCTAGAGTGCAGAGGGAGGTGTATGAAGAAATCAGGAGAGAAGACACAAATCGGGAAAGAAGCTCGCTGCTACGACGCCTGAGTGAAGATCTAAAGCAGGCTATTAACCAGCAACAGGCTGAGATGTGGGACAGCAGATTGAAAAAGTAGACAGCGAAGTGAGACCCGATGTGTTCTGGCGAATTGTAAACAGGTTAAAAGCTCTTCCAAGTAAAGAAAAGACCCGCATTAAGGAGGACGATGACTAATTGAAAGACCCGGCAGTTTTGGAAGAGAGAGCCCGCACATTCTAGAGAGATGTCTTCAAAATAGCACCCGAAGACAATGCGGAATTCGACCAGGAATTCGAGGGCCGACTGATTGAAGATCTTAATCAGATTGTGCATCACACGCTCCCACATGCCTATGTTGATAAAGAAAGGGTTTGGGCAGACCATGACCGACCAACTACACCTGAAGAGGTCATGGCAGTCATGAAAACCTTTAAACAAAAGGCACCAGGCTGGACGGGCATCACCAAAAATAACTTGGTGCATGCCCCCCGGCAGATCATTCAGGGAGATTATAAGCAAAGTCTACGAAAAGCTTCTAGCCAACAGGTTACAAGACCAACTGACCGACCATGAAGCTCACAGCCCTCAGCAACACGGGTTCCGCAAGAGAAGGGGGGCTGACACAGCCCTTGCCCTTCTCACTGAAAAGCTTGCCCGCTGTAAAACTGAGAGCAAATACGTAGACGTGTGTGATGCGAGATGTGCAAAAGGCCTTCGATAAGGTTTGGCTGAGAGGTCTACAATACAAGATCTTAGGCCTCTAGCTGAATCCAATAATGGAAAGGGTTATCATGCATAGAAATGCCCAAATTTGGACGTCATGGATTTATCGTGACGTCATGAATGACGTCACGGCAAAATCGCATACGCTAACTAGCGCTTAATCCACACGACGGAGGATCAGCGAGGTTCACCTCAGACAGACTGAACCTATGTGGCCGCCGGCCTGTGGGAAATGAACAGAAAATAGTACATTATGAGTGTCACAGAATTTATGACAGGTAATAAAGAGGCCAGAAGGGCCCCCTTATTGAGCAGAATGACACTGGCTAAGGAATCAGGAAACAGGATATAATTAGGACGACACAAATACAATATAAAGAAGGCCGCAAACTCGGCCTTGCCGGCGTGGGAAGGGGCCGACAAAGTTAGGGAAGCCTGCCTCTGGTCAAAGACCCACCCCATCATCCCAGGTGTGGCATCGCTGAAAGCGACGGGGAGCGAGAGAGGGGCCCACCCGACTCGTGCTCTGACCCAGGGGACCCAACCTGAAGGGAGGAGGACCACCAGAAGGGCAACCCGAGAACAGCGCGCATAGGCCAGCTGGGCCCCAAAACGTGGAAGGCCAATAGGCCATGCCCACGAAATTGAGTAGGCCACCGAGCCTAGCCCAGAAGGAGGAAGTTTCCAGAGCAGTTGGGGGTCATTGTCGATGAGCTCCTGGGTATGGTCATCCAGGGGCATTAGCATGTTTATGGCATCGACAGCGGCGGCCAGGCGTGGGTCGGCCGCTAGGAAGCGCTCCTGAGAGCTCAACTGAAAGTCCTCCAAGTCCCGAAGGTCGTCGGGAAGCATCTCGGCCCCAAATTCTGGGAGATTATCTAAATTATATCCAAATTGCTCTTCTCCGCCCGCGCCTGACCCAAAGACGAGGGGGAGGTCTGCCCCATCCCTAGGAGAGTCGAGAACCCAGGAGAGGGGGGAAATGGACAAGGGGGATGGGCTGGGGGCGAAGTCGAAGATATCCAGAACGGCCCACACCTCGTCCTCCCAAGAGTCTGCAGGGGACCTATTTGCAGCCATCCTTGACCTTGCTCCGCGCGCGCGGACGGCGGCGTGGGCGGGCAGCCTTTTAAATTCCTGAGTTATCGGTAAACAATATTATACTGTAATTATTTACTTCTTTTTTTTAGTCTCAATAGTGGTTATATTAGATTGATAATTTGATTATCTTGCCTTTTAAATTCCGGAGTTATTTTCTAATTTTTGATTTACCTATATATATATATATATATATATACGAGGGGAGTCAATAAGTTTTGCGAATCGGTAGGGCAAAACAGAGGAAGAGGGATGGCTGTTTGTGGGGGTGCTAGGACAAGTTATGACAAGTCAGGACCTGCAGCCACATGCTCCTGCCTCGTCTATTTAAGAAGCAGTAGCTGATCGCAGATCGTCAGTCACAATTTTTTTTAACATTGGAGAAGGTTGAGCACCGCGCAGTGATCAATCTTTTGACCAAGGAACGCAAGAATGCAAAAGAAATCCATGAACGCATTGTTGCAGTGTACACCGACACCGCCCCTTCCTATGCAACCATTGCTCGCTAGAAGAGGGAGTTCAGCCATGATCGTAAGTCCCTTGAAGATGACCCAGTCTAGGACACCCGTCAGACGTGACCGACGAGGACAATGTGGCCCGTTCGGAGGGGATGATCATCGAAAATCGAAGGCTTAAGGTCGAAGAAATCGAGCGAGAACTTGGAATATCACTGGGAAGTGTTATCAACATCATCCACGACAATTTGGCCTTGACCAAGATCTCTGCCCGTTGGATCCTTAGAAACCTCACGCCCCATGATCGACTTCAACGTCGTCAAAGTCCACAAGGCTAGAGTTGCACAAACTGCCCTGTGTGAGTGCAGATTCGAGGAGCTCAACCATCCCCCCTACAGTCCAGATCTGGCCCCTAGCGACTACTTTTTATTCCGCCCGCTCAAGGCTGCACTGCGTGGTCGCTGGTTTGGGGACGATGAAGATGTCCAGCTCGCCGTCCAGGAGTGGATTGAACAGCAGTCGGCAGATTTCTGGTTGTCGGGAATTCGAAGCCTCAGGGACAAGTGGCGCAAGTGCATTGAAGTCGAAGGTAGTTATCTTGAAAAATAATAAAACACTTTTCCTCATATCTCGTTTCCTTATATCCGAATTTCAAAACTTATTGACCACCCCTCGTATATATATATATATATATATATATATATATATATATATATATATATATATTCTCATTTAATATACAACTCTGTCTGAATAACAAAATACAAATATAGTTTAAAAAAGGAATATAAACTGTAATATATACTGTAGATTGAAATTTGAGGGATAGGGGGCTTAACCGTCCCAGAGCAGATTTTAAAAAGCTCAATCCTATCTCCCTTCACACACCTTCTTTCAAATAAGAACATATTTAGTACCCTCAGTCTATCTCCATATTTAAGGTGCTTCAGGAAAGGGATTAATTTTGTTGCCCTCCTTTCTACTGGCTCTAGCAGGCTGATATCATGTCTTAAGTGTTGTGACCGTTCTAGTATACAGTACAGTACTTCTTATTCTCAACTGAATTCAGCCAATGCCCATCAATTTTATAGCTAGATTCCCATGTTAACAACTTTGAACTTTTTAAGGTTAAAAGTCATCTGCCACTTCTGAGACCAAGCTAATAACTTATTTAAGTCACTCTTCCCATTATAGCTACCCTCATATTCACTGTCTACAGCTGCCAATTTAGCGTCATCAGCAAAAATTGACCCTTTGCTATTTATAGCCTCACCAAGATCATTTATATAAACTATAAGAACTATATGCTATGATAACGACTTAGGCGTAGTAGTAGATAGGTCGTTGAAGTTTTTGAAGCAGTATATTGAGGCAAAAAATAGAGCAAATATGGTGCTAGGATACATTAAGAGGAATATTAGCTACAAAAGTAAAGAGGTTATTCTTAAACTACAATTCATTTCAGGCCAAATTTCGAGTACTGTATAAAAGCATGGTCACCTGAAGTACGCCACTGATAACGTCACTCCACTGTGACCTCCCCCCATTCAGTACCACTCTCATTTTCCTGTCTTGCAGCCACTCAGCTATCCAATTTAAAACTTACTCACGTATCCCATGCATATTTAATTTTTGAACTAGTCTCCTATGTGGAACCATATCAAAATCTTTGCTAAAATCTATGTAAATTACATCTAGTAAATTTGTTAAACACAATCTACCTTTTCTAAACGTATGCTGAGCATCATTTATTAACCCACCACTCTCTAGATAGTCAGAAATTCCCTTCTTAACTACCTTCTCAAGAATTTTACATACTATAGAAGTTAAGCTTACCGGTCTAAAGTTATTTGGGTCCTCTTTACTTCCCTTCTTAAAAATTGGCACTACATTCGCTAATTTCCAATCATTAGATATTTATCTAAACTCTAGTGATCTAGAATATATCTTCTTAAGAGCTACTGCAATAGTATCTACACATTATTTAAGTAACCTAGAATGAATGTTAGCTTAGCCAGATGCCTTACTAGTATTTAACTCCAATATAAGCCCTTTAATTATTTCTCTGTTCACATTAATGGTATTCAACACCACTTCCCTTCACCTAGAATTATCATATATTAATCTATCTGGATTCTCTTCTGTAAATACCAAATTATAAACTTTAATGATTCTGCTGGACCAAAATATCGTTTTGTTGTTTGTTTGATAATATTGTTTGAATGATTCCATTGAATTACCTAGGCTATTAGCATGATTAATACAGAAATACTTATCTGTTGGATATTGCTTATTTTATCATTTATTATCTTCTCCACCCCCAACCCTCCTGAATAAAACTTGGTTCAAATCAGTTTGTAGGATGCTAACAAACTTGCTTTCATTCACATTAGTTATTTACAGCCTCTCCTAGAGAAATGTTCAAAGATAAAACTAAATATAATAGAGAAATATATGCTATTTTTGTCAGTGAAAATTATATGTGAATCAAATACAATTATTATCATTTTAATGATTTTATATATGTTATCACTTGAAATATCCATTTTTTATAGTGAGTAAAAAATGTTACTTTTTATTGTCTAACTTATGTAATTCGTTATAATTTGTTTTGCATTTCAAAGTATTAAAGGAAAAATGTTTAAAATTACAATAATATAATAATAATGAATATATAAATATAACACAAATTATATATTTATATATAAGTATATTGAAAGAAACTCATACAGTGAGCAAAAGAATTTACCTCTTCGATTTCTAATTACCAAACCTCAGGGATATAAAATAAATTTGGCAATTATTAAGATTAGCTACACACGATGTTGTATACGTTTTTTTTCACTGAAAACGACTATAATGACTTTTTCTTCAATTACCGTTGTTTTATTACACTGGGGAACACAATTTTGTTGAGTTAGGTCTGACAGCTGTTTTTAACTAATTTTTCGGTGCTGAATCCAAAACTGATCTCCGTTTTTCTCTATCACGTCAAGTTTTTGATCTTTTTCAAATATTGACTTACAATGAAGTATGAAAGAAACAGGCATGATTGCAATGCTTATTTAACACTATTATGTTTTTTCAAAGGATATGGCTACTGCAATTATATAATTATAATTGTGTGCAAGTAGTTAAGGTAAAAATTTACGTTTATAGCTCTTTCTGGAGTGTTCAACTTGAGGACTATCGCGTTTGATGATCCAAAATAGTCAGCCATCATATGTACATCCCATCTATCTTGATAACGTTCTTCCATAATCTTCAAATCTTGGTGAAATCGTTCACCTTGCTCGTCGCTAACAGCACCAAGATCATCCTGAAAGCTGGCAAGATGGCAATGCAGAAAATGTAGTTTAATACTCGTGTTGAAACCAAGCGCCTTGTAGCTCTCCAATAGATTCTGAACAATTTCTGTGTAATTACTTGCACGTGTATTTCCAAGAAAGTTCTTGACGACTTCTTTGAATGATAACCAAGCATTCTTCTCAAGGTTTGACATAGTCCCGGTGAACTGTTCATCTTTGATGAGCTGTCGAATTTGTGGACCATCAAACACACCGGTTTTGATTTTTTCAATTGACAAACCAGGAAATGTCAAGATGATGTTCTTAAAACAGTCGCCATCAGTTAGCAATTCCTTTACAAACTGCTTCATGAGACCTAGTTTTATGTGCAGAGGTGAGAATAGTATATTCTTCCTGTCAACAAGTGTCTCATGTAGAATGTTGGGATCTCCAGATTTAATATCAGATCTTGGAGGCCAATTCGTCTCAACCCAATGCTTCCCTCAATCTCTGCTATCCCACATACAGAGAAAGCAGGGGTACTTTGTGTACCCACGTTGCTGAACAAGAAGGAAACACAGACTTTTAAGGTCAACACAGATGATCCAATTGTGTTTGTCATATTGCAATAACTCAATGACCCTCTTTATATTCCCACGAAGACAGAGAGAATGCCCAATAGGGACTGCACCAAATAAAATGCCATAATGTAGAAGGACACACTTCAAGCTCCGCTTTGAGCTGTCAATAAATATTCGCCATTCATTTTAATTGTCGATTGAAATCCCTAATTCCTTCAGTAAACTAGGAATGTTATGGAAATACACAAAGCCGCTGTCACTTCGAAAGTACTGCAGAAATGTACTCTCTCTGGTTCGAAATTATGATAATTTCGATCCTTTTTCAAGTAAGTTTTTCCCATTCAGTCTTGATGCTAGGATTTCTGGAGCATTTTTGATAGGCCCAAATCACGTGCCGAATCATTCAACCTGTGCTGATCAAATCCCCTACGAATCGAATCCTCGTGAATTTCGCAATCTGCATCATGCTGTCACTGCGTTCGTCAATATCACTCAGATCTTCTAGAGGAGGTAGTTGTTCGAAAACTGGCACTGGAATTTCAGCTAAATGAGGCATTGGCCTTATGGCTGACGGTAATTAGGATATTCTATTTTAATTTTATTTTTCTTGTTAAATCCTGATCTTTTAACTAAACAAATGTTACAGTCTGTGCAATGCTCCTTTTGCTCTCGCCAAACCATGGGGTTACCAAATGGTAGCCTTTCACGTGTTCCTTTGGTCCACATCCGTAAATTCTCCACACACTGCCTGCACACTTTATGGGGGCCCATGGCTGGTCTTGATTACCGAGTTTTACTTTAAAATATGCTAAATATGCTTGTTTGACAAATGCACTGATGTTTTCCCTCTGACTTGGAATAGTGAAACTGCCACAAATGTAGCAGAAGGAGTCAGGGTTGTTTAGGCATTTACGACGATAAGTTGCAGGAGCAGGCAGGATCTGAAACAAAGGAAATATATACCTATGTAAATAAAACACTAAGATGGAATGGTTACCAGGTTTGAAAGCTAAAAAAAAAGCTTATAACGAAAGAGAACGTACAATACACACCTCTCACCGCACTGTCTCAATGGTGACTGCCACGTAGCTATAGATGAATTCAATCGTAATCAGGAGGCAAATCTTATTACAGCTAAGCAGTGGAATTTTACTTCTCTGGGGTGTAAGCTGTGGAGAAAAAATAGACGTCCTAGAAAAAAAGCTGACTACAAATTTGGAATCAGCATGCTAATTTTAGTCTAAATCAGCACAAAAATCTAACTTAACAGAAATATTTTTTCAAATTGTTCCCCGGTGTTATCGGCACACATAGATTGTGTACCATAGTACGTAGTAATGTCGTGCTGGAACTACATTATAAGAATTGCATCTGACTCAAAACCACCTCAAAGATGAGCATTTTGAAGTCTTATAAAATTCTATAATTCGTTCCCAGTAAACCAAAGTAACATTCCATAAAATGACAAATCAAAAGGTGCTGTGGAAGAAGCAATGAGATATTAAACCCTTATTTAATTATTGACTCTTAGAACAAAATTGTAGTATTTTTTTTTTAACGAATAAAATTGTATCATCTCTTTCCATATGAATAAAAATTGTAATATTTTCTTTTTCTTAAGTGGGGGAAAAAAAATCACCGAGTGACTGTCATCTTTGAGTGGCAGTGCTCACAGTTCGTCCAAGAGTCTCCAGGAGTCGAATAATAAATAACAAAAATGTTGATGTGTCACCAATTCTCGTGTCACCCATTCTCATGCCCCAAATGTATTATTCTCTTTTTAATTCACCGTTGGGTAAAGTGAAAAAGATTTCACGTTTTTGAGGTCACTTTCCTTTACCTGTACTTCCTTTATCGAGTGGCAACTTTGCTCTGAATTGGCGTTGTTTCTCCAATGGTGTCTGAGAAGTCAATACGGAAAAAGGAAAAATAGAAGAAAAGGTGTGTGGGAGAGAGGAGAGTAAAAGACTAGAGCGTCCGATCCCCTTCCTCCCGTCTCCTCCTGCTCCTTTCGGGGCAACGAGGAGAGGCGGGCGGGAGAGCCCGAACTCCCCCAGCTACCCTATTCGCCTCCCTCTATGTGCCCTCGGGCAACGGTGGGTAGGTTTAGGGAAAGAGGAACGATAGTATAGGGTGAAACTAGTAGGAGACTAGACAGGCGACCTAAATGGTATTGGCCCTAAATCTAAACGCGGTGCTAATACCACGCTGTATACCACCCACCCTCGTTTTCATGTAGAGCCCATTGAAATTGACAGTAGTCAGGGAATAGGGAGTAAAGGAAGGAAGTTGGAGAGTTACATGTTGCTTATAGGTCAAGCTAATCTCTCGCCGTTGTTAAGTTATAAGTTGATAATTTAGCGGGAGAGTAAAGGCCTGAATTACAGGTTATTGTTATCAAGTCTTTTTCTGTTGTGTTATTTGTGATAGTTGTTGTTGGCGTTCAAACCATTGTTAGATTGTAAGTTAGTTATTGGTAAAGTTTATCGTTGTTGTTTTTCTCTGTATGTATTCCTTGTTAGCCTACTTTGTGACTGTATCTACAGTGTATCTTTTAGTTGCATTTCCTTTTATTCTGTCATTTATTCCTCCTGTTCTTCTGGTTTTTCATTTATTTTGTAGATTTTCCTTCGTTTTTGTATATATCCGTGAGTCTTAATTGGGTTTCATCTAAAGATTGTCTCAATCGGTTATCTTAATCAGGATTTTATCCTTGTCGTTATATGTGTTAGGTTTAGGTTCTCTAAGTAAAAGTATCCTCTTCATCTTCTTATCTGTCAATTGTGATCATGCTGTTCGGACACAGCCTATGCGGTTCCCCATTCAGTCCTCTGCAAAATTTGATTGGTTAGTTCTTCTCCAATTTCATCTCGTGTCTTTTCAATGACTGCTTTTGCTCTTTTGTTTATTACTTTGTTAAGAGGTTCAATGTTTACTTCTCTCTTTAGATCTTTCATTCTTCTTCTTTCTATCCTTCCCGTGTTTGTTATGAAATACATTGCATTGTTCTGGATCCTCTACTTTTTTTTAATAGTTTGCTTCTTGATAGAGTGCACATTGCAATCGTCGGATAGATTAGTTTGGGCTGGATTATTGATCTGTAGGTTTTCTTCTTATTCTGTCGGCTGAGTGATCTTAGTTTGTATAATAGTTTTAGTCCAATTTTTCCTTTCTCTATTCTATCGGTTAAATGTTTCTTGTAAACTGTTTTAGTTATGGTTAATCCTAGTACTTTGCATTCGTCGCTGTATCTGGATCTTATGTCGTCTACATATATATCTGATATCTTTCTCATGTAGACTGGAATAATTTTCAATTTTTCTTTGTTGTTGTTTATTTTTTATTTTCTTCCATATTGGTTAAGCTTCTTATTTCCTTTCCCGTTCTTCTCGCTTGAAACTGTCCGTGCTTGTACGGTGACACAATAATTTGTGTTATGCAATCCACGAACTGTATGTTCATACATTCTTCTGTTGCTGAATGTGTGGTGTGTGCTATATAGATGACGTACAATACTGGACTCAGACGCCCGCCCTGAGGAACCCCTGCTTCAAGCTTTAAAGGTTTCCCTTGGTGACTGTCTGTGTCTATATACGCATATCTATCCATGACACAATCGCACAATATTTTTCAATTTTATTGTTTAGTCCTAGTTGTAGTATTTTAAACTGGTTGCGCCTCTACTAAACCTTGTCGAAAGCTTTAAACACGTCTCTGCACACGATGTCTACGCTCATCTTTTCGTTCTTTGCCTTTGCGAGTTTTTCCATTATCAGACATAGCGCCATGTCCGTGCTTCTGTTTTACCGGAATCCGAATTGACAATCATTATAGAGGTTGTTTTCTTTAAGGTGTTTATCGAGTCTGCGTTTTATGATCTTTTCAAATACATTTTCGATGAAATCTAGTAACGAAATTGGTCGATAGTTTTCTACTCGACCAGGTGATTTGTCAGCTTTTGGTATGAAAATTATTTTCGCCACTTTCAGGTCGTTAAGGAAGTAGCTTGTATTAAGACACGCATTGAAAACATTCTTCAGTTGTAGCGGGCCGAAAATATATCTCTAATCCCAAACGATCCAACCCGCTTCCTACACTGTCCGGACGTGAGAAATCGAGGGAGAATGAAACGGATTGTATATACAGTCCCTTTACTTACAAAAAAGTACAATGATAGTTACAGTTATATTTACAGCAATTTATATTTTCAAGGGAAGTGTGCACACTTCAAAATGAGGCCAAATTCCCCCTACAAAATACGATACCAAAAGAGAATTTTATAACAGGCGAATACAACAAATTTACTTATATATCTACACAAAACATAAAAAACACAACAACAACCGAACGAAAAGGGGCACGCGCTATCACTTGTGTGCTGGAGGTGGGTGGTAGTAGGCTAACTTAGAAGGAGACAGGATTGTCAACGAAGGCGGGTATGGTGGTCCAGGTGGTTAGCGAGGTATGAAAGCCCTCTGTCTCAGGGCTGGGCGGAGCACTCGTCTAGAAAACCCTTCTTGCTGTCAGTCCACGCTTCCACTCTCTTTTTCCAGAATATGGCGCTTTGCTAAAAGAATATTATAAACAAAGTACAATTTTGATAAAAGATTATTTTAAGCAAAGTACAATTTTGATAAAAGATTATTTTAAACAAAGTACAATCTGAGAAAGAGAAAACAATTAATACATGAAATCAAATACATATATATATAAAGAGAAAATATAAAAAACCTCATTCCCACTCACACACACATTCTTACAGAAAGAGGGAGAGGGTACTGAGAAAAGGGGTGGAAGAATGGCCCTTTTACACGCACTCACATTCGCTCCACTACACCCCTCCTTCCTTAAGCCATTCGACCAGCCACTCACTCTTCATGGTACCACTTGTGCTCAATCGCACCCTTCTGCACCCATTCACACTCTTCTACTGGTCCCTGGCTACGCGTAGCAATTAGTCGGGGTTGTTCGTCAGTCGTCCTGTCAGTCTCATCGTCACTATTGATCATCTCATGAACCATACTCTTAGCCCTCATTACCAGTTCTCCCATCTAACGACAGAATTCTTTCATACTCTTCCGTTCAGAACCCTCACTCTTCATACCCCCATTCATCAGCTCCTCACTCACAGCTCTCATCCAACTCAAGGTACATTCTTGCGAAACAGACAGGTCACTCACATCCCCTGTATTCTCAACAGGCATACCAGAAACCCCTTCGACTGGTTCCCACCAGAAACCTGAAAAATCAGCCACTTCATCATTCACTACATCAAACTCACCCCTACTATTACCATTCATAAAACCCGAAAAATCAGCCACACTAGGTTCATTCTGCCCAAACACACTATCATTCATACTGTTCCCAAAACCAGAAAAATCAGGCACAGGCAGCTCACTCACTCGTCTACTTATACCAGCCAAATCACTCACCTGTTTACGCAAAAACTCAATCTCCCTTTCAAGATCCCCCATACCAGAAACACTCTGCTCAGACTTACTTTCATTCGTACTTGCATTCTTCCTTTCACTCTTCTTTGTACGCTTTCTACTCCTCGAGACTAAGACTAGCTCTTTCCCAGACAGATCCATACTCTCACATTCAATCTCATCATCATGCACTTTACCTCTCTCTCTACACAGTCCATACACCGGATGGCTCACCAGGTAGTCAGGAGGTTCTCTCCATCTCCTTAACTGACTCTGATGAGCCCGCACTCTCTCAGTCATGCCGTCATTCAAACTCTCCAAAACATACGTCACTCCATTTTCCCAAACCCTCACAACTCTATAAGGTCCATCAAACTTCTCACTCATCTTTGACACATTCAACCTACCCTTCACTTCTTTCACCTTCAATACTTTTGCACCTAATTCAAATGAACGGAACCTTTCATGCGCCTCACGCCATACACTCTGCTCACTTTCACTCAAACGAAACCTATCTTTCACTCGCCTTTCAAAATTCATCACAAACTGACATGGGGACATTCCAGTTGCACTATGCACAGTTGAATTATACGCCCACAACACTCTCCCCAGACACACATCCCAGTCATTCACTGTCGTACTCATCATTCTCAACATCTCACACAAGGTTCTTATAGTTCGTTCAGCCAATCCATTTGAAGACGGTACATACGGAGTTGTTCTCACATGCTCCACACCATTCTCTCTCAACATTTGCTCAAACATTTCCCCTACAAATTCAGGCCCATTATCACTCAGACATCTTCTAGGCTTCCATACACACATAGGAAAAAACAACTGCTCAACCACACGCGCAACAGTCACACTCCTTTTAACCCTCACAGGCGCTGCATATGATCAACCATAACAACCATACCAACATTCCCAGCACTCGTACGCGGCAAAGACACACAATCAATCACTACCAATTCAAACGGTTCTTTCGCATCAACTTTCAATATCGGTGGTTTCACTTGCACACCTTGCACCTTTCGCTTCTGACACCTTTCACACGTAGTTGCAACATCATTCACAACAGTTCTCAGAAACGGATGGAACACACGCTCCTTCATACACTCCCACAGCTTAAACTTACCCATATGCCCATAATTATCATGCACAACCTTCACCAGACCAATCATACCAACTAAGGACATCATAGGTACATACATATCATCACCACCCTTCACATGCCTCACAAAATATACAACATCCATACAAACAACAAAATCCTTAGCATACCTTTTAAAATCACTTAAACACTGTGGCCATTCATTCAAATCAACACGCATCATTACACACCTCTTCAACTCACTAACAAAAGGACACATCTCTTGCATCTCTAGAATATCATCATCACTTAAAATCTCATTCTCATCATCCATGACCAACTCAATCATGCCACAAAATTTGACAACATTCTTCGCACACTCATTCAACTTCATCACCTCACATTCACCTTTCATAAGACAATCCTTATCAGCATCCAAAGACAAATCATTTAATCTCATAAAGTCTTCACCAAGCAAGAAACAACACGGCATTTGCTCATCCTTCAGAATCACAAAGTCATGCTTCACATTCACACCATTACCCAAACTCACTTTCAGACTAACCTGTTCCCATGCCACTATCATGCCATTCCCTAATCCACTAATCCATAACTTCACAGGTTTATGCTCGCAACATTTAAACTCATCATACTTACTCAGAATCTTCTCATTCACTAAAGACACCTGCGCTCCAGTATCAATCAAACCACAGAACAACCTTTCACCAACTTTCACTCTCGCTTCCATCATATCAGGTCCACTATGTTCGCAATAAACCGAAGGAACAAGCACACCAACATCAGCACTGATATCCACACTGTCATTAACTCCCATATCCTCACTCACCACACGCTCATCTTCATCCAGACAATCATTCTTCTCTCTTATATATGAACACTTTTCAATCACCCAATTGTAGTGCACACCGCTCAAACATTGCAGATGTACCACATTAGGATTCAAACCCTTTATCTTCTCATCCTTGTACACAATCGGCCTCTCACCACCAAAGTGCACATAAACAATCACTCCATACAAACGACTCACTACAATCAACACTTCCTGAAATGGCGGGACCCCTTGCATACACATCGATCTCAATTCTTTCATGAAGTTCCGCACCTTTGCCATACCAATGCTTTCAGGCTTCCTACACACTTCATTCATTACCTCCTTCCTTAAATCATCTACACTATCGGGCACTCTCACATCTGCTCCATCACTCTTCAAATCTTGCAAACCATTCCATACACTCTCAAACAAGGAATCACCACCACCCTTACTCTCTTTTTCATTCATAATCCCTTTCGGCAAATACTCAGGATCACTCACTCCACACACATTTTCATCATTCGTACCAGGATACCTTGACATCAAATCAGCCACTCCATTCCGTTCACCAGGCACATACTCAATCACATAGTCAAAGTCACTCAAATCTTCCAAAGTCCTTGCAATCCTACTATCAGCCCACTTCATACGCTGCAGATACACAAGAGGTTGATGTTCGGATTTTATCACAAACCTCACACCATACAAAAATGGACGCAACACTTTCAAACAATATCTTATCGCAGCCAGCTCTCGTTCCACAGTCGAATACTTTCGTTCTGCAACATTCATAGCCTCGGATACATACCCAATTATTCGCCTGACATTCTCTCCATTCAAACGCTGCTCTCGCATCAGAAAACCTCCCATACAATACCCACTCGCATCTGTATACAATTCAAGCATTTTAGCATTCACACTATAATCTGGGTAAGCCAATTCAACATCTTCAGCCGCTGCCTCTTTCAGTCTCTCATACGCCTTATTCATCTTATCATTCCACTTGACAACCGTACTACCTTTCTTGCCCATCCACTCAGTCAGAGGCTTACTCACACCAGAACAATCACGTATAAACTTTCGCTGGAACTCAATCAAACCCCAAAACGACTTCAGTTGTTTCACAGTCACCGGTTTAGGAAACATTCGCACCTTCTCAACATACTTCGGTGATTTACGCAACCCATTCTCACTCACCATATGCCCAAGGAATTCCACTTCTTTCGCAAACCATTCACACTTCGCCACTTTCACCTTCACACCAACACTCTCCAACGTTCTCAACACATCATTCACCAATCTCATATGCTCCTCAAAAGTCTCAGTCATAATCAAAATATCATCTATAAACGCAATCACATTCTTACTCGCAAACTTACTCAACACAACATTCATTGCCCGCTGGAAGGCTCCGGGAGCATTAGCCACCTCAAAGGTGAGGTTCCGGAACTGGTAATGCCTCTTTGAGGAAGAGAAGGCAGTTACCGGCCGGCTCTCCTCAGCAATGGGCATCTGGTAATACCCCCGTACCAGATCCAACTTCGTAAACCACTCCATCCCATGCATACTATACACACACTCAGATACCACACACATCGGAAACCTTTCTTTCACAGTCTTTTCATTCACCTTTCTATAATCCACACACAGACGCAATCTTCCATCCGGCTTATGTACAGGTACAATTGGACTATTCCATGCACTCTCGCTCTCTTCAATCACCCCCAATTGCTCCAATTCCAAGCACTGCTCCTCAATCTCATCAGCAACTGGACGTGGGAAATGCCTTGGCCGCTGATAGATTGGAGAGTCCTCCTTCAGGACAATCTTGAATTCCGGGAGCTTTGCAACCCCGAAATCCAGATCACCCTTACTGAGGGCTCCCTTTCGTTCAAATATCATTCGATACACATCCTCCCTTTCATACTCAGTTAAACATCCATCCAATTCCACCATGCTCTTCACATCATTATACGTCCATTCACACGTCTCTTCACCTGCAACATTCACCCTGACATCCGTACTATCATCCTTACCTACCTCATTGACAGTGGAGAGGTGGCCCAGTACATCTCCGACTTGGATTCCCCTCACCTGCCCTTTCACACTGGGGTCCGCCTGCACACATGCAAAAGGATCATTCATTCTCATCAAGCCATCAAACACACAAGCAACACGCCTTACCTTATAACACGCATCCTTTCCATCCAATATCACAGTGTTCTCACTCACATTCAAATTAACATCCTTACTCCAACTCACTCTAACAGACACCCTTTCACCCTTCACAAGCCTTACATTCTCCATAGCAGTCACCTCAATACCAGTAAACACACTCCTCAAAACACTACCATCTTTCCCTACATACAACTTATACACCCCATTTTTACCAATCTTTCTCTCATCTGATCACTCGCAGGATGCACAACCATACGATTCATTTTCATAAAATCATACCCCCAAATCACACCATACTCACTACTCACCTTATCAATCACAGAAAATTCACATTCATTCATCATCATACCATGCATTCGAACAGCTGACCTTATCATTCCAATCACAGGTACTCTCCTATTACCAATACCTACCAAACTACCCTTGCACTCAGACAGGAGGGCTTTCTCGCTAACCTTGTCATACACATCTTTATACACCAAGCTCGCCTTGCATCCAGAATCTATTAAAGCCAAACACTCAATTCCATTTAACTCCACCTTCACACTCAGACACTCATACTTCCTACCAGACAGCACTTTCACACTAGACAGACTTACCAACACATTACTCACACTCATGCACCCAGAGGATACTTCAGCAGGTACCCTCTTACCATTCAGTTTCCCGCTTCAGACTTTCCATTCACACCTTGCGCTCTCAGTCTAATCCAACACTTTTCACTTAAATGTCCTTCCATCGCACAATAGCTACATACATTCCTCTGGTCACGACACATCCTTGCATAATGACCAGCTTTTCCACAATTACCACATGCATATTTCATACTTTCCCCACCAGTTGCTCCACCATTCAACCTCGGACAATCTTTCTTCAAATGGCCTATTTCTTTACACTCGAAGCACTCTTTCACACTTTCCTGGCAATCCTTTATCATATGCCCTTTCTTACCACACCCAAAACATGCACCAGATGTCCACCTACATTCTGCCAACATATGACCTTTCCTTCCACACCGACGACATTCCACAATCTTTCTCACCACCATTCGGTCTCTCGTTTGCTGGGACATACCTCGGCTTGTCTCTCATATATCCGTTCCCACGCTTGAAATTCATCTGCCCCCTTCCATTCTACCACCCTATATTTGCCCATCCATTCTGCCGGCCAATGAAGTTTGACATCACTCCAGCTGGTGCAGCCTTCAGGGCATCCCTGTAGCTGACAAACTGCTGGGGTGGATGAAAGCTCCTGGGCTTCTTACCTCCAACATTCACACTGTACCATCCATCCTCTTCTAGATCGCTTTCATCATCAAATCGTCCATCTTCTAACAGTTCCAACACATCCTCCCACATCAACCGTTCACCTGTCAGTCTCACTCTCTCCTTTCTCTTTCCACTCAGCCATTCACTCACCTTTCGCGGGATCGTGTCCAAAAACTTCCTCATCAGTGGTTTACATTCATTTACATCATCATCACCATACCTCGTTCTTGCCATACTTTTAAGCCTATGTGCATACATATTCACACTTTCACTCTTCCCCATTCGAGCCTTCTCAAATTCATTTACCCTTTTATACTTCACACTCTCTTTCATTCGTTTCACCTGCCCAATCAATCTCTTCTTCACTACATCGTACTTTGGCTCTCCCACACTCGTTATCACTCGCAAGAACTCCAACACTTTCCCATCCAAACAATCTCCCAGAACACTCACCCAGTGACCCTTGTTCTGCGGGTACTTGAGCTTGCATTACCGCTCAAAATCCCCGAAGAACTCATCCATACTCTTTCCCCCATGCAATCTAAAATTATCAATCCTTGGCACTTCCCTAATCAAAATTCCTTTCCCCACATTCACTTCACTCTCCGAAGAGCTACTCTCGGTCTCACTCATTCCAATCATATCGTCACTCTCTTCCTCATCTGAGTATAGCGAATCCACACTCTTCCCTCTCGCCTTCCTATCCTTAACCTTAGAACCATGCTTACTTCCTCTCTTACTTTCCACTCTCTTCCATTCACCCTCTTTCCTACCACTCACAGTATCTTCTTTAGACTCAATCATACTGCCATCCATTCCATTTAGCGGAGTCCCTTCAGTAGGAGCAAGGGTCAGGGTTGTAGGTCCTGGGACTGATCCAGCCTCTGTCATCATGTTATACAGGTCCTGCATCCGTCGGTCCGTCTGATCCTGTCGGTCTCCCATTTCCTTCTTCATCCTATCAGTCTTTTCATTCATCCCTTTTATTTTATTCTCCATCCCCTCCATCAATCCCCGCAACATTTCACACTCCTCTTCTTTCTTTCTCAACTCCAGTCTCAATCGCACTACTTCTTCATTCAATGTTTCCGCTACAGCCATTGTTCCCAAGTTAGTAAAAAGATAGGAGGAGGGAAAAATCAATCAAACTACTTGTCACACTAATTGGGTATGGACTGCAATCCAATCCAGTCACGCTCCCAGTTTCGAAGTCTCACGTCCCTATTCGGGCACCAAATGTAGCGGGCCGAAAATATATCTCTAATCCCAATCGATCCAACCCGCTTCCTACACTGTCCGGACGTGAGAAATCGAGGGAGAATGAAACGGATTGTATATACAGTCCCTTTACTTACAAAAAAGTACAATGATAGTTACAGTTATATTTACAGCAATTTATATTTTCAAGGGAAGTGTGCACACTTCAAAATGAGGCCAAATTCCCCCTACAAAATACGATACCAAAAGAGAATTTTATAACAGGCGAATACAACAAATTTACTTATATATCTACACAAAACATAAAAAAACACAACAACAACCGTACGAAAAGGGGCACGCGCTATCACTTGTGTGCTGGAGGTGGGTGGTAGTAGGCTAACTTAGAAGGAGACAGGATTGTCAACGAAGGCGGGTATGGTGGTCCAGGTGGTTAGCGAGGTATGAAAGCCCTCTGTCTCAGGGCTGGGCGGAGCACTCGTCTAGAGAACCCTTCTTGCTGTCAGTCCACGCTTCCACTCTCTCTTTCCAGAATATGGCGCTTTGCTAAAAGAATATTATAAACAAAGTACAATTTTGATAAAAGATTATTTTAAGCAAAGTACAATTTTGATAAAAGATTATTTTAAACAAAGTACAATCTGAGAAAGAGAAAACAATTAATACATGAAATCAAATACATATATATACAAAGAGAAAATATAAAAAACCTCATTCCCACTCACACACACATTCTTACAGAGGGAGGGAGAGGGTACTGAGAAATGGGGTGGGAGAATGGCCCTTTTACACACACTCACATTCGCTCCACCACACAGTCCCTCCAATATGTTATTAGATGCTTCCACGTAGTTTTTTTTCGTGAGTCCTGAAGTCCCTGGTGCTTTTTTTTAAAGCTTTTATTGTTCCTATAAGCTCTTCGGTCGTTATGTTGTCATCATTTTCCCTTGTCGAGGTTACTATTTAAGTCAACGAAGTAATGAGGGTGGGTTCTTTCTATTATTTGATTGAGTTTGTCTATAATCTCGTTTTCGAATTCGATTTCGAAGTTATCATTTTCTTCTTCATCAATCTTAAAAACGTTCCTCCAGTGCTCTCTAAATGCTTTTTCAACGTTGCTCTTATCTTCCCGTTGGTTTCCTCTTTCATTCTTGTGTCCAATCTTCTCTTTTCCTGGTTTATCCTATTCACAAATTTAGATAACTCTTTTGGAGGTCCTTCTGCATCTATCTTATGAATTAATTCGTCGCATTGTTCTTCTTGCTTTTTCTTTATTAATGCCATTAGCTCTCTCTTTTTCCTCCTTAGTTCGATTTTTAGCTCTCTGCTTGGTCATTCTTGAGTCCAATCTTCTCTTTTCCTGGTTTATCCTATTCACCCATTTAGAGAACTCTTTTGGAGGTCCTTCTCCATCTATCTTATGAATTTATTCGTTGCATTTTTCTTATTGCTTTTCCTTTATTAATGCCGTTAGCTCTCTCTTTTTCCTTCTTAGTTCGATTTATAGCTCTCTGCTTGGTCCTTTTCTGCTTATCCGTTCCTAAGTTTCTCTTATTTCCACGTTTTTATTTATCATTTCAATTGTCCATCTGAAGGTCTGTATGGTTTTGGGTGTTCTTTTGGGAATTGCCTCATTATCTGCGTTTGTCATTGTTCTTCTAATTTCCCTGAGTTCTTCGTCAATTTCTTCTAGTGTCGCTTCGTCGAGTGACTTTAGCTGAGAATTTCTTAGGAATTCCTTATACTTATCCCAGTCAGCATGGTGGTAGGCCTTCCACTCTTTTGATGGCTTCTGAATGGGTAGCTGGTTAATTGTTAACAATGATGCTATGTAGTCACTAATAGGTATGTCCACGGGTTCCAAATGGTAGTTAAACGGGTGGTTAAAGATGCCACATTGTCGTTGACGTAGGTTGGGAATTGAGGTCCCAATCTTTGTAGTATTTTCTTATCTAGCTTCGCCTTCAGGTTCATCCCGCGCCGTTTGTGTCTGCATATCCATTCTCTGTACAGTGGGCATTTAAATCTCCCATGAAGATGACTGGTATCCTATTGTTGAATATTTTTATATTAAATTTGCAGTCGGGAGGCTATCTCTCCTCGGAGGTTGATATCATGTTGATATGATAATACTGGCGAGTTCAAGCTGTATTTCTACTGCTGCGTATGATTCTATTAGTCCTTTATGTATCTTGTAATCCAGTTCTTTTTTGACCGCAATGGCAGCTCCGTCAAAGCTTTCTTTTGAAGGGTTTGATGCTGCGAGATTGTAGTTCCAAATCATCATCTTATTTTTTCTAAGTCAATCCCGTGACTTGATATTAAAATTATATCTTGATCGAGTTTTCTAAAAATGTTACCGTACATGTATTCCTTGTCTTTCTGCCCGTTCGTATATATCTGTATGTTTTCTAGTTTACGTCTGTACATGGGGAAAGTTTTGTTAGGTTCTTTTTCCTGGTGCTGGAGTTCTCGTGCGGTTTGGATTTAGTGTTTTTTCTTCTTCCTTTTGTATTGTTATTTTGTGATCATTTCCTCTTCCTTTCCTTTGTTGGAGGTGCGATAGAGAGGGCAGTTGATTGTTCCCTTTGGGATTTACTCCTCTTTGATTTGGATTTCTTAGATTTCTGTGTTTTCCTTCTTGTCATTCTGGTTTCTTCAGCCAAATTTTCGGTGCTGGTTTCTGATTCTGATTTGACTGTATTCGTATCTTCATCTTTATCATTGTTTTCTTTGTAATGTAAGATCAAATCTTTTTTCGTGGTTTTTGTTATATTGATATTGAAGGTCGTTCAAGAGTCGACTTCTTTGGGGAACTTCATTGGTTCGAGCCCGTTTTCAGTTAGCATCTCGTTAAGTCAGGTTGCATAGATGCTGCCTTTGCTATTTTCATTATGTGTGCATAAAGAATTTTTACCTTCAGTTTACCAACCATGTTTACTCGTGTTTCCGTTCTGGGTTGTTCTGGATTTGTTTTAGCTGCTGCACCATAGGAAATATTTCTAAGTCTATTGACTCTTTCCTGGTTGATCTATTTCTCTTTCAGAAAGTCTTTTCTCTTAGGAAATGACATGGTCACGATCCTATGTGGTCCTCCGCAGTTTATGCATTTCGTGGTCGCATTCTGGTAGTCTCTAAAGGTGACCTTCCGAGCCGCACTCGAACAAATCACTATGTCTTTCTTGGGGCATTCTGTTATTATATGGTCTTCCATTGCATAACATCGGAAGCCTATTTGTATATTTATAAAGCTGTCGCCTTTGATGTTTGTTTTTGGAATACTAATGCACAATGCAACGCGTCCTTTTTATATGATTTTGAAGGCCATTTCGATATTCTAGCACATGATTTTGAACACGTGTGTTTTTCTCTGAATTTTATGATCTCTTGTATTTTTAGCCACGGTTGTCTTGCTTCCAATTTCTCGTTTATTTCTTGTGGTAAATTCATCCCTACCATTGTTCTATTTTCCTACACAGCACGCTTTTCTTGGCCGTAATCTGTAATGGCGTCTTTGCTTCCAGATCAAGCTTTCTAAGTGTGATACTTCTTACTTATGGCAATAGTTTCTCAACGTCTTTGTTCTCATGGCATATGACAATAAATCCAGTCGGCACTTTAATTCACTTAATCAAGGGTATCTGAAGATCCTTTGTACGACATCATGCGGTGTTTTATTACTTCCGTTCGGTATCAGTCTCTGGGGAGTCGCTTGATGAATTACGCTTTTATGGTCCTCGTGTGTGTATGTGGGGAGGAGCCCCTCCCCCCGTCCTACTCTGAAAAGGACAGAATCTAAAGATCTAATTCCTATTCTATGTGTACATATTGATTCCTTAAATAGTTTCCTACCGGCGCAGTCCGCAACCCTCCTACTTAAATAGGCCTACGCTATTAGAGGCCTCTCCAAGGTCTCCGGCTCGTGTCCGTAAGGGACCTCTTTCTCTGTGACCGCTAATAGGGATTCCTTCGGGTACACTATACCGTACTACCAAGGAGGTCTGGGCGCAGTGAGGGTTGCGTTATGTTGCGAAGATATGAAAAAAGTGGGAGTTAAATAACGTGAAGTGTGGATAATCCCTCTTTGGGGGATTACCCCGTACTTAGCCACAAGAGGTCTCTCCACTTAAACTAAGTACGCATGTATCTTTAGTGCGGTTTTGAAGGGAAGTGGCTTTCTGTGAAAGCAATCACGTCCTCTTTGGCCTTGTTCTTGACTTTGCCTTCTCTATCGGTGAGTAACTTTACCAGAGCGTAAGAGCGTAAAGTTATCAGAAAGACTGGACCGTCCAAAAGTGCATATATTTCTTCTTAGAACTTTTCTTGAGAAAGGCATTTTTTCTTCCTACCTAAAACTTTTTTTTCTTTATCTGAGATAACATTTACCAGTTCGCAGTGAGAGAACAAGCGTACAGACTGAGTAAGTTCTTAAGGTGTATGAAGGTAGAAATTATTTATAGTTATGGCAGTATAGTGTTGAAATTGAAAGTAGGCATGTGTATGTCTTGAAGTGTAGAACGTCCAAGAGTGCATATATTTCTTCTTAGAACTTTCCTTAAGAACGACGTTTTTCTTCTCACCTAAAACCTTTCCTCCTTTACCTGAGATAGTTTTTACCAGTTCGCGTTAAGAGAACAAGCGTAAAGACTGTGTAAGTTCTTGATGATGATGATGATGATGATGATGATGATGTATATTGAAAGATCAGAGACGGATCACTGTGTAACACAGGCGATCAGGTAGTCGTAGAGGAAAAGAGTACGGAAATAACTTGGAAGGAGTTAGGAAGAGTTGATAGGTCGGTGGCTAGACACCGATGCGTGGTGTAGTTGGGGGTGTCTCGGGGTGTTCGTGACTGGACGACGGTTAGGGGGTGGTCAGGAGGAGATCGTGTCTGCATCGTCGCTAACGCGTTATTCATGATGCTCTTAAATTATGTGTAGAACAGTATGGGTTGAGGGTGGTCATGGGCTGTGGGGTATTGCTGTGCTCTGAAGCGCTCTTCAGAGCAGAGTTCTCAATGCGCCGAGCCTTCTTCTGCCACGTGACACTCACAACTACGTGTGACAGTGGGGCGTGCGTGAGAAGAAGTCGCACGAGTGTTTTATATAGGTGAACTGTAGTTCCTTGCCCGCAGAGTAGAACATGCGCAGCATTTTGTTTGTGTGTGCGGCTCTTGTTTTTATTATATGATGGCGTATATTGAACATAAGAGACTTGTCAAAAGTTACACCAAGGATTTTTGTCTGATGTGTGTAGTCCAACCTTGTTGGGTGTCGTCCTTGTTGGGTGTGTCCTTGATCTGGACACACCGCTTTTGTTTAAGTCAATGGTATTGACCCTATGACTCAATCTACGATCATATATATATATATATATATATATATATATATATATATATATATATATATATATATAGGTAGGTAGGCTTTAATTCCTACTGAACGTGCGAAAGCTGGTTAGAGGCGGATTGTGCCGTAGCCAGAATTCTCACTATAAAAGTCCCACTTGTTACTGGGGGGAGGTTTGTGATTGTTGAATTCTAAGAGTGCATAATATAGGTTGAATAAATTAGCCGGAGGGATTCTTAATTAAAGTCTTGCTAAGGGTACGTCAAACGGGAGGAGCCACCAAAAACACACGTACTCAAAATAAACTTTACTTTACACAAATATAATAATTAGCAATAGTTAAACGGGCAAAATTAAGGATTAAATATTAAACACTGACGTTAATCGTCTAGATTTATAATGCCTCAATGGGAGTATCAATCACTGTTAATTAAATAGGTAATTTAAGAATAGAGGGACACTGGGTTTACAGATTACCATTAGTTGTGATGGATTGGAGAGACGACTACTCAGGTCCAGACCGGGTGGTTCGGGTGGTGTTCACACGAGTTCTCGGGGAGAGGGGGGATAAGAGGACGGGTTCGGGGCTGCTGACTGCAGTTCCGGTTAGTTCACTCCTAACTGGATGTGACACTAACAAATAGTAACTTCCAGTAACTATTTGGATGTTCCTTTTCTTTCTCAAGTTACGTTGAGCAACAGAGCGTATTCTTCTAGTCACAGACTCTGCGGGGCGGGATTTACCTTAGGAACACTTTTTGACAGCGATCAAGTTAACTCGGCGGCGCGTTGGCAGTCGATACGTTACGGCAACGACTCTCGTTCAACGTGATGGTTACGCGTTACGCGAATAGGTTTGGGACACTTCTCTAGACGGATGAACGGCGATGTTATTTATACCGCGGATTGTGGGAAATCGAGAGAGATATTCCATTCACGACAATTCGCTTATCGCAGCGCCATCCGGACAATCTCCATGGTATCATAAAGAAGGCAAATAGAATTTAGGCTTCTCTGGGAGATAGGCCTTCTTTTGTCAGACTTCCTGTCGCCAGTTGGGGGAAGGGTGGGGGGCGGGGAGAGAGGAGACGAAGGTCAACTCAAACGACAAATTTCTTTCGTTCCCACGATTGTCTGGCGGCATGCGAGTATGTACGCTCCATACCCTCACACGCCTACCTATATCGAGGAACATTATTCCGCCATGAAATAAGGAATAATGTGAAAATTAACTTCACCGGGGAAATTTGTAATTATCTTCCTAGACTCGAACAATTGAGTCGGTAATTTTATCAAAACCGTTAGGAATTTACCTTAGTATCTAATGGCTACAAAATACTACTGCTACGTCAGTTTCTCTAATTTACATATACAAAACAAAACAAAACACATACGGAGTACAGGCAAGAAATAATTATTGATACAAAGAGATACACACAAAAAAATAAATAATTGACTATTAATCGCTATCTGAAATTGGGTTTCTCGAAAGGCTATCTGCGAGTACATTGTCAGACCCTTTTAGATACCTGATTTCATAACGGTACTCCGCTAGCAATAATGACCAGCGCATTAGCCTGCCGTTTCGGTTTTTGAAAGTTTTTAGGTAGGCTAACGGTCTATGATCAGTCTCTATGAGGAATAGACGATCTGCCAGATACATTCTAAATTTTGTAATCTTCAAAACAATCGCTAGAGATTCCGGCTCCACCGTAGCGTATGCCCTTTCGCAAGCCGTCAGTCGGTGACTCGCATAGCTTATAGGAGCGGGTTCTTGGTCCTCATCGTATTGCAGTAATACGCAGCCAATATCCAGTTGGGAGGCATCTGTCCTTACGCCAAATTTCTTTTGAGGGTTCGGCAGTTTTAAGGTTGGAGCGGAGACTAGCTTCTCTTTGAGCTCTTCAAAGTGCGCTTCGGCGTCGGGGTTCCACTGGAGGGGGTCCGGGAGTTTCTTTTTTAGCAGATCGTTCAGGGAAGCTGCTACAGAAGCGAATTGGGGTACGAAACGGTGGTAAAACAAAGCGGCACCGAGGAAAGACCGTAATTGCTTCTTGGTGCGCGGTAGGGGCATATTTACAATAGCCTTTACCTTCTCTTTCTGTGGTGCCAGATGACTTTCGCCTATTTTAAATCCAAGGTATTCTATTGATTTATAAGAAAAATGGCATTTTGAGGGTTTAATCGTTAAGCCATGGACAAGATATGGTCGTTCCATGAACGTGTAGCCACATACACGTTATCAAAATATAAAGAGACGTTTTTAAACCGTCTATTACACGGCGCATTATGCGGTTGTAGCTACTTCAGGCAGTGACTAGGCCAAAAGGAAGACGAGTGAATTCCATTAAACCTCTTTCTTTAGGAAAGGCTGTTAGTTTCCTCGCTGATGCCTTTAGGGGGATCTGATAATAGGCCTTACATAGGTCTATCTCAGTGATGTAGGCGGCTCCTTCGAAGAGATGTAAATTTTAGTCAATTAGGGGGAGAGGCTCGGCGTCAAACACGGTGACGGTTTTTAACTTCCGAAAATCGACGCACATCCTAAAGGACTGGTCTGGCTTGCGGACCATGACTATTGGGGAACAGCAGTCGGACGCAGATGGCTCGAAAATCCCTAATTGCAAAAGATTCTCGACTTCCTCATCGAAAGCGTCTCTTAGGTGCAACGGTACGGGATAGGGCTTACATCGCACAGGTTCGAGCGTAGTGAGGGCGATATCATGTTTGAACTGAGTAGAGCATCCTGGTGACTCGGAAATGACGTCACTAAATTCTTCCAAAAGCGCAATCATTTGGTTCCTTTGGGCAGGGGTAAGGTCGGAGTTTACATCCAACTCGGGGAAAGGTTCTTTTATGGGGGGCAGCTTGGACGGGAGGACGGGGAGGGGAAAATCTACGCTTGACTCTACGCAAATCGAATTAACAATATTTAGGGGGTTGTTTGGGTGGACGGCGTCAATTACCCTTTCTTCGTCGAAGGCGACTATATTGTTTATACACGCCCGTCTATGATACTTTTTTAGCATGTTTATGTGATATAACTTATCACCTGCGGGTGTCTGTATAACGTAATCGACCGATCTGTGGGTTTTCAGAACGGGGTAGGGGCCTTTCCATTGGGAGAAAAGTTTATGGGAGTCCGAGGGGAGTAAGAGTAGAACTTCATCTCCGGGCTTCAGTTTTCTGTGCTTGGCCTTTAGATCAAAGTATGTCCGATACTTTTCCATATTAATTTCGGAATTTCTGACTGCTATGTCAGAACACCTTATTAATCTTTCCCTTAGTTCGAGGACGAAGGAATAACTGTTCCTTAATTCTGGACACAAACGGGAATTTGTCTATAACTCCTTCAAAATACTGAGGGGCCCCCGCACGTTTCTCCCGTACAGGAGCTCAAGTGGGGAAAATCCGATGGTCCTATGGGGAATTTCGTGGCATGCGAATAACGCAACTGGCAAATATCCGTGCCATTCTTAGGGTTCTTCCATGCAAAGCTTCTTGAGAACGCTTTTCCCGGTCGCATTGAACTTTTCTTACAAGCTGTTCGCGCTCGGATGGAAGGGGGTGGTAAAAATAGGTTGGATTTGGGGCAGGGTGTTCACGTGTTCCATGAGCTCAGAGGTAAAGTGGCGGCCTCTATCTGACAAGATTTCTTTGAGCAATCCTACTCTATAAAAAATGGAAATAAGGGCTTCAGAGCAAGAGATACTATCGATCCTTTTTAGAGCGACAGCGTCTGGGAATCGGGTAGCGCAGTCTATCAATGTTATTACATGCGTATGACCTTCGGCGGAAGGGAGGTGAATTGGTCCAATGAGGTTGATGGCGACTCTCGTGAAGGGCTCCGAAATGACTAGGGCTCTTTGCAGGTAAGCTGGGGCTATTCGACCTTTTGCAGTGGTTTTCTGGCACAAATCGCACGTTTTGTAGAATTCTGCAATATCTTTGGCTGCACCGGGCCCAAAAAAGTCAAGTGCAGCGAGAAGGGACTCCACGAGAGATGCACGAACTGCGGGCAAGGCCACATATCAATGGCTATGGCATACCCGGTCAAAAAGGAAATAATAAACAAAAAGAAAAATGACAAGAAACAGGAAGATGTACGCAGATCAAACACTACATACGCACAGGTAGCTAAAGCCGCTTACAACGAAACAAAAACGAAGAAAACATTTTTGAAGATAGAAAACGGAGAGACCACAATAATCCTGACGTGCATCCTGTATGCTCACGTCAGGAATCTAACCCAAACTGGTTGCTTCGCAAAAGAACTCAACCAAATGCTGGCCAAAAACAGAATGAGCAACATGTGGTTTTCAGGATCCGAATTGGAACTCATAGCGGGAGTTCCACAAGGCAGCTCTCTAAGTTCGTTGGTGTACCTCGTGTACACAATAGACCTTCCTGCTCCGGTGCGGGAAAACACGATGTATCTGCAATTTGCAGATGACATCGCAAACAAGGGATACAGTTGCCGAAATAAACAACATAGATAGATATGAAGGGAAGTGCAAAATAAAAACCAACCACCAAAAATTCAAAATAATCCCAATGAACTGCCGGAAGAGGGTAGCGTCCTAGGTTTACGGTTCACCAAGTCTGGGTACAAAACCCACATCAAGACCAGAGTCTCCCTAGCCAAAAGGCAACTTTGGAAACTATACAGGTTCTGGAACCTTAACGCTCCAAACAAGAAGAAGCTATAAACTGCCTTAAACGCTCCGTCTTGGTGTACCGGGCAGTGATAAAGCAGATCGCAAGTTGTACTTCTCTCACGACGATGCAGAGAGTACAAAATAAAGCCACCCTGCTAATAGCTGGAGCTAGAAGAAACGACCGTATTAGGCAAATAGACATGCACGCAAGAGCAGGGCTTAAGCCAATTAATACGGAAGTTCAAAGGCTAGGAAGAAAAACTTGGGATAAGATAGAGAAAACTATTATACCCACACTCAACAACCTCAACATTGCAATCCCACAGCAGAAGCGACACAAAGTTGCAAGGACAACATTGTTCCCAAGCAGAAGAAACTGCGCGGGAGGCAATAAACCCAATCTATAAATAACCAAGATCGAGAAATACGAACATAAAGACAGGAGAACAATCAAAACGAAAACTAAACAAAGAAGAGATAACGAATAAGACCACATAAAAAAATAAATAAAAGGACAAACAATAAAATGAGGAGAAATGCATCTTTTAAAATAAAACTAAACAAAAGAGGTGAAGAGCCCATCATTGGGAAAAACAAGAAGAAGAAAACAAGAAAACCAAACCAAACAAACAAATTTAAAATAAAATAAAAATAAATAAAAGAGATGAAGAGCCCATCAAAAGGAAACGAAATAAAATGTACAAACTAATTTAAGAATAACATAATAAATGAACCAAAGAGGCGAAGTGCCCACAAAAGAAAGAGAAACAAAAAAATAATAATAATAGACGAAAATGAAAACAAAAGAGGCAAAATGGCCACAAAAATAATAATAGGCTAATTAAAGTTAACTAAAGACAAACTTGAAAGGCTAGAAAGCTACGACGGAGCGAAAATCAAAATTAAATAAATATATATATTTAAAAGGAAGATCCAGACTGGCTCTGCGGGTCAAAAATGCCAACAGTGGGAACACTGGAGGCAAAAAAATTAAAAAAAAACAACAAAAGAAGAAAAATATGGTATTAAAACGAAGGTGCTGCCCTCGCAACCAGGGTAACTAAAATAATAAACTTCTTCACCCCTATCACATCTATCACACATTTCACCACCTAGCTCATGAAATCAAATCAAATCAAGCTGAAGGCACACGGACGGCTCAGTTCATCTGACAACTCACAGCGATCTACGCCCTGGTAAGTTACATCAATCTTTTGACTTGAAACAACTTTGCGAAGAAAGCATTTTCTATACACGTTTAAGTATATACCAAAGAGAAGAAAGAAGAGAGACCTCCTGTTTCTTATTCGTGGGGAATCACCCCAAAGCGGTGATCTCCTTAAAATTTTTTATCTCATACTATACCTTTTTATATCTGAAACTCTCCTACTTTATCTCGATCTAGCACAGTATAACCTGACCACCAGCAAGGTCTCAGAAGCAGGTAGTAGTAGGGTGTAGTGAACTCCCGAAGGAGACCCCGTTAGGATGCCAGAGAAGGAGCCCGTTTATCGGTAACGAAACCGAATCTGACTGCAGGACCGCTTATAGGGCTAGGCCTAATTAGGTACGGTGTCCAAAGAGTGTGCTCTCCAGAGCAGGCAGGCGAGATAGTATTAGGAACAGATAGAAGGCTTCTCCCCTACTAGTGGAGTGAAGTACATAATCTACTACTTTATTTTTCTAGAGAACCCCCCTCTCTTGGAGGGGGGGCATGAAAAATTTAACATGGACCCACAGGACTTCACCAAAAGGATCCCACTTCGGCTAATTCAGAACGGGATACAACGGAAACCACAGGATGTAGCACAAAGGATTTTCAAGGATTTACAAATCGCCCTGATCAAATGCATAGAAACAGGTAATGGATTTGTTGTCATCTGTGTGGAAAACAACGATGTCGAACTGCTACTTTTATCGGCAGGAACCATTACTTTAAGGAAAATCGACTTAGAGGTTAAAGTACGACCCCAGATTATTGCCAACCGAAGCATCATATGCCGTAAGGTAGAATCATGGGTGCAAGATCACTCCCCAGATGAAATAAGACATGAAATAATGGAACAATAACCCTGGATGAAGATACACGACATAATCAAATTGAAAGAACACACACATATGTACAAAATAGTGTGCGAGTCAACCGAGATTGCAACAAAGGCACTACAGAAGGGAATTCTAGCATACAGTATGAGAATCCCGGCTTGTAACATTCAAAGGGACCAGTATCACAATATACAAATCTGTTTTAGATGCTACAAAATGGAAGACCACATCACCGCAAACTGCCCAAGAAAGCAAGAAGAAATATGTTCAGAGTTCAAAGGCCCACATTCTTGGAGGAGCTACACAAACTCCACGAAAAAGTGTTAATTGTGGATGAAGCCACAGAACAATGGCAATGACATGTCCGAAGCGAAAAGAAATAATAAAGAGAAAATAAACTGAAGCACAACAAAGAAAAGAAGCAGCAAGAAACACCAGAGGTGGGCAGTCCGATTCGGAAGTCCGATTATTCAATTAATTGGACTAGCATTTTCGAATCGGATAATCGAATCGGGCTAACCTCCGCCAAACGAATCGGATAATCGCAATCAGACTGCCGAAAATTTAAAGCGATTTGTGATTAATCCAGGTCGACGTCGTCTTTGTTTTTTTGCAATAGCAGTTTATTAATATGTAAATTTTTCTATATTTTTCTCAAGTAAATATTTTTCCGTTTTATTCTTTTCTATTCACACTTTGATATTTTTTCTATAATATAATGCGTAAAATATCATGATTAATTATTAAATCATATATAATAATAAGATTATATTTTACCAGTATAAAGAAGGTATAATACGTGTTTAGTTTTGATTTTTCGTACGCGTCTCATATCGGTTAAGTGACGCGCCGCACCAGTTTAGAGCCAGACGTCCTGAGAGCAAGCTGCTGCTGCGCTGCTCCCTTGCCACCACTTGTGAACGCTTCGAAGTAATCCTTCTGTTTTCATTTTCCTGCTATTGCGGACCCCAACGGCAGTAAGTTGTACCATTAATATTTGCATTCAGTATTTCTATTTCATTCTAATGTTATTCATATGATCATATCTAGACTATTAGTTTCATAAAGTAACGATAAATCAAGCTTAAAGTTCGTGAATTAGCCATTTCATACAAGTTTCATCATGTATTCGTGCGCACCGGCTTCTTACTTGTGCTCACTTGCTTGTTGCTAGTTAGCATTTATTTGTACATTCAACTTAGCATTTATTTGTGCGTTTCGTAATTTTGTTTGTAAATACTGAATTTTTGTACAGAATTTAGCGCATGTAAAAGAAGTAGCCTTGTCGAAGACGGACCATATTCACACATTTGATAGCGGACGAAGACTCGTCCGTTACATCCAGTATGTAGAGATTTTTGACTCCCCAGCCAAGGAACAGGAACGCCAGTGGCGCAAACCAGAAGTCCCTGGGCTCCCAACACAGCGACCAGGCGGTGGAGGTCAACTACAACATCATAGGGAGCGTGGAGAACACCGTGACCCTTCCACTTTCGAGCAGCGAGAGTAGGATGTCGCTGGACTTGAACGAGTCGGCTGAGAGCAAAGCCACAATGGAGACAGACAGCAACAGCCTCAGCCAGGAGAACAGTTGGATGCACATCACCCTGTTATTCTTTAAATTTATTTTATTTAATAATTGATTTAAAGGCTTTTTTTACCACAATTCATAATTTTTTGACAAAGACTAAACAGGCTAAAAGTTAGGCATTTATTTTTAGTTTTTACTATATGAATTTTTATTTATTTTTGTTTTTACTTTTTAGATACAATACCAGAGGTAGTGCCTTGAGGTCAAGTCCACGACCTCAAGACAGCTCTCGAGGGCGCCAGCAAACGCGGCCGCCACAAGACCTTCCAGGACGCGGCCGCGACCAGGAGGCAGGCCAGCATCGAGGAGAGCTTCAAGGAGAAGTTCTCCCAGAAGAAGTACCTCGACCTGTACTATAAGTGAGTAATTTTCATTTTTCAAGTTAAAGTATCAATATATTTTTTTTATTTTTAAGTGTTTTAATTTTAAAACTGTGAAACTCAGTTTAGACAGCAAATGATTGAATAATATTAATAAATTCATTAAATTGAATATAGATGGTTTAAACTGTTAACAGTTTTCTGTTTTTACTTCTTGAACATGTTTTAACAATTTATATGTCTCGGCAAGCAACAGGGCCTTCCTGGGGCAGACGGTGATATGGCCACACAAGGTCACCTTCAAGAGGCACTCCGCCGTCTTCTGGTTCAAGGAGATCACCGTGAGCCAGACGGGGACCTACTTAGCAGAGGCGATCTTCGAGCTGCACCACGAATTCGGCATCAAAATAAAGGTGTGTAAACTCTAAGAATTTTTGCATCTTTGTCTTTGTATTTGCTCAGCTATCCAGCAAAATTCTACATTTTTACTTTGTAATACTGTCTAAATTTGATGCTGTAGTCTGCGTGAAATATGTTATGTATGTTTGTCATTAATACATACTTTGAAGAGAACTGAGGGAGTCTGTAAAAAAAAACGAAGTGATGGCTATTATCGTATTGACTTTAGATCATACTTCAAGTTCATACTGATAAATGTGTTTAAACTTTGTTTTAAAACATTATTTTGATTTTCAGGTTGTCAGCACCACCACTTTCAATGGCGAAAACTACATCAGTTTCTTTAACCGCAACATGGAGCGGGATGCCGAGCAGCAATGACAAGACGTGGTGGACCCAGAGGTGGTGCACACAAGCACAATCCTGGTGGCAGACGACCTGGAGGAGGTGAACCAGCAGGAAGAGGTGGCGCAGCTCCACAAGCATCACCACTGTGTGGCACATACAGTGAACCTGCTGTCCTCCATGGATGTGGAGAACGTGCCCGGCTGTACCACCCAGCCCATGCTGGCCTTCAACAATCCGGCCGCCAAGGTTCAGAGCGTGTGGAACACCCAGAGCAGAAAGACAGTGACCGCCAATGACATTATATACGCTCTGGGCAAAAAGCTTGTTACCCCTGGCGTCACCAGGTGGAATTCTAGCCACGACGCCTACAAGTGCCTGCTGACCGAGGTGCTTGACTTGGACAAGAGGAACAAGCTGAGCCAGATCTGTCAGCGGCAGTACCCCCACCCCCTGCCGCACATCACGCAGGACGAGGGTGAAGATCAGGTCGGAGTACGTCAAGTTGACCCCCCCTCCTCGCCGCCTGCCTAGACGTACTCCAGGGCGAGGAGAAGGCATACATGGGGTGCCTTCTCCCCCACTTTCAGGTGCAAAAAGACGCCCTGGAGGCGCTGTCGCGCGACAATAGCATCGTCTATGCCCAGAACCTGGTAGCCCACCTCCTCCATCGGCCTGGAACAAAGGGCTTTGATGGCAGGTTAGTTATATTATGATATTATTATTTATTATTATTTTTTATTATTATATTTATCGCAGTGAGTTAAAACATAATAGGTGCTTTTTTTCTTCTTATATTATATTATTATTAAAGGATTATGATCCTTGCTAGTCAAATAATTCATTTGAAATGAACTAAAATCAATGTAATGAAATTTAATTTTTCAATTGACAAATCTGATATATTTTTTAATTTATTTTAAAAATTTCTTATACTGCAGGTTCAGCCACCTCTTTGTGGACATGGACCTATTCATGGCTACGGAGCTGCACCCCCACCACAAGCTCGCCATGGTCAGGGCCATATGCAGTAGACATGACAATAAGGTCTACTACGACCTGGTAAGGGACAAGCTCGTCAGGGACTTTCTCGCCCTCGTCCGGCCTAAAGAGCACTTGGACCCTGCTCCATAGCAGAGACCCCAGCCAGAATCCAGCAGCACGGACTACCTGTTCGCCATGGAGGATGGGCAGTAAGAGGAGGGCCTCGAGGAGAAGGTCAGGGAAGAGGTCAACAACTGGTCGAGGAAGCCGCTGAGGGAGAACCCGGTGCTCTTGCCCAATCTCTTCCCGCTCGAGTTCCGTTATGCATGGATAACACTCGTCCTCAAGTATAACACGCCGCTCCCAAGCTCTGCCTCGGTCGAGCGCGTGTTCAGCTATGGGTCGGACATCCTCATGCCTAAGAGGGCGGCCCTCGCGGCACTGAACTTCGAGGCCCTCGTCTTCATGAAGGGCAACCTCCACCTCCTCAAGAAGGCCCACGAAGTGTAGGAGGAAGACGAGGACTAAGCTAGCGCGCTTAGAGTAGAGTAGAGTGGGAAAACTTTAAATATTATAAGGTATATATGGAACAAAGTTGTTAGTTGACCCTAGCTTTGTTTTCTGAGACAATATATTCGTATTACTGTGTATATTTTGTGTAATATGTACTTTATAATTAATTTTTTTTCATATTATATTTTAATTAAAATAAAATGTTTTTTTATCTTAAAAGCTTGGTTTCTCTTTGTATTAGTTAGAAATTACTTATTTAGGGTAAAAAAGCATAAATTCCCCTTAGAAACATTGCAAATCGCTTCAAAATCATTGAATCCATTTTAAAAATATCGAATCCCATTTCAAAAATTTAATCGAATCGGAAAATCGCTAATCGGATTTAGATTTTGGCACCCGAATCGAATAATCGAATCGGACTTGACGAGCTAGCAAATCGGTAATCACTAATCGGACTTCAAATTTTTCGAAATGCGCCCACCTCTGAGAAACAGCTCATATGCAGCGGTAGCAGCAAAGAAAAAACATGGAGCAACCACTCAAGTAACGCTTAATGGAACTCTGAACGTAAGAATAATGACATGCATTCTACACTCACACATCTTAAACATTGCCCAGCCAGGAACATATGCCACCACGTTGAACTCCATGCTCAAGGAAAATGGGTTGTAGCAAATGAAATTCCCACAAAATATTGATTCATCGGCTATATTTAACATAAAAATTTCAGAAAATACCAAAAAGAAACTCTTGGAAGAAACACAAAAAAAGGAAAGCGAATCTGAACAAGAGGAAGACACAGGAAGCGATGAAACAGAAACTGAGAACACCACCGACGAGAATAATAAGAAAAACGTAAAATCAAACACACGCAAAAACAAAAAATAAAATCGACTAGGGACACCTTGCCATGCGACCAGGGACAGGAAATACCAAACGCGAAATGTGAAACGGATAAGAGTCAGACCTCAGCAAGGACAGAGATGAAAGGCGTAAATACCAGGAAAAGATACAAATAAATTTACGTGATACCTCCATTCTCGCCAAAAGAAGAACTGCTTAAGAACATACAAACAAGTTGAATAATATAAAATTAAGAATTCTACAGATAAATACCAAGGGCTGGAAGGATAAAGAAAACATATACGGAAATGTTTTAGAGAAATAGATCCCGACATCATTCAAATTTCAGATCACGGGATTAACCTTAAGACTCAGAAACTAAAACTATGGATCTACGACGTAATAGCGATTAACCACATAAACGAAGCACACGGCGGAGTAGCAGTGGCCATAAAAAGAGAATGAAAGTCCAAGATAAAACAAAGACTAACCGAATCTTACCTCGCAATCGAGGTGTTAAAATGGAACTAATTAATATAATAATTGCTACAGGCTACCAACCACCGCGACGCTCGGGTCTCTCAATAAATAACTTTGTGAGGTATATTTAATAATAGACTACCAACCTTGCTTGTGGGAGACCTAACGCGAGATGCTCAGATATCGGCTACAAAAGGAGGAACCAAACAGGAAAGGACCTACAAACCTTAATAACGGTAACTACTCCAGATATCTGCCTTGCAAACTATAATTTACCTTTTAACTACCATATGGAACCTGTTGATGTTTTCAGGAGCGACTATATAGAAACGCTATTAACCACAAACCAACAACCAATACAAATACGCGCTAAACAGTGGAAGGCGTTTTATAGAGCTGAGTGGGGAAAATAAAGACAAGAATTGAATGACTAAGAACCAAGTAGATTAAATAAAGCCACTTTAGAGGAAATCGATGATGAGTTAGAGCAAAAAGAGAACGCAGATACAAACAGCCGACGAAATCACTATACCAAGAAACACCTACAGATGAAATGAAGACTAAGAATGCAGAAATTAAAACGATAAACGAGGACATCATAACAAAGAGAATATCAAGAGAAAAGTATCGTAATCTGAGAACGAAGAGGAGGGAACTCCTTAGCGCAATATCGGACAAACAAAGAGAATATTGGGACATAGCCCTTCAAGATATTGATAACGAGCTATTTCCCCGATAATTTTAGAAAAAGATAAAAAGAATGGGAAATACTAAAGGAAAAGAGAAAATAAAGATTAAGAACAGAGACGGGAAATTAATCGAAGATGAATGCGAGATTAAAAGACTTTATAGGGAAGATTGGAAAGGAGTGTTCAACGTAAGCGAAGAGGGAAACGAAAACTATGACATAGACTTCGAAAACCAGATAATTGACGAACTAAATAAAAGGATTGAGAGGACTTTTCCATTTCACTACGTAGAAGAGGAACGGTATGCGAACAAAGGATTTAACACCGATATTACAATCGGGGAATTAAAGAACACTATCTCCAATTTTAAACAAAAGGCCCCTGGAAAATAGGGACTTACCAGAAAAAAATATATAAATTCACCGGATAATATACTCAAGGGGATAAGGAACGTGTTTAACGCTTATATAAACACGGGATACTTCCCCGATGAGTTAAAGATAGCCAAAATGATATTCATACCGAAGCCGGGAAAACAACCTTAGGAGCTCGAAAAATTGCGACCTATGTCCCTTCTCGACTTCATCGGAAAGGTGTTTGAAAAAATCCCAAACATAAGATTAAATGAATATCTTACAGAAAACAATCTCTGGAACAATAAAAAATTCGGCTTCAGAAGAACAGGAATACGGAGATGGCCCTCAACGTGAGAACAGAAATAATAAATAAAGTGAAAGGAGAGAAATGCAGTATGGACATTGTATGTCGGGGCGTATCGAAGGCATTCGATAAAGTCTGGTAAAGAGGCATACAACATCAAATTCTAAATCTGGAAATGAACAACTATCTGCAAAGAATTTTATGCGACTACGTTATGGAAAGATATGCATACATAGACACGGGGAATTACCAAGGTGTAAGATTCAAGCTTAATGCGGGGGGCGGTTTAAGGCCTTCACTATACTCAGTGTATAGCTTGGACAGGCCCCCACCCTAGGACCGAGGGCTTTGTGAACGTACAATACGCGGATGATTTCACTCAATTAATTCCCTGTGTTTATCGGAACCCACAGGTGCAGGCCAGAGTAACGGCAACAGAAATAGAAAATTGAAACGAGTATGAACGCAAATGGAAAATTAAAACGAATAAAGATAAATTCATAGTCATACCAATGTATCGCAAAAAACTATCCGACGTTTACGTAGATGGAGAGCGATACAGGTATAACGGTGAATGCAAGATTTTAGGCCTAACTATTACAAAAAATGAATACAAGAAATACGTGACCGAAAAAATAAACAAAGCACGAGGCATGCTACCTTTACTTTACAGATTAAGAAATTTATACATGAAAAATAAGGAAAAGATCTAACAGTCCAATGATACAGCCTACTTTAATATATCCAACAATTGCCATGTATACAGTTTCAAGAAGCAATCTAATAAGGATGCAACGAATACAGAATAAGGCAATATACATAATTACAAACACGCGACGATTAGAGAGGAAAAAACAACGAGACTTACACAACGAAGTGATAATAAAACTATTAAACAAAATAATTTGAAAACGAACCAAAAAATTCAGAAAAAAACAAGAAGAAATAGGAGAGGAACTAAATAATCAAATAGCATGAGGGTCAGGATGGAGACAACAGGTGCTGTTTCCTAGTAATAAAAATAAAGTAGACCAAAGGGAAGATGAGGAGATTTACGCATAAACCAAATAAGGAAACCCGATTGTGACAAAAATTTCACGCATAATGAAAAACTCACCGGATTGAACCTGATACCCACAAGGAATGACAAAACTACCAAAAAGGTCAAATGAACGAAAAAGGAAAAACAACATGAATAAAGAAGAGAAAAATAAACAAATAAATAACCAAGGGACAAGAGCCCACACAGCAGGTACAGATACGAGAATTATGCTAAAAAAATCGTACAAACTTGATTTATTAACATAGCAGGAAAACAAACATCGCTAACAACGGTTTTAACTCCTATATCATACACACATAACATAATAACAAAACAACCACACAAATAAACAAACAGACACACTTATTTCGAACTTAACTCTAAAATTAGTTTATAGTACAGAGATTAGCGTGACTTCCAGGCAACTTGCACCTCTCTGCATCCTCCAACTTCCTTCCGCCAAACACTAACACCAGGGACAGGTACAGCAAATAGTAACAATTAAAAGCTAGGAAAACATAAAAAAATACCGTGGTCCGGGTCCCACGTTAAGCAGGTCTACAGGCCGATTTGGTCAGCTCCTGAACCCTTTGACCTTATTTCAGTCTGTCCTATCCTTACTTATTTCTTCTTCCCCTCCCTATACCCCAGGAGCTCAGCGGCGACTACAGAGGAAAGTTACACACGTCTCTATCTATGCCAGCTGTAGTTCTGATAGCCAAACCCTCGAGGGGTGGCACCCCCAGTTAGCAATGGTTGATTCCGCGTTAACCTACAGAAAATCCGCAATACAATCACACCTCGTTAGAGCCCCCTCCTCCCCGGGTTTACTCATCATCATATCATCCGCCATCCGACAGTTCACCCTCATGGAAGCTCGCTTACAACGGAGAGGGGGTTGCCCCCCTCAAGTGCTCAACTACAAAGAAAAGAATTGGGATCCACAGAAGAGGGCACAATAATAATGATAATAAGTCTTTTGTAATGCGCTCTTCAGGGCCTGAGGCCTTCCCAGAGCGCACGTTGTGCTGAGATGAGAATGGAAATTCAATGGAAATTCAAGAGGGGGGAGAAGGCAACACTGAAAAGATGCGTTTTCAGAAGACGCTTAAATGTGGTAAGAGAGGGAGAAGACCTGATTTCAGCAGGAAGAGCATTCCACAACTTAGGAGCGCAGATTAAAAAGGAGCAGTCCCTATTGAGCAGAGAAATAAACGAGGAATATTCAAAAGAGGTGCATGTGATGACCGAAGGGGCCAAAGAACATGTCGTGGCGAGAGGGCAGAAGAGAGGTAAGATGGGGCCTTGTTGTTTAGGGCCTTAAATGTGAAGAGAAGTATCTTGAAGTGAGTACGGGATCTGACAGGGAGCTAGTGCAGTTTATGCAGCAGGGGGTTTCGAGGGAGAGAAGCGAGGGCGACGGAGGAGAAGCCGGGCGGCATAGTTCTATACAAGTTGAAGGGGGCGGAGAGAGAAGTATAGCAGATTCACAAGCAGTGAGTTACAGTAGTCAAGGCGTGAGGTGATGAAGGCATGAACAGCAGTCTCAAGACTTTGGCGATCAAAGTGAGAGCGAATGCGAGAGAGGTTACGAACGAAACATAGAGATGATTTGCTGACATTGCGGATATGAGGCTTAAAGGAGAGATGCTCATCAAAAACAACACCCAGATATTTTGACAAGAGCAGGGGTGCCGACGAGGAGGACCTCAGTTTTGGAGTGATTAAGCCTGAGAAAGTTGGTAGAGAGCCAGTCAGAAATGGAGGAGTAGGCAGCCAGGAGGTCAGTGATAGAGTAGGTGAGAGACGTGGGGGATGCGTGAGGTGATGAAGGCATGAACAGCAGTCTCAAGACTTTGGCGATCAAAGTGAGAGCGAATGCGAGAGAGGTTACAAACGAAATATAGAGATGATTTGCTGACATTGCGGATATGAGGCTTAAAGGAGAGATGCTCATCAAAAACAACACCCAGATTCCTAACGCAGTCAGAGAAAATGATAGTATTACCGTCTAGAGTAAGCGAGAGAAAGAGAGATTCAGATTTTTTGACAAGAGCAGGGGTGCCGACGAGGATGACCTCAGTTTTGGAGTGATTAAGCCTGAGGAAGTTGGTAGAGAGCCAGTCAGAAATGGAGAAGTAGGCAGCCAGGAGGTCAGTGATAGAGTAGGTGAGAGACGTGGGGGATGAGGAAACGAAAATTTGAGTGTCATCAGCATATAGGTGAAAGGATAGACCGAGATTACGGAGAAGGGAACTAAGAGGGAGAAGGTAGATATGAAATAGTAGAGGACCAAGGACGGAGCCTTGTGGCACTCCAAAGCAAATGGGGGTAGAGTCGGATAAAACGTCGTCAATCACAACGGATTGGGTACGAGACGAGAGGTAAGAGCGGAACCAGTCGAGCACGGTGCCTGATATGCCGAGGAAAGAGTGGAGACGATCAAGTAGGACGGTATGGTCAATAGTATCGAAGGCATAGGAGAGCCAAATACAACGAAGTAGGAGCGATCCTACAGTGGTTAGCCACTCCGCGGGGCCTCTCTCGAACATAATGGGACCACCCGAGTCCAGCTGTGCACCATTAGTGGACACAGCAGACCGAACAGGGATAAGACATTTGAGGTTGTCTTTTGTCAACTAAAGATTGCCATGGTCAGGCTACTCGATAACAACTAACTACGTCGCGATATGTGAAAAGGAAGAAGATATCGAGGCAATGACTAAAGAGAAGGTAGTCGAAGTGCTACGCGAGATCGGCCTGCAGCCCGCCATCACTCTGCAGATCCAGACGCACAGGAGTGTTATCTGCCGGAGGCTGGACCCTTGGATCGGTGAATATTCGAAGGAAGAGATTAAAGAAGATAGTAAAGAAGCATAAATGGGCAAGGTTGGTTCTCTATCTTAAAATGAGCAAACGTAACAGTCCGTCTAATAACATGTAAAGAGGGCATTTTAGAAGAATACTTGCGTTGCACAAGTTGGTTGAAAGATTAACTTTCGTGACTTTATAAGGGGTGATAGACCATTTTCGTGACTTTATAAGGGCTGATAGACCATCTTCGCCATTAATATATTACTCCTAGAACACTAGTACAATGATATGAAAAGTATTTCCATGATTTAGGAGCCTAAAATGTGTACGCACGTTTCATTCAAAGTTACCAGGGACCTAACTTAATGGACATTGAGTAGTTTTTATGGTACAAAATGGATAGGCATCGATAGAACACATTTTATATGCCGGAAATTCGTTACTTTGAGTTGCCTTTAGTAAAAAAAAAAGACCTTGAAAAATCCATTACAGTGGTCGCATTGGAAATCTATACATGTACAATTTTACGTTAATAAAACAAATAAAGTCATCTAGAAGTTTTGGATGCCTTTTCTTGATTTTCGAAGCAGTTATAGATGGGTCGGACATCACTTCTCGTTTCATTAAGTTGTTAGTTTTTACACTCGTTTTTTTATCACCACCAGAGCCTCGTTTCCTAGATGGTACTTTTCCTCGAGGTACTGACTAGGCTGCTTTCCGCAGGTTATAAATACCATACGCATGACCTTAAAGTTTGCGGCCACACGTATCACAGGTATGCCATTTTCTAATAATGCCAAGGTACGACTTTTCTCTACCATCGATAGTTTAGATTTCCCCATTCTGACTTCAAGGAGCGAAGTTTTAGGGTGTGAAATTTGGCATAAAAGCAAAAGAGACGCTCCAGAAAATGCATAAAAACAACCTTTCTAAATGAGCTCTGACTGAGCACTGAGCAGCGGTTTACAGATTGTAGGTATGTCGCTAGAGCCTAGTCAACCCTCTTACGTCACCACAAGCTTTTCGACCCAATTTGTGGCCGGAACGAATCTGAAACCTATGAGTAATTTTTGATATATAGATTTCTGATGTGGTTAAAATGTCTACATTTCCGATGCGACCACTGTACATTGACCAAAACCCGAAGCTATTTCTTCTGGTTAAAAAGAAAGACTGTTGATGGCGCGCAAAAACTGACTTGTGTAATCTAATTGAAACGTGTCGATTTTTTTTTTTAGAATAACGGTTTTAATTAGGCCATGTTTACCCAAAAGATATATTAAGTCCCTTTTTTACTAAAAATAAAGTGTAAATCAACCATTTTTACAGCACAAGTAGCAGACATGTTCATTTTGACAAATCACTTCTCAGGGCTCGTCTTAAAATCATCGACTCAATTCTGGTGGTCTTATTAACTTATATAATTAAATAAAAGTCAAATAGTTGGCAATATTGTAATTTTATATTAATTAACGTAAAAATTCTTTCGTCATTAAAGTTTATCCAATGCACATTTAATATATATGAAAAATCGTAAAAAATAACTTCAGCTTCAATTTTAAATGTGATCCATCTATAATATTAGGGTTTTTATTACTATATAAAGTATTTTAGAAGTTTTTCACTCGATAAAAACAAAATCCCACTCGGAGCTAATCTCATTTTCCATAACTTCTAGCTTCTATTGTGAATAAAAGCTTGGATAAAAGATTATAATAGAAAAATGTTGAAAGAATTTATGTAAATATATATTTTAAGCAAGAGTTTATTTAATTTGCATTAATGTGTGCGAGGCAATTATGTATACAAAGTGGGGTGGATAATTTTAAGTAAGTAAATTATATTGCTAAAATTATAATTCAATCATGCAGTATACATTTTATTTGTTGGTAATAGCTACGGCCCGTCGAGCCAAAGCTCCTTGACGGACACTGAGATTCTTATATATTTGAAGGAATGGAAGTTAGATTACTCATACCAAGTTTACCTAAATTTACACAGTTTTACATAAAATATGAGTGGACCTAGACTAAAGACAAATCTTTATAGGGTAATTTAGTTAGACTAGGAAAACAATGACAAATTTTGTTGATAAATTAAATATTTTCGTATTTACTTTTGGTACCTCTTACACTTGGTAGTTTAAAGAAGTAGTTTCTTATCTATAGTGATTTTGTTGAAAAGTTTCGGACCAAAATGAATTACGCTGTTCATAAATAATTTTGTTTGTACTATTTTCAATTACCTTGAATATTGAACTTCTTCTCTGACTCTTTAGATTCGTAGTAATCTGAAGTATTGGTGTATAAAAGAAGGTTTTTGAATTCTCCAATCAGAGTAGACATTAACAGTAGAATCAAACTTCTTAAGAAAAAATATACATACGATCACTTTATTTTGCAAAATCTTTAATTTATTCAATAAACTGGGACACGTATTTGCCCATATGGATACAAATTAAGTGAAGTGAGGGTAACATAGGGTGTAGTATATGCTGATCATTGCCTCTGTAGTCAGGTTATGTTTGATTCTGTAGAGAATACCTATGATTTTAGACAGCTTTCTGCATGTTTGGTCAATATAGTACTTCCAGTTTAAGTTTTCATCAAGAGTAACACCAAGAAATTTAGTATGATTAACTTGTTTAATTACTTCACCATTTAAGGTTACTGTGAGAATAGAGCTTTTACAAAACGATTTTGAAATAGTATATATTTTTTTGAGATATTGAGTAATAGTTTATTAAAATTAATCCATAACCTAACTTTGTTTAACTCAGAGATTAAGTTTGTATGCAAAGAATGTAAGTTTCTATCCAAAAAACTAAACTTGTCGTTACTAGCATTTACAAGGTCATTAATATATAAAAGAAAAGGTAGTAGGCCTAAAAAAGAATCCTGTGGTACACCTTTAAGAATTTCTTTAGACGGAGAGTTAATATTATTACGAAAAACTCTTTGTTTTCTGTTGCCGAGGTAACTGCGAAACAATTTCAATGCCACACTAATTCCATAGCATTCTAATTTATGAAGTAAAATTTTATGGCCTTAGATAAATCTTTGAAAACTCCCACTACGTACATTTCTTTTCCTCTTAACATGAATACACATCATTAACAAAATGTAGGATTGCTGATTCAGTGGAGTGTTGTGCCCTAAAGCCATGTTGTTGTTCAGTTATTAAGTTATTCTTCTTTTCGAGATAATTAATTAATCTAAAAGAAATAATTTTTTCAAATATTTTACTAAATACCGGAAGTATGGAAATGGGACGGTAATTGTTTGGATCCCCTCTGTCACCTGATTTCAATAGAGGAATTACTTTAGCTTTTTTTAGTTGGTTTGGAAAAATACCGGATTTTAGTGATAGGTTGATTATGTGAGTCAGAGGGATAGATATTGCTGAAGAATAGCATTTTAATATTTTCGGGGAATGTTGTCATCGCCAGGTGTGTCTGTTTCAAATTATTAAGAATACTTTCAACCTTGGTTTTGTTAGCTGGCGTTAAGTACATAGAGAAGACAGGTGAGTCTTTTAAATACTTTATGTAATTGCAATCATACTCGTTGACTGTAAGATTATTTCGAAGAAAGTGTTCATTAAACTTTTCTGACCCACCCGTGCCTGGTGAGTTTAATTCAATAGTATGCTTGTGTATATTATTAGTTCTGCCCAGAAAAGAATTTATGGTTTTCCATTGTTTCTTAGGGTTTTCTTGATTCTCATCCAGTTAGGTTTTGTAATACAAGTTCTTCGCTTCTTTTAATAGTGATGTTAGTTTCATTCCTCTATTGTCTATAAGTGCGTTCATATGTTACTGGCCATGTTTTTAAAAGTCTTTCTAATCTATCTTTTTCTCTTATGCTGTTTTTCAAGGCTGGTATAATATATGGGCTGCATCTATTTTTCTTATTTAAGCTAATTTTTTTAATCGGAAAGTGTTTCTGAAAAGTTTTGCTAAACTTTTCGTAAAAGAGAATCAGTTTCGTCACAACAATTTGAATCTGCTATATTATTCCTATTTGCAACAGAAAGATTAGAAGAAAGATTTTTCATTGAAAATTTTACAAGGAGTTACAAGGAAAGAAGGTACCCTAGGAGACCTTACGGTACATTCAAAGGGGGTACCTTTGGAATAGCAATTAAGCGGGCACATGGCTGCTCAATTGTTTTGCGTCCCTAAACGGCCACTTTTCAAGACTTTGTCTAGTCTTGACTTGAACTGGTCAACAAATTCACTGTCGACAACTGCCACTGGAAGTGCGTTCCACTTACCGCAGATACTGTAGGTGAAAAATTTCTACACAGATTCCAGTTATAACGCTTCAGTTCAAGTTTGAAGCCGTGATTACGCGTTCTGTTCTCACTCAGTGTGAAAATATCCTAGTAGTCAACATTGTCGAACCCTCGAAGTATTTTGAAAACTTTGATGAGCTGACCACGCAGTCTACGGGTTTCCAGCGAGAACAGATCTAATTCCCTTAGTCTATCCTCATAACTTTTATTTCGAAAAGAGGGAATCAGTCTGGTTGCCCTAGCTTGTACGCGTTCTAATCTTGCGATGTCCTTTCGAAACGAAGGACTCCAAAATTGTACGGCATACTCCAGGTGCGGCCGAACGAGGGAGTTGTACAGACAAAGTACTATCTCCCTGTTACGGTATCCAAACTGGCGCTTTATGTAGCTTAACATCCTTTGAGCTTTCTTCTCTGCCTTGATGCACTGTTTCGAGAACGTGAGGTCGCTAGTAATAGTAACACCCAAGTCCTTCTCAGTGTCACTCGATTCAAGAGCAGTGCCCTTAAGGATATAATGAGATTAGGGGTTTCTGTGGCCGATATGCATTACTTTGCATTTGTTCACGTTAAAAGGCATTTGCCACGCGTCCGACTACTCCCCAATTTTCCCAAGATCTTCCTGCAGGCGGGCAGTATTTCCATCCTTTTCAACGTTCATACCAAGCTTGGTATCGTCGGCAAATTTGGAAATCTTGGCAACCATGTCACCGTCCATGTCGTTGACGTAGATGATGAATAGTAGTGGTCCCAGGACAAAACCTTGAGGCACCCCGCTAGTAACGGGCACCCACTTAGAAGCCTGTCCATTCACCACCACCCGTTGCCGTCTGCCACTTAGCCAGTTCTCGATCCAGCCGACTACTTTTCCGTCTATGCCCAGCGCTCGCACTTTCCGGAGAAGGCGGCGGTGTGGTACCTTATCAAAGGCTTTCTGAAAGTCTAAGTAAACCACATCCGCCGCCTTGTCCCGATCGTGCTCACTGAACACAAGGTGGAAGAATTCCACAAGGTTAGTTAGGCATGACCGTTGCCTTCGGAAGCCGTGCTGGGAACTCCTCAGTAGCAGGTTTGACTCTAAATACGACGTCATTTTGTCCACCATCATGCTTTCCATGAGTTTACCGACTATCGAAGTCAGACTGATAGGTCGGTAGTTTGACGGATGGCTAGAGGGCTCCTTTCTTGAAGATCGGAGTCACCTCCGCCTCACGCCAGTCTCTAGGAACGCATCCGGTCCGGATTGACATGTTAAAGATAGCGCACAGATGTCGTGATACTTCATCGCACACTTCCTTCAACACCTTGAGGAGAAACCCGTCAAGTCCAGGGGACTTATTCGTCTTTAGGTCAGCGATCTTTTTCTTTATTTCTCCTTCAGGGAAGTCCATTGCCTCCAGCTTTTCCCCCGAGTAGGAATCCGTAGGCTGGGGGATGGGACCACACTCTTTAGTAAACAATGAGAAGAAGTAGTCATTGAGAAGGTTAGCATTTTTTGCATCTAACTGAGTTAATGCACCCTCTTCGTCCACTAAGGGTCCAATCCTACGATGGATTGGTTTACGGCTATTTACATAGCCGAAGAACTCCTTGGAATTCTCCTTGCAGAGTCTCGCCACTCGGAGTTCCTCAGTACGCTTAGCCGCCCTTATGCTGGATTTCACTCTCCTGGCTAGCCTCCGGTACTCATTAAAGGCACCCGAGATCTTCGATCGGAGGTACGCATTTCTCTTCTCCCTAAGCAGTTGGCCGATTTCTCGATTAAACCACTTTGGTTGAACAGAACACCGACGGAGGCATTTCAGAGGGATGAAACGCGATTGAAGACTCATGAATTTATTTTTGAAATTTTTCCACGAATCCTCAACCTCTTCGCATACCCCTAGCCTTACATCAGTCAGCCCAGCACGAAGGCTTGCAAAGTCTACTCTTCTCAAGACAAGTTTCCTTGATTGACTGGCAAAAGACCTTACCTTCGGGATCTTGACGGTAAATCTAACTAGCTGGTGATCACTGCCACCGAGCTCTTCGCTTACAGAGAGATCCTCAACGATATCATCCTCAGAGGTGAAGACCAAGTCGAGGATATTGTCTCCTCTCGTCGGTTCTCTGACCCATTGAGTGAGAAACTCGTTGTTGGCGAACTCCAGGAGTAGCGCGCTCTCGCCACAGGCTGCTCTGGTTTTCCAGTCAACTTGTCTGTTGAAGTCGCCCATAACGATGCACACTCTGTCTTGAACAAGCTCACCCAGCAGCTGGTACAGTTCCCTGTCCTTCTCAACGGGTTGGTAAGGGGGTCTGTAAAGTACCAGGGTCCTGTATCTGACAGGACCTATCTCTAGGTCAACGCCTAGGAGCTCGTGATCGGATATAATGTTGGAGTTCGTAGATTTGATTGTATCCTTGACATACAACATTACACCGCCACCCTCTCTGTCTGGCTTATCTTTGTGGAAGAGTTGGTAGCCAGAAACCGTGAATTCGACTTCAAAGTCTCGGGTTGAGGTTTTTATCCACGATTCTGTTATGGCTACCGTTTCGGGTTCTTCCGTCGCTACGAGGCCACGGAGCTCAGGAAACTTGTTCCTGATTGACCTCGCATTGAACAGAAGAACGTTCAGGGAGTCCCCGACTGTAGGACTCCCTACGCTCTTCCGTTTCCCGGCTTGTTTTTTGGCGAGGCCCCCCCCCCCTTTTTGCGACCTCTGAGAAGGTCGTTCCTGGAGTGACACGGGCGCACTGGCGTACGTCCGCCCTCACTCTGGGGGGATACTCCTTTCGGTCCTCTCTACGACATCCTGGATCATGTTCGACAGAAGGGCCTTCCCTTTAAAGGAAAGATGTACCCCATCCCTTTGGTAGAGATCATTTCTACCATAAAAGGTGCGGTACGGGTCCACAAAAAAAAACCCCTCTGCCGTACACAAATCTGCCAGGCGCCGGTTTAAAGAGATATTCATCGAGTGAGCGGTCCGTGTTGGACCTCTCCTTGGAAGCATCCCGACTACAATACGCTTGCGGGTTTTCAGCCCACAGTCGTCCACGGCACCCATGACCGTGTGAAGGATTTTATCTGTAGGGCCTACCCTACCTCCTCTTAGGTACAGGTCATTTTCACTGACCATCAGAGCAACGACTGAACTCTCAGAAATCTGTGATTTCTCAGCCTCTACTCTGATGTGGTGGTTACCACATCCTGGAAGGCAGCTTATCTTCACACTAGTGCGAAGGTGGGTGGCTAGCAGGGACTGCAGGCCCCGTGCTTGAGAATCACCAATAAGGGTGACTCTTGCACATTTGTCAGCAGGCGACTTATTCTTTTCTCTCGGAAGCGACTTGCCGCTTTCATCTTGTATCTCTGCATTTTTCTTTTTTTCTTCTTCATCTTATTTTCCTTTCTTCATGTGTTTTCTCTTCTTCCGTTTCTCTTTTCTCTTCTTCTGTTTCCACTTTCCCTTGCGCACCAGTAACGCTCGAATCCTCTACACTGGGGTGAGCAGCATTAAGGTCCTTTTTCTTCTTTTTCTTTTTCTTCTTCTCATTGGCTCCGCATGGCAGAAGTGGGACTGCCAATGTAGTTTCACCTCCTTGGGCTGGAGTCACATCGGCGGAACCACCCAAGTCAGTGGGACTTTCGTTTCGAGCTTGAGCCGACTGGGCCTCTAGTTTAGAGGCTAGCTCTAGGATTTTTTCCTCGAGACGCCGAATCTGAAGCGCGTGCTGCATTTCTAGGGTCTGTATTTTACTTTTCAGCGCCCTAGATTCTTCTTCAGAGGTTGTGAAGAGATCCTTGAGTTCGTTGCAGTATGCCACTTCCTCTCGGACCTCTCCTTTAAGGATGCAGTCGGTGCATATACTTCCCGGGTGGCATTTCGAAAAACATTCTTCCGGGAAGTCCACGCACCACTTATCCTTCTGGCATATCGCACATGTATATTTGAGTGCAGCTGACTGTTTTTCCCTGTCATTTTGAGCGCTTTCTCTCTCTTTCAAAACTTTGTGACCAATCAATAGAAAAAAGGGGGTTGGTGAGTTCTCCCCGCGTGAATCGCTCCCACCTATCGATCGGAGACGTTTCGGATCTTTCAGAAGGCACGCTCCATGTGCTGCTGTTCGTCCGACCGAGTCGTCAAGCCTAGGCGTGCAGTGGCTCACAACCAAGCAGCACAGATTGTCTCCGAAGGGGCCATCGATTTGTCACCAGGTGAACAACAACGAAGCACGCCCCTTACTAAACTCCTACTAGTTCCCTTCACAACGGCCAGGATCTCGGAGTAGCGTTCAATGGATATCCCGCCACACCAAGGGACTCGACCCAAGGCTTTTTATTGGCCTGGCAACCAGCATGGCAACAAAGGGCCGTCACCTCGGACCAATGCTACCATAAGCACCCGTCAACATGCACTTGAAACGGTCAATAATTACGCGCCAGGGAAGGGGTTAGCGGGGCACTACCCTCATCCCATTCATCGTGCCCCAGCGCCTAAGACCCCTCAAGTCTTAGTCTCTCGCAACCAGTGAGTGTCGATTGGCGTTGTTTATAGAGGTTCCGAAGCCTCTCTTCTGACGCATGAGGTAGCTACCAGGTCCTTATATGTAGATAGATGAAAAAAGGGTAAGAGTGACATGATAGAAATAGTTTTTTTTTGTTGCTTTTTTATTTTTGTATAAGTAGAAGAAATAGGATTAATGTAAAAAAAAGAGGAAGGATAGAGTAGGATAAAGAAAGACGCACTTAGTCTAGAACCTAATTTCCGACCAAATCGACAAGGGAAACCCTGCCAGGGGTCCTAGAAGATAGGTACCCCCGCCGACATAGCTCGAAAAGTCAAGGTTACGCACAAGCTCTCTTCCCGCGACAAGGGGGCGTCACCTCTCTCTCTACTTTCTTCTACATAAACCGAGAAAATGTGGGATAATGTTCCGAGATATGTTTTATTTATATAGTTAGTATCATTTTCATCCAAATGAGTTGCCCATATGTGAAACCATAGCAGACTTGGTGAAGAGCCTTGAGTTTTCGTAAGCGAAAGTGAAGGAGCTACAGTGTGAAGTAATTGTGCTTAAAGAACAAATAATAATAATTAGGCAACTATAGAAAATATGAAGTCTCAGATTAAGGAGTTAGAAATAAGAACAAATTACTAAGACGATTATAATCTGCGTAACAACCTTCGTTTCACTGGGATTCAAGAACAACCCGGTGGTGAATCTTGGGAAGGGTCAGCTCAAATTGTAACGAAGCTACTCGAGGATAAGCTCCAAATACCACCCAGGAAACTAAAAAGAACACAACGAACAGGCCAAGCTAACCCTTCACGATCTAGAACTGTTATTGCAAGATTCGAGAAACTTAGTGATCGAGAGACAGTAATCAGTGTAGGAGAATCGATACCCCACCCTCACAACTGAGCCACTGTTTCTTAACCACAACGTCCTGGCATTGGTGGCGGCGTAGTTCGACTACTTAACCTTCCCCCTCTCTGCCCTCGCCTTGAGGAGAACCTGAAAGGCCGCCCAAGATCACAGAAGGCACTAATCATCACCTGTTGGACCCCGGTGGGCCTAACATGGGTTAAAACAGCAAGATTTACCCTAAGAGTTGATATTCAATTTCACCGCATATTCGAAATTATAGGAGGCTCGTCCTAAAGCCAGAAGGTCCCCTTTAGGTCTAGCTGAAACGCTCTCTAAGAATAACCGTTAGAGGAGGAGACTTAATGCAGCCTGTCCATGCATTCCCCCCCCCTTCCCCTACCCCCAGTGGGGGGGCGAAGTATAAAAATTAATAACTTTGGAAAAACAAGGTAGCTTACGTTAGTCATCGAGATAACTAAAACGGCGAGAGGCCCGCGGCTAATAACAAAAGGGACTTAGAAGAAGCTCATACGTAGCCAGTTCCTGTTGGTCACACCGAATTTAGAATGCTGTTAGAGGTAGATCGTCAGAGAGGTCTAGACAGCGAAGATCGGCATAAGTGCCCGGCAAACCAACGAGAGGAACTTAGAAGAAGCTCACCCTCGACCCAGTTCCTGGTGATCACACCGAACTTTTAGTTTACTTGTATTGATAAGCAAGTTCAACCAACCCTCGTCAGAGAAACCCCCATCCTGGTGTATCCCAAAACTCAGAGATAGTCCTCGCTACCGAGGAATACGCCAAAGTGTACTCCCTCAAGCACTTCCCTGCGTCAAAGGATTCACGCTTTGGCTCATCGCTTGCCAGTGCGAATTATCCCAGAGTAAACCGAAGATTAGAAGAAACATACTTTCCCTGTCCTGTGGTGAAATCATTTCCTCCAGAAGGCGTGCATCACTCCATCTGCCATACGCTCCGAAGTCCTCTGCAGCTTTAACGCATTCTCCCTTCTGACCATCTGGACGGGTTGTTCACGTGCCGGTGCAGAAACAACATTCTTGAGGCTACATAAAAATTGATGCCAAGGGCAGGCTCAAACTCGATTCACGTAGGAATCTTGAGAGGTATTTAAACCCCATTTGCATTCAATATTAAAGTGAGCTGTGGGTCAACCATTACTGCAAATTCAATTGTGTAATTTAGTAAGCCTCACTTAAATTTGTTTAATTCATTTCTGTGTAGTTTGTGTGTTAAATTTCAATCTTGGTTTATGTTTTTAATTAAAGGTCTAGTTTTCTTAGAAACATTTTTTATTTAATCCTCGAAACGCCAATCATGGCACTAGTAACCCTCAAAGATTAAGATTAACGTAATAATAATAATCATAATTAAATATATCACTCTTAGAGAGAAAACTTAATCAAGGAGTTTTGTAGTACATAACCAACACATACGTATGAACATCATCACTCTGTCCTTCCTATACCACGACACTCAGGAATGCGAGACAACTTAAAGGCACATGAATATTTAAGTCCACGGGGACAATTGAATTTTTGCACAACACGACTACTCATTAAAACTCGTGTTCTTATTCTTAATTGTGACTCATCAGCTGTTCGATTGTTAATTATTTAACTCTACACTCATCCAAATACTCCCTTTGACTCTTTTCACTTGGCTATTTCTTGAGTTTTTTTACGGTAACTGTTATGTTTCTATATCAAGATTTTTGTCTATACTTTACTTATTCTTTTAATGTATTTGACTTTCTGTTTTTTTTTAATTTTGAAGTGATGGAGATCCATTTAACGAGAAGCCAGCAATATGGATAAATTACTAGAATTTCAGCTTTGCTTTCCAGCTATGGTTCATTTGATTCATTTCTCGTGTATAAATAGGACACAAATATCGTTACCACACAAATTTTAAAACAACCACTATCGTTACTATCGGAAAAATACAAACATATTTCACATAAATAGGAGAATATCACATGACGCGTGATATACAATAAATGTTGTTAATACCCAAGGAAACGAAAAGTGGTCTCACAAGCGGGTAAAAAGTTTAGGAATATATATTACGTGACCCTTAAAAGCTTAAGAAAGAAAATGGGAGATTTAGAAAGGGAGAAAATGGGGAAGACTATTTTAATCGCTATATGGTGAAATAAAGGAGTGGGTTTGCACCTGTGTCATCAAGCGCTTTTCGCCATATCAACTGATAGCGATGGTCATGTGCTTATTCTTGAATTAAGGTGGTTCGATGTGCCTATTATCAAAGTAAACGAATTTAGGTGCCTTGAATTAATGTAAATCTGCTCCTTTACATGAGAAGTATTTAGAAAAATATGAGAAAATATTATTAATGAAATAAAGCAAATGAATACATAGTAACTGATTTCATGACAAACCTACTTCAAGCATTGACTTACACATACATATATTGTATTATTCGTATATCAGTATATTGTTCGTCCTAGCTGAATAGAAAATATATATAAGTATATATGTCTGTATAATATGAAGCCTCTTTCCTTGAAGGGACATTCCTTCCCTAAGATATCCCCTCCAACTTATATATGTTCTTTTGCGTTTTAAGATTCATACCAACGAAACCTGTCCAACCTTATTTCACCCTCAATTAATGATTGGCTCAGAAATTAATAAAATCCACTGTCGTAGAATGACTCCCGACGATACCATATATAACACTATTCGTTGAGGGAACTTCCTTAATTATCTTTAGAGTGCGTTACTGTCTGGTGGTCGATATTATGTATCTTCGATATGCTTAAGAAGTGGAACTGAGCTCAAGGATAATAATATTGCTATCATTAATAAAATAGAGTTTTATTAATAATAACTATCAATAAACACAAGACGGAAAATATTGACATAAACAGAGAATGAAAAGGGTCGTGGGGGCTCGGCTAATCCAAGGATTTAAAGGATTTAAAAAAGGTAAAACAAATATCGAGTTAAAGAGATGGGATGGTTCGATAAACCATTTAAAGCACAGGATAGAATTGACAAAAGGGTTAAGTACTCAAAGGTGACGTTTGGCTTACGTAACTTATGCACTAGTGGTGCAGTGGAAGGTGGCGCGAAGGAGTTTCGGTCCGCTGGCGAGTTCCAGCCGAAGGGGGGGGGATAAAAGGATCCTGACGAGGCGTCTTGGGAAGGAGAACCGTTTCTCGACGAACGGCTTGAAGAACAATGGCTGTTCTAGGTTGTTCTCTTCTGAACAAAGGGGGGATGAGAACCGTCTCTTGTCTACGGGCTCAAGAACAATGGCTGTTCTAATGTTGTTCTCCTTTGAACAACAGGGGGGGTGAGAACCGTTTCTTGGCGAAGGGCTCAAAACGAACAATGGCTGTTCTAGGTTGTTCTCTTCTGAACAAAGGGGGGGATGAGAACCGTCTCTTGTCTACGGGCTCAAGAACAATGCCTGTTCTAATGTTGTTCTCCTCTGAACAACAGGGGGGGGGGTGAGAACCGTTTCTTGGCGAAGGGCTCAAAACGAACAATGGCTGTTCTAATGCTGTTCTCCTTGAACAACAGGGGGGGATGAGAACCGTTTCTTGGCGAAGGGCTCAAAACGAACAATGGCTGTTCTAATGCTGTTCTCCTTGAACAACAGGGGGGGATGAGAACCGTTTCTTGGCGAAGGGCTCAAAACGAACAATGGCTGTTCTAATGCTGTTCTCCTTTGAACAACAGGGGGGGAAGCCTTGGGGACTTGGCGTCGGAAAGGCTCGAACCTTTGGCACTCAAGGAATATTGTCCTCCTTCTGGACAAGTGATGGTGAATCTCGAGGTCGAGGTCCCTTGGCGCACAAAGGGAGAAAGGGTCGTGGTGATGTTTCGCGACGAAAATCTGGATCTCCAATCTCATCTTAGTGGTAAAGTTTCCATATAAATAGCCAGGACATCTCCTTGGCGTGGGGAAAAATGGAGTGGAAGCTTGGAGGGAACGCACAGCCGGGCCGGAGAACAATGCCTTATCTGCTCATAAGCCTAACTCGATCTGGCGAGGTCGGCGTATGGGGGCGAACGGGGGGACGATAACCTCCTTGTTTAAACATTGACATCCGGTAGCTGCGATAAGGCTCCAAGCTTCGAGTCGAAGATGCACGTGGGCAGCATCGTGGTTTTAAATAATATGGGATAGGAGTTGAAATTAAACGCAGCTTCAACTCGTTCTATCACATCCACCATGTACCACCCAAGTATGTCTTAATTGGATTTTCCATTTTAAAGCCTTCCTAGCGCATGCGTAGTAAAATAAGATTGGGAAAAGACACTCCTTTTGTAAGAAAAAAATTAAAATGATTATGGAACAACTTACTTCGGGATTTATCATATTTATAGTTAGGACAATGTTGTAGACGGTAGCTTAGCTCAGAATTCTCCAAAGCATGACCAGCTATTAGTTTGTTATCGGATCTTTCGAAAGCTGTAAAATTCCTCCTTACCTCTTGGTCGGAAACTACTTATTTAATGTAGAGTTCCTACTGTTTGAATGCCTGCCGTTGCCACAACTAAATTACCCTTCAAGAAGGCACCCTCAGGTCAGGCTTCCGTTCGTATCTCCAGCGCCCAACCCCGAGCACTTTAAAAATTAATCTAGAAATTACGGGCCCATTCTCGTTGATGACCAGGACTTTCGTTCGTTTAACATTCGCGATCTTCCCAGGATCTTTTTGATCCACCGTCATTAACGGCTATCCATCTTTTTCCTTCCGTCGAAGGCCCTTGCGGGATTTGATTTCCTACCCAGCGAAGACAAGATCGAGAGTACCCCATTCTATTGCCACCACCCCACTTAACAGATGTGGGGCTTCTTAAAGTAACCTTGGCACCTGAAAATCTCCAAAGTCTCAAGAAGACAACAAGAAAGTCCACCAGAAGGTACTAATCTCAAATGCCGATTTAAATTCAGTTTAAAGGTATTTTAGGTTGGTCAGATTATATTTATTTAGGAATTTACTTTTGGTGTATAATTTTAAAACATTATTTTTGGATGAAGTTTGCATATTCTGATAATATTTTTATTGTTTGCGTGATAAACCTTTTAGTTATTCATGATTAAAATAATCGAAGTTAAATAAATCATGTTGCAGTATCACCCCCTTGAGTCAGTAAACGAATGAGTAACGGGTCATTCACAAACGATAACTTTGGTTAGCAAAGCGAGGCTTTTTTTTCCACTTAGATAGAAATTTCTATTTTCACCTGACCCTTAGGCCATCCGAAGTGCCCCCTCACCCCGCCCCCGACATACCTGATAAAATTCATCTCACCCATGTCAATCAAAGCCAACAACCTAGATAAATTAGAGTCCGTCGATTACTAAACTTGCCCAATTCGCTTGTTTCATTAAAAGATACATTCGCAGGGAATCTCTAGATCCAAGCATAAGAATTTGGCTAAGTAGTCTAGAATAGTATTTCCTGAGGGAGAATATTGTGCCTAATGACGAAACAATTAGAGAAGCAGAACGCCTTGTACATCCAAATGAGGCAAACCTTCAACTCCAGATTAATACTAACTATTTTTTACTACCAGTACTAGTTGGGATGATTTTAAGAAAGATTTAAAAGAAGTTAACAAGGATGTGAAATTTGCCCAGCCTTTATTGTTGATCAATAATGTATTCATGCGAAATGGAAAAGAACCGAAAAGCAAGACTTCCATGATTTCTTTGCTCGTTCATAGTAGCTAGTAAGCACAGCCCTTCAGGCTGCTGAGGAAAATTTAAACTTATCGTACACAAAGAAACAGGTTAATAATTGGTAGATGAATACGGTCATGTATGCAAACTTCTGCACACAGGCACATACGATACTGCAGGAAAATATTTCAGTAGATGTAAATCCTAGTGTTCCAAACTAAATTAGGGTCAAAGGACTGGGAGAAAGAAGCAGGTATTAATATGGGTAAGTACCATCGTGTGAAACCAAACCCACATCGGAACATATAACCCCCACGAAAGCCCCAGTCCTAGGCACAGAGGACTCCCACGCCACCGAATTTAGGCCCTCCAACTGTCCGATATGAATCCTTCTGTCCCTAATGTTAATTTCAGGCTGTCCCACTTTGTTATAACTGTGATAGTCGTGGTCATTTTAGGCGAGAATATACCTACCCTCAATATTTCTCGATCTGCCGTGAGCACGGGTATAGCCGTGGACAGCGTTTTTAGTCGCGGGCAACTCTATATCTCACTATGTCGGTCAGTCGGTCCCCGTTTTGCTTCTTTTATTTTAGGAATAAAATTAAACAGAGCCATACACACACACGTCCACTGTCAACGAGAACCTTCACGCTACTGAAACATAATTGTTACGTACGCCGCTATAATATTTCATTGAGGAACCTCTAAATATAAATCGATTACTTTCAAATTTCGTTTACTTGTTCTTAAAAATACAATAATTATTTGTTTGGAGGTATCAATTCCAAATTCAAGTTTAATTTTCAGATATAATCTACGAAATTAAAAATTTAGTTGAAAATCGTATTATTTTTAATTTTCAATGGCATTGAGGAACCTTTCAAAATTTATATCAAAAAATCCTTTTAGGAAATTTAATCTGAGAGCTAACCCCATAAAAAAATCGTGGTGGGAAAATAAATTTCAGAACAAAATTTTTCGCTCCACCCTATTGTACAACCCTATAAAAGGAAGTGTTGCTTTGAAAAAATAAATGTTTCTGACTCTTTACTTTTCTGTCTGTTCTACTCTCTAATAGCTTTGAATAGGTTAAGTATTGTCTCTTACACGATAAATGTAACCCCCATTTTCTTTATTGTTTGTAATTATATTATATTCCATAATTTCGAGGAATATTCCCCATGTATCAGTTTCTTTCTTGAAGTTTTATTCAGGTATTCCTTTGTTTTGCTTTTTCCTCGCCTGAGTGTCTCATTACTTTAAACGATATATGTTCGTTAGTGCTTATTCTTAGTTTCACAGCCATTCTTTTGTTTGTATTCTTTTATCTGTAAGGAACTGCAAGTTTCTCTCGATCGAGACATATGATTTGAGCTTAACTTTCATTTTCGAAGCCGAGTCCTTTCCTAATTTTGCAGGAGTCTCCACATGAGAAATGACTCATTCTTCACCCACTATAAATCCAATTTACATCTTTCTACCTGAGTTGATCTCCTGTAGATACATAAAGGAGAGGAGGAAAAAGGGCAAAGAAAAGATTATAGCGTATGCGAGTTGCGAACAGTTCCTGCTTTGCTGAACCACTGTTAGCCAGCGGCGAATTCACTTGGCCATCCTGAGTCTCATTCATGCGAAGCTTTTAAGTCATTCGCCTGCACTGCTCGTACACTACACCCTTCCTGTCTTCTTTTACCATCGTTATCCGTGATTATTCTTTGTTACCAAAACTAATTGTTATATTGTTTTGTATTATCCCTTTACCTCTGTTTCGTTTGTTGTTTTTGCTAGTGAGTTCGTTTTGTAATATTTGCCTTTTATATATTTATTCTAAAATAGTCGTTTATTCTAGTTATAATACGCACTTTTATTCATATGATTAATTTTCCCTTAATCCCTTCCACTCTTTATGGACAAATCCCTTTATTGTTCTCTCAATTACATCATCCATTGCCTAGTTCCAATATTTCAAATTACATACTTATTTCTCAAGTTTTCCACTTCCCTCTTATTAGTAATCGAGGGACCAATTCTACCCAACTCGCGCCATTCAGATTTTCCAGTTACATTAAATAGCGCATTTTCATCTTTGAAATCCTCTCGTGTTATCTGTTCTACCTTACCTCTCCTCTCAGTATTTTCACCCTTACAAACACTTTTGCACCAAACACATTCTAGCTACCTTATTCCAGACTTTTCTCATTCTGTTTCATTCCTTCCTTGCACTTGTTTCGAATAAATTTTTATCTTCGATTCTTTCCCACAATCTGCCGTGACATCAAGCAATTCTTGTCGATCTTCATTTTTGTTCATTATCATGACATCATCTGCAAATCTAAGACAGTTGATATTATTATCATCTATTACCATTCCTCCTCTGATAAGCTTCAATTTATTTTAGTACTTCCTCATTTCTGACAACGGAAACTAACGTATCCATTCGTCTCCTTTTATCCATCATATATTTCCCTGTAACGTCATCCTCCCCCTTTGCCTCTGTATGGATACGCATCGATTACACTTAATCGAAGTCCCCCCTCTTCCCTCCTCTCCTTTTCGTAGTTTGAGATTCACCGTAGTTTACGACCTTTGACCAGGCAGACATACAACAATATAAATGTCCAAGTAGGTTTCCTTTAGCTATTTGCCCTCCCATAAAATCTTTTCCATTAAAATTAAACGAGAGGTGCTTCATAGATTTAATAAACCTAAGCCATGCGTCCGCATGCGAATTCCCGATCTTCTCATCTTCACTCCCGGTAACTTTAAAGATGGGTCGTGATGCCTGGATATCATTCGATAAATCTCCCCTAAGACCACTATACTGTCTCACCAATACCATTACCTCGCTTCTGGATGCGAAATCGTTACTGGACATCACTTGATCCAAAATTTATCTGCTCTATTGTCTGTGCAGGCGCGCTTAATCTGTTTATTAAACCAATCGAAATCTTTCCCAATTCAGCTAAATTATCTGCACCCACGAAACATCTTGATTTTTCATAATGCCTTTGCATTTAAACGCCATTTGGACATCAAGCCAAATCTGTATTCAAAGTAAAACGCAAACTGATTTTTTGACCTCGGCACTCGCTTGTATAATCTTAGTAACGATCATTATTCAAGTTGTAAAGCGATTCCACTTGACCGGAAATGATCTAGGCGCATCCTCGAGCTATTCTCCGACCACGAAAAGTGTAAATCAGGTTGCAAATAAATATGTGTACATATCTAGATGGATTTTAGCGCCTTATTTGGAAGGGGTCAGATGATTCTTGGAAGGGAGAAGTAGAAATGTGCTTGATTTACATAGCAAGCTTTAATAAAAAATTGAAAAATTATTATTAATGTAATAAAGCAAGTGAACAACAAAGTTAAATTAAATAGATAAAAAGGAACTAATTTCATGGTACACTCACTTTCAGCATTGTATTACGAACTTCTAACTTATACATATCTCTGTATATTTAAATTGGTCATGCATGAATATAAAATATTCATAAGTCTATATGTGTAAATAAGTATATGTGTGCACGTGCATAAGTATATATACATACTTTACTCTTACTAAGAACGAGAGGAATTCACTTCCCTAAAGACATTGTCTAAATTTAAATTCAGCACTATTTAGGAGCAAGTCGTACAGGTTAACCACGCCTTGCAACAACTCTTTGTTTCATTTCTCGCAGGGGTATTGATTGCAATACCCCTCCCTTGAACATACGTTCCTTTATGATGGTGTAATCAACTCCTTTGTTGACAATTCTCCAAAGGCTGACCACCTATTAGTTTTATTTAGGACCTTTCAAAAGCCGTAAAGTTTTCAAAGACGTTCAGAAAAAATTATAATAAAACTGTAGAAAAAAACGCCCTTGTTTGGTCCTTACGCATTGGGCCTAACCTCCTTAGTCAATGCAGCGTTCCTCCTGCTTGATTGCGTACCGTGACCACAACTAAGTCACACTTCAAGAAGGCACTCTCGGGTCAGACTTCCGTCGTAACTCCAAGATCCGTTCCAATCTTGTAAAAGAACCCTATCACTTTTATAAAAAATCATTTATAGGTAATAAATAAGAAAGTTAAAAATACAGAAGCCTCTTTTATGAATCTTATCTTGTATATTACTCCAACCATTTTTAAAATTATTTTATAATTATTAGAAAGAAGAAAGCTTAAAGGTCAGAATTCTGTTTTAGATATAGTATCTTGTAAATTACCCCTAACACTTTTAGAAAATTTATTTATAAGGAATAAAAATAATAAAGCTTAAAGATCAAAAGCGTCCGTTGTGAATCCTATTCAGTATATTACCCAAGTTAGTTGGGGGTGGTAGTTCTGTGGGGTTTCTTTGACGCGGTTCGAATTTTCATGTATTGTCTCGAATTAGCATATCAGTGGAGTTGCCACTTAACTTTTTTTAAATCCCTTAATTGGTCCGTCTGTTTGCCATTTTATAAATCATTTGTTGCTAAACCTATCTTTGTGCTGCACGTTATAAGATGATTCTCCATCCATACCGTGTCACACCCAGACTTAGTAAATATACATGAAGACAGATTTGATCCGATTGAATTTCTGTATAGTGGGTCAATCCAACCACCTTTCAACTACAATAACGGAAAAGAAATACTTGAATATCCCCAGTTTATGTAATTAGAAGATTTAATCATCGGTGAAAAATTAAAAAACGAGATTATAGATCAGTTTTTCTTTGTAGGAGGTCTATCCGATCGTCACAGTACATGGCGGAATAAGTTTTTCTACATATTACATTCAAACATAGTGAATGATGGTGAGAAAGTAGTGAACATCGCTATATTTGACACAAAACCCATGATATTTCGCTTTCTCTCATGGTATTCCCATCAGCTCACTGATATGATGAAAACCAAGATTGAAGAGGCAAGGATGAAAGAATTCTCCCTCTCACAAGATCAAAAGAATGTGATGAGTTATTTTGTAGCAAATTAAAACATTAGTAGTATAACGCGTATTATTTCACCTTTATTTTATTCTTATTAATCAGAAAACATTATAAATGATTAATATATATATATATATATATATATATATATATATATATATATATATATATATATATATATATATAGTAGGAATATGAAGACCCAGGTAATCACTTTCGGATCTTCACTAGGACCATCTTCAGCGACTGTATCGACTAATGAGAAGGGCAGGAATATTGACGATAACAGAGTTAAATAGTTCGAAGCAAGCATTATATAATGGTTAAAAAAGCGGGTGAAAACAAGTTAAAAAAAAATAATAAAATTGACAATTATTGAGATTAAAGTAAAACACAAATAATAAAACATATGTGAATGAATTAAACTACTAAAGTATATATATATATATATATATATATATATATATATATATATATATGCAAAAGAATGATGAAATGAATCCAGCAAACCGCAAGAAACAGAAAAACAGGATAGCTGACAGGGATTCAATGTATAGTAACTTTTTTTTTCAAATGTCATATAAGATTACTTTGATAACTCGTTCCCTGTGCGTTCAACTCGTTTACGAAATGTCTTTCTCAAAACCTTTTCCCCTCTCACCATTTTTATTCCACCGTGTTCCTTTACTCTGAAACCCATAAATGGTACAGGGATATGACTATCAGCATTCTCTCTATCATCATCGGCTCCAACTAGGCGCTTCGTAGTATCATAGGTTATTGTATCCTTCGTCTGAGTGTTAATGGTTAATCCTTTAGCACGAAGTATATACTTCACCCCACTCCTTGTTTGGATAGGTACCGAATAGGATTTGGGACCCGTAGAACAGAATGAATCTCCATACGCATTGGTACCGTACACATCTTTGATCTCATCGCTGAGATTGTGGTACTGGAACCACGTTATAGAATCGTATTTGACTTAAAAGTACCTCACAGATGAAGATTTTGTAGTCTTATGAAATTTTATATTCCTTGAATACGATTGATCATTTTAGTAACGCTTATGTCTGAAGACTTGGACTTGGACAAAAAAAATATGGTGAAATTTAGAAAGAAGTAGTGAGAGATTAAAGTGGTGAAATTGGGTGCGGTTAAAGAATAGAGGTGGTTTGGGAGACAGAATAAATAGGTCCCTGGTGAGGGGGTATCTCTGTTTTCTTTTATGTTTTTTGGTTGTTTTTTGAGGGAGTTTTTTGTTTGTTTTTATAAACTATAAAATTCATAGTTTATACTAATTAAATTAAACCTGTTAATTCAATTAGTTAGATTCGATCGTATTGGCATTCAAGCCTTTATTTGGGGCGGGGGGGTTTTGTTCCCGCTATTTTTTTGAGAGAGAGATTTTTAAGTGAATTTCATCTTTTTATTTTACTACGAAAAATTATGTAAAAATTGGTAATCTTAGTGTTAATATGTGATTAATACAAAAGAAACCTGAACATTGCACTAGTCATCTGTTGTATTTTGTCGACTTTGTCATGTGTACTTCGGAGTCACGTCGCCATCTGTCTGAGCCTTGCTGCTTTTAAAGGGTCTCTTTTGTCTAGCGGCCTCGATGTCCAAGTGTGTGCGAGAGAACTCGGGAAACAGGCGGGTGCCAATGGCTTGTCAGATCCTCTTCACTCTCTCGTGTAGCGCCAAGTTGATCGGAGATAATCCAAACGAGGCGTGGAGCTCCCTCTGTCTTGTGTTTGTGATAATAAGCACCGCTTTGTTCTGGATTCCTTGTAGTTTCGCAATGTGGGTCTCGGCGCTGGCGTTCAGTTGCATTAGCAGGAGTCTCGAGCGGATGCACGCGTCGAATATCTTTAGTTTATTTGAGAGATTTAAGGTACGGAACCTATAGAATTTTCTCAAATCTCTCTTGACATTCGCGACTTTACGCTTGATATGACTCGTGTAACCCCTCGTGCTGATCTTGAGCCGCAGAACCGTCCCTTTTGTGCAGTAAGGGATTCTCTCCCCATACACACGTATATCGTTGAAAGTCTTTCGAAACATGGGAATTATTTTGAATTTGGGGGCATTGGTTGATATCTTCCATCGCCTCTCGAAGGAGTTGATGTTAACTAGCTCCCTAGCCGAGTTTCTCGCCATGAATTTCCTGCAAACATAAACGGTGGTACAAATTTGCGATATATCGTGAGCGAACTGAACTTATACTGAACCTTCGGAGAGGGGTTGTGGTAGGTAATGTGTATAAATGTTGTATAAAAAGGGATTGAGACCGCCCCCTTGAGGGACCCTTGCTTTGAGTTCAAATTCGGGGCCTTTCTGTTATCTGATTTGTATGTATGCTCTCCTCTCCATTATGTAAACACACAAAATCCTCTCAAGAATGGGGTTGAGGCCTACTTGAATGATCTTAAATTGTAGGCCTCTCTTACAAACCGTGTCAAAAGCTTTTTTGACATCGTGGAGCACCAGGTCGGCATGCCTTTTATCTGCCTTGATCTTAGCGAGCTTTTCTGTAAAAACGGCTAGTGCCGTGTCGGTCCCTCTCTTCCGTCTGAAGTTGTGTTGCTGCTCGTTATTCAAGTTGGTTTCATCCAGAAAAGAGTTAACCCAGTTAGCCAATATTTTCTCGAAGATCTTGCCGGCAAACTCTAAGAAAGTTATTGGGCGAAAGCTGGCAGGGCAGTCTAGGGGCTTTCCCGCTTTGGGGATGAAGATCATCTTGGCCAATTTCCACTGGTCGGGGAAATAGCCCCTGTTCAGAGCGGCATTCATGCTGTTTAGTAGGTTGCTCCAAACGTTAGGCGGGCCCTGGATATAATTTTCGCGGGTTAGTCCCGTGTAACCCGAGTTTATTTGAAGAAAGGATTTTAGAGCAACGGAGAGTTATAGGGCAGTAATTTCCCACCATAGTCCTTCATTAATCTTTCCTGCGAAACACAATGATGAGGAGAGGTTTTATGTATTTGTGTGTTTAGATGTAGTATTACGTTTTCTTCAAATTCAGGGTCGTAGTTATGTTTGATCGTGTAATTTGTGCGTGGAGGTTTTCCTTTTAGATGTTTTACTGTCTGCAAGAAAGCGTAAGAGTCCTTTTCTATGTCAAGCCTGTCTATAAGTCTGTCTCATAGTAGTGTTTGTTGGTCCGGGATTAGCGTCCGTAGTTCGTCTCTTAATTCTCTTAGTCTTCAGTAGGCATTGTGGTTGGGGCCTATCAACGCTACTACATTGAACAAGTCCCCATATTCTTGAACATGGCTCTCATGGAAGCGGTCCAGAGAGAAGCTGGGAAAGTTTTATATTTAATACGAGGAATACTATTTAAATCGACTTCTATTAGGTACTTAGTAAGTTTATCCAGCTCCTCATCTATTTCTTCTAGGTTTTAGTCATACAACGGGTTGGGGATAAAATTTAAAGGAAATTTTTGTAATTTTTCAGCTAGCTTGCTTGTAGCTTTTGCGTTCTGGGATTAGAATTTGTATGTGGTTTACTGCTACCGTAATCTTAATAGCCTGGTGGTTGCTCAGAATAATGGGGCCCGGTTGAATGTTAAAGTTGAAAGGAAACCCGACGCTAGAAAAAACTATGGCAGGTTTTGTGGCTATTGTCGCACGATTTCTTTCTCCATCACAATGACCAAGACACTAACTGCACTCCCTTTCACAATCACTTAGATGGGCCGTTATGTTGTCATGGAACGTATGGCAAGAAAACACATACTATAGATAAAAGGAAGCATTTTGTTTTCAATATATGTATCACTAATGTTTCGAATTGGATAATAGGTTTCACCCTCAAGACCAATGAATAGGAGAGGAGTTGATTTTTCAGAATATGTTGATCGATTGAGTAATTTAAATTTATGTTCATCTCCTTTAGCCGTAAATACGAGGATCCTGCACCTCTGTTCGCATTCTATCAAGGAGAACTGATCTAAAGAGATAGCATCTTCGTACCCAATATTACATTTTCTTGCCAACTCCTGGGATTCTTTTATTATTGTCGGAAGCCAGAAGCTTTTTGAAAGAACATTCTGCTTCAATTTTTTCGCGAGAGAACTGAGGAAACAAAGGCGCAGCCTACAGAATTTATATATCCTCTATATATTTTATTTCGATCAAATCGAACATTAGATTGTATTATTGCATGGCCTTGAGTAATCCTATATATATATAGACTGGAATGCTGTTTCGAATCGTCTCATGATATAATCGAATAATGTCGATTCACGCTGTTGAACGAATGCAATATTTAAATTGATCGTATCACCGGTTGCATCCGCAATTTCAAAACTCATATTTACACGATAATCGCCCTTCTGAAGCCATTGCAGATTTAATATATGCCGTGAAAGCTCACGACCTACTCGACCAAGACCAGCTTCTTCTTGTTTCTCCACGATTACATGGTATAAAATGATGAGAAGGTTTCCATGTCTGTTTTCTCTTAAGGGCATAATTTATACACGAGATAATTTTTTCTTTGCTGTGAATAAATTCTTGCGCATGAGGGTACGAAGTTCTATGCGGTTTATTTACTTCTCCATCAGAAAAAAGAATGGTGTTGTTACATGACCGTTCTTCTTTGTTTGAACGTTCACCTTCTATTGCGAGTTCTACATTTTCATCGTTGGAGCTCAGTGCAATGACATCGTAGGTAATGTTGAGAACGTCAGGTATTATTTGTCGATAAAAAACACTATCTTTCCTATCTTCATCATCATCGTCGTCGTCTTCATTAGGCATACTAGTTAGAGCAGAATTAAGTGTGTTTAAAATTTCACCGACAACACCTTAACTCGATGAGTGGTTGGGGAAAGAGGAAGAGGTTGGGTTGTTTCGGTAGATCCGATTTCGTTTTGCAGAAGTACACATCATTTTTGATGATCTAAAAAGAAAGAAAAAGATTTTTTCTATAGTTATCTGCAAGAAGTTGGCTCATTCATTATAAAAAGGAAATCATGACTGAAGGAAGTATGAAAAAAAATTAATTTGTAGAGAAAATTTTTGTATATAATTATCTGGAAGAAATTGCCTCATTCATTATACAAAAGGAAAGTATGAGTGAAGGAAGTGTAAAAAAAAATTTATGTCTCTATGTACTTCATCCATCATTAAGCCGACGTCTAGCGAAAAACCCCACTTTCCTTTTCGTATATCTGGAAAAGAGATAATATCTTTACTCAACGCTTTGATAAAATCATCTGGTGTTACACTGTATGGCAGTAAGACTAGGAAGGATCTAATAATGAATTAATGTTTCACGAAGGTGTGTATGATGTCGTTTTGGGTGGAAGAAGTCATACACTCCTTATTTTCGATGACTTAATGCAGAAGATAGATGAAAATATATCAGAGATATTTACAGTGACCTCGCACCATAAGAATATCTTCATATTACTAGTGGCCCAAAATTTATTTTAGAAAAATTCTTATATCTGCGATATTGCCTTAAATTGTCACAATTTAGTCTTATTTAACCAGAGGAGAGACATCTCCCAGATAAATATATTGGCTGGACAAATAATGTCTTGGAAAAGGAACAGCTTCATGAAGATATATAAAGAAGCAGTCTCAAACCCTATCGTTATTTGTTCTGTGACTTCAGTCCGAGACACACTGTACGATTTACCTTACGGACAGGAATATTTCTAAAAGTACTAGAAAGCGTATATCTTTTAGAATGAGGCATAGAATGAAAAGATACGCGTATCTATTCCATACGTTCCCTACTCCCTCTATAAGGATGAAAAAAATCAATCATAGGACGCATGGGTAGTGAATTTGTTAAATGTGTAAGTGAAATGTGTCTTAATCTAATTGAAGGTAACGTTCCGATGACAAACAACATCGCAGAAACAAAAGATATACGTATAAAGAAAAAACTAATAAATCCTCGTGGAGGATAGTTTCTACCAATCTTATTCTCTATTCTAGCACTTATCCTCTCCACTCTTCTAAAATGATAAAAAATATTGTTTATCCTGAAAAAGAGGGAGAAGTACCCTCAAACTTAATCCCACCCCAAGAAAGACTTTTATCTTTGGAGAAAGAGTTGACTACTATAGTAAATAATTCTCACACCCCAACAGATAGACGTGTTATCCTTTACCAAAACACGTTGGAACACTATTTTCAATAGTATGATTAGGTTGTAATCACATCTGCCGTTAAAGTTAATGGAAGCAAAAAGGATCAAATAAACGGTTATACAGATAAAGTACTGGAAACACTGGAGCCTAGTGCTCGCGAAAGAGGTAGGTTAATTTATCAGACACTAAAAGATACACAGGGATTCAATTGGGTTAATGTAGACTATCAGTTAGTAGGCGAGACACAGTCGAAGCTGATGAGAATTATTCATCTTCGTTTCAATGATGGTTCCTTCAGTATAACCTTTTATAATCCACACTATCTGAATCTAAGCTCTGGGGACTTGAGATCAATTTATATCTATATAAGAACGGTTGAAGGGGAAAATTCGCCATTCTTTCTTGTTCATTTTATGATAAATCTACACATTAGGAGAAAACTTTAAAAAATGATCTTAAAAATGTTGAATGGACCACGCGTGTTTAAAGGGTTAATAGCTCAGAAAGGACATGGTCTTGGATCCCTATTCTCCTCCCTCCCCTATTCCGAAATGCGGCGTCCTATCTAAAGAGTGGTGCTCGCTATCTAGGAAAGAAGGCTATTTTCGTCAGTTTCGATACCGTTGAGGATATTATGCATGGAAAGACCGCAAAGCAAGCTTAAAATATCAGCCGCGAAGGACGAAAAATAATATTACTAAAGATTCTAGAGGATATAATAGAAGAAAGTTAAATTTGAGTGATAATGCGAGAAAATCCCCAAAAAGGGGTGAAATAAATAAGCGAAAATGGATGATTAGGAAGTTGCAGAATAGAAAAAAGTGGAAAATAGATGATGAACAGGATGGAGATGTTATTTTCTCATAACAGAACTCGATTTGTTTACCGTTCCACCAACCCAAACTTTAATCGTTGAGAGCAATTATATCAGTTACTCTCTACTTAGCAATATCTCATCAGATCTCAAATCAGTTGAATACTATATATCTCGTAGCGGACAGTATTATATAGATCCGAGTGAGGTTTAGCTTTATATTAAAGCACGAATTGTGGAGGTAAACGAATGTGAACTTAAAGATGGGGACAATATTTTATCACGAAATTATATTCTTCACACTTTGTTCAGAAATATTGATATTTATTTATATGAAACATCTGTAAATTCCATAATAAATAATTACCCCTATCATGCATATTTAGAGACTATACTGGAGAATGCCAGAGAGAGAAGGTTTACTCCGCCCTAGAACTCAACGTCTACCTGTGGCGCCTAAGAAGATGTACCTGCATGGCCAGACAGCCATAAGGGATCATCGAGACTTCGCGCGGCCGGTTGACCCGGGTTGGGCTCTCTTTATCTTCCGGTCTCATCGTCTGATCGACGCCAGACAGATAGCGCCAAGGACCTTTCCGCAAAGCTGTGAGACCGACTAGACTATCCCCCTCCCCGCCCCTGGTGCGCCAAGTCTAATGCGACCCCGCCCCCCTTTTGGGAGCCCCCGGCGACCCACTTCTGCCGAAGCAGTAAAAATACTTCGAGAAAAGCTTTGAGAAACGAGTACCCTACAGTCCCGTCTTGGTTAGCAGTCACGTACAATGTCGTAGGCCCTGCCCCACCTCCCAACGGCTTCCATCTACGAACACAATACCATTGTAAATTACTTGGATTACTCAGAAAATTCAGTTATAAGTATTTAAAAGAATAAAACTTAGAGATCAGAAGCATCTTTTATGAATCCTATCTTGAATATTACCCCTATTTCTTTTATAAAATTCACTTATAATTATAAATAATAAAAATAAGAAAGCTGAAAGTTCACAAGCCTCTTTATAAATGCTATCATTTAAATTACTGTATAGAAATTCATTCTTAAGTAAAAAATAAGTTTAAAAGCCTTTTAATGAATCCTATCTTATATATTACCAATATCATCCTTAGAAAATTCATTTATAGGTATTAAAAGAAATATGCTTAAAGTTCAGAAACTTCCATTATGGCTTATGCATTCAATCTTGTAAATTATCCCTATCACTTTTTGAAACTTCATTTATAATTATTAAGAAGAAGAAAACTTAAAGTTCAGAAACTACTTATATGAATCCTATCCTGTAAATTACCCCTACAACTTTTAGAAAGTTCATTTATAAGTAATAAAAAGAAGAAAGTTTAAAGTTTAGAAGCCTCTTAAATCAATCCTATCATATATATTACTTCTAGAACTTTAAAATTATTTATTTATATGCATTAAAAAGAAGAAAGTTAAATATCAGAAGTATCTTATATTAACTGTATCTTGTAAATAACCCACTCAGTTGAAAATAATTTTATTTATAATTATGAAAAAGAAGAGAGCTTAAAAGTTAAAAGCTTCTTTCATGCATCCTATATGGTAAAGTGCCCCAATCACCTTTAGAAAATGAATTTATAGGTATTAAAGGATAAAAGATAAAGATCAGAAGTATGTTTTATGAATCATATCTTGTAACTTAACCCTATCACCTTTAGAAAATTCTATCTTGTATATTAATCCGATTTACCTTTAGAAAATTCCCATATGTATATATATATATATATATATATATATATATATATATATATTTTGGGGTCTTCATATATCTTGGAACTGCAACTTGGCAAGCCAGTAGAAAAATCCCGAACAATCGTAAACGCACTCCTAAAATCAAGGAGATGGCCTTCCACTCCATTAATTGCCCCAAAGCATATCGCAGACGACCTCGGGTCGGCTATCTGCGGTGTTTGTGGATGCGCACTTGCTCCGAGCAGGTCTTCACAGACATACCTTTCTCTCTCTCTCTCTCTCTCTCTCTCTCTCTATATATATATATATATATATATATATATATATATATATATATATATATATATATATATATATATATATATATATATATATCATTATCATTATATTAAAATATGGTGTTAGGTGAAGTTGGGTTATTTCGTATTGAAGGAACCCCTTTTCTTTTTAAGTTTTTCTCCCATTTAAGTTGTTCACTAACCAGTTTGCCAAGTTCTTTCAAGGATATCCGAAGAGAGTGGAACAAATTCTCAATTTTTTTTTCTTGGAATTATTTTATTGTGGTGCCCGTTTTTTCCCAGTTTATTTTCGTTGTGTGTGTGTTTTTCTTTTTGGAGACGATCTCTCCTGAAACACTCTACTAATCCCCATGCAGGATTAAAAGGCCCTCTAATTACTGGTCATATAGGGATCATTTGTTTAACTATAACTTATTTTCTTTATTGACTGCGTACAATCATTGTTTGAGTAAATCTCCATTAGGAATTTTGGTACGATCGTCAGAGCCCCATAATCTTTTCCGTGAGTTACTTAGCCGTGCCAAGCGGCCAGATGCGCACTTACACCAGCAAGATGTCGTCATTTGAACGTTTCCGACAGCAAGGAAAGATCCTTGGGTTGTCAGGCAAGGATCTAATTGTCTATATTTAAAATGAAGAAAGAAATGAAAGCGCAAACAAAGAGAGCAAAGAGAAGCTGAAGAGGAAAAAGAAAGAGAGCAAAGCGAAGCTGAAGAGAGAAGAAAAGGTGAGCAGAGAGAGATGGAAGAATGAGAAAGAATTCGTCAGCATGAGCGTGAGCTAAACAGAAATCAATTGGAAACCTTTTCATTTAGCTCTAGGAATGAATCCTCCCAAACCCCATCAGTAAAGTTGCCAGTGTTTAAGAATGGCAAGGATTTCAGTGCCTACTTAACTTACTTTGAGAAATTTGCGAAATGAACCACTGGGACATTGAAGCCGATGTAGTCACTCGACTACTGTCCCTCCTCAATACCCACCTTCGGGGAATTTTCATTTCGCTCCCTTCCGAAGCCAACCTTGACTACTCCACCCTCAATTCGGTACTATTATCGGCTATTAATATGAATCCTGATTTTTATAGGGCAAAGTTCCGCCAGGCGAGGATATTGCCAGGCGAGACCTACCGCCAATTTGGATTTACCCTCCAGAGGACTTTTCTATTCTGGTTTGACTCAGCCCAAATAAACCGCGACTACGAGTCCCTATTTGAATTCGTGAATGATAGACGCGTGTCTTTCTTCAAGGAAGGTATCGAAGAGGCGGATGTGCACGCGTCAAGCCACGACCTATACCCAAAACACCGCAAGAAATCGCATCCCCTATCTCCTAAAAGTAAAGGTAAAAGCTCCAAGTTCCCCTTGAAGAACTTGCCCAAGTTTATGAAGATATCTGGTCCCTCCAAACACAAGTACAATCCCCTGCCGCTCATTATTAATCACCCAGCGTCGGATTATGTACACTCGAAGGCCCGTCGTATGTTTTTCCTGCGGCATTCCCGGTCATGTGAGGAACAAATGTCCCCTAAACTCCCAATTCCGTTTTGCTCCTATTCAGCAAGTCCATCAGATTAGTGCCTCTCTCTCTCTCATTTGCCCGCTTGCCCTGAAACACCAGAAACTTCCCTAACAAGTAGTCCCCCAGGACAGCAAGTCAATATTTTGTTCAATAAAAGCTGCCCGGTGGCCTTGAGTTCTAAAACGGAACCATAATGGTTGCAGAGTGTCAACCCTCGTAAGAGATACCGTCTGCACTTGCATTGTCGTCTCAGAAAAGTTGATCCCCCCCCACCAATGAGCTCCGACCACGATAAATTCGCAGTAGTCCGTGACTACTTGGAGCGTGCAAATCTGGGCCCCGTGCTCCGCTGCTATCTCGAATGTAAATACTTTACTGGTTGGGCCGAAGTGATAGCAGCTTCCATTAAGTTCTGTGCCGCGTTGGTCGTTCAGAGCCCGCAGCTCTCCCCTAACCCAGTCACACAGCCCGTCTTCACGAGGGCCCAGGTGCTAAAGGACACGGCGCCCTCGTTCCATTAGACCCATCTTATGCCCTAGAATTTGCAGCTCTTCAAAACAAGACATTTGCAAGCGCTCAGAAGGAGTTCCCCACCGTCCAGCCCTTGTAAGAAGAAGCGAGAAATGACGAACGAGGATCTGCTCGCGGTCGAATGAACGTCGCTTACCTCGTTAGTGACTGCTTTTTCGCTCCAGTTTGGCTGAGAATAAATCCACAACTCGCTGTTTATTATCTACAATAAAACTGCCCAGAGAATTTTCCGTTATTTCTTTTGGCCCAGTGCTGGCTAAGAAATTGCCGAGTTTTGCAGGGCGTGTGACATTTGTCAAAAGACTACAGCAAAAGGGCAAATACCATCTGCTCTCCTCCAGAAGACCCAAATTGTCCAGGAGCCTTTCTTTAGAGTGGCCATAGACTTTATTGCCCCAATTCACCCCCCGTCTAGCAAAGGACACTCATATGTCCTCACACTTGTCGATTTTGCAACGAGATTACCCTACGCAGTCCCTCTTAAAACGTTAGATAGTGTGACCTGTGTGGAGGCACTGATTTCTATTTTTTTCCGCATAGGCATCCCGAAGGAGATCTTGTTGGACAGAGGTAGACAGTTCCCCACTCCTTTTTCACTCCGCCGCTAACGGCATCTGCGAAAAATTAAATAGTACATTAAAGACCATTTTGAAAAAGTTTGCCATGCTCAGCCCCAAGAATGGCATTGGTACCTGCCGGTTGCCTTGTTTGCCTGCCTAGAAATCCTCACAGAACTTTAGGATTTGCCTCCTTCGAACTTTTGTATAGCTGAAATGTCCGAGGCCCGATGAGCATATTAAATTAACTTTTTGACAATCCTCTCCTAGACGAGGAGATCAAATCCTCGTATTCTCACTTGTTAGATCTTAGGAACCACCTGTAAGAATGGGCCGATATAGCATACAAAAATACGGACCTGCACTTAAAAAAGTATAGGACCTCTTTTGATGTTAGGTCCAAAGAAAAGCGATTCAAGCCCGGTAGCGAGTTGCTGCTCCTCCTATCTATGCAGACAAATAAGCTTTTGTCACAATAGAAAGGCCCCTTCACAATCCTAGAAGCGCGCGGCCCCGTGGATTACTTAATACAGACCCTCTCAGGTAACAAACTATTTCATGTGAATATGCTTAAGCGCTCCTACCGATGCGCGCGCCTGCATTAATATTATAATTGCCCTTGACGAAGAGGCAGTAATGAAAGCCTCTTATCCCTCTGAGCATCTTAACTTAATTCAAACCGTATGTGTCGAGCCTTACAATAACTACCCTCTCCTTTCGCGCCCCGGAATTCTACTTAGATCCCCAGCTGAAACCTTCTCAGAAGACGCAATTGGCACATTTTTTGACCGAATTCTCGGATTTAATTTCAGAGAAGCCTGGCTGCTTTATCTATTTTGATCATGATATAACTCTAATCACGCAGGAGCCTATCCACTCTAAATCATACCCCTTGCCGTTTACTTGCGTTCTGCTTTTAACTCCGAAGTAGAAAACTTGCTAAATTTGGGAATCATTGAAGCATTTACGTCAGATTATTGCTCCACCATTGTTATGGTCAGGAAGCCAGACCAGTCTTTTTGCATGTGCGTAGACGTTGGGAAATTGAACGCCGCAACGGTTTTTGACGCTGAGCCAATCCCTTTGATAGATCATAACCTACATTTATTTGAAGAGGTTAAGTTTATTTCGGTGATAGACTTGTGTAAGGCTTACAATCAATTCCCTTTAAAGCTAGTGTCAGGAAATACACCGCATTCCCCACAGAAAAGGCCTTATGCAATTTAAGCGTCTTCCTTTTGGATTAGTTACTGCCTGTAGTAACTATAATCGCCTGTTTCGACGGATATTGGATGGGCTGAATAACGTTTCGTTTTAATTTGATAACATCTAGTCTTCCTTCACTCCCTTCTCAGTAGGCTTCGTAAATAGGGCCTTACTATATGCCCCAGAAAGTGCCATTTTGCCTACGGCACCATTAAATATATTGATTTCCACATTGGTGAAAATCAAATGGCACCCCAGCAAGAAAAGGTGAAGGCCATCGCCGGCAAGCCCTTTCCGCGTATTAAGAAATAATTACGCTCCTTTCTCGGATCGTCGTCCTTTTAGGGGCACTTTGTCCCGAATTTCGCCGCTTTAGCGTCCTCCCCCCCAGTTCCGAATTTTGTACATAAAAGGGACAGAAAACTTTATTGCAGACAGTCTAAGTAGGAATCCGGTAGCGGGTCCTCCCCCGGCAAAATAAATCGTACCAAGCCCTGTACTCCCGTGTATACAATCGAGTCTGTGTACTCGTCCATTTTTAATAATCCTAGGACCCGGTCTTATCTGTGTACGTTTTATGCTCTTTGGTTTCTCTGTAAAAATTGGTGTTTTTTGTACATATTTCTCCCTTGTGTACTTTTTATTCGCAGTCTTTTTTTTGTTTGTCTTGAATATGATTCCACTACAATTCGCATTAATGAGTCTTTATTTAAATTGATTTTATTTGTGACATGCATTTAAGTATTTCCTTTCTTTTTGTTCACTGGTCACCCTCGATACCTCTTTTTTTAATGCACACTGCGTCAGGAATTAAACGAAAGCCATTCTTTCATTCAGTGCCCGCTATTATTTTACACTTGTAGACACAGGTTAAATTTTTCCCATACACAACCTCTCCCATGTTTGCGGATGCCCTTTTACTCTCCTACATATCAGGAAAATGCTATCTTCGAAAAAAAATATGTGTGAGGGGATGCGCCACGAAAGACCAGCGTGAGAGGAAGCCCCCCCTCGGAATACCCCTTTAAGCCCCTTCGCTCTAAATCACGTGCTCCATGGCGTGAGAATTTTAGGATCATCGAGAAGGAAGCAGTCCCGGGCTGAGTCGCTTAACCAGGCTGTATTTGCTTAAGCGGGGCGCACCTCACCCCCCCCCCCGCGATAACGCCGAATCCTCACCCACATGCCTCACAAGCATGTCCTTCCCCCGCGAGTGTGGCCCTACTAACCCAACGACACATCCTTAGGCAAACTTTGCTGTCCGAGCTAACTCGTTATCTCGAAGTAAATTTGCATAGACTAACGTCGAGAATCCTCTGGGGACGGCCATGCCCTGGGGTTATCTAACGGACCAGCCATTCCTCGAGGAGATTAAGAATCTTCCAGTCCCTCCGTTCAGACCGTTTTGTCTGTTCCCCCGCGAACTCTCACAACCCCTATTCGAGGCGTACCTCGTCGTTAAGATCTCACCATCAGATCGCCCTTCGTGAAGCTTTGGTCCCTGCTCAGAGGAAAGCTTATCGAGCCACCTTTTTCCCGGAGAACTATGCGCCTCCACCCCCCATCTTGTAATCCCCTTCAAGACTCCCGTTCTCCGTGTCTGAGACTCCCCCTTGTGCCGCAGAACCGTTTCGTGTTTGAGATGCCATCTCTCTGGAGCAGAGAAAATCTCGTTCTTCAATAAGAAGTACACAAAACCATCATCTACGAGTCCTCCTCGTCAGAACTCACATAAGTATCTTCTCGAGACCTATACCGTTGGTCTTCCCCCTCCGAAGACCTCTAAGCTTCAAGGTAAAGCGATTTTGCGTTGTAATCCACTGATTACACCCCCCGTCAATCGTCACCTGCATCTCCTTTTGAGTTGACTTCCCGCTCAAACTTAAATAATATCTATTGGTCGAATTAACAATAATTTTTCACTCTCGGCCTAGCTCTGTCATATTGTAAATTGTCACGATACAATTAACTATCTTTATTAAGAAATTTGTTGCCCTTTTTGTATATATATTGACCCGTTTATTATTTATATTAAAAATTAGATTTGGGGGTCTTGATCTTTATATATCGTTTGAACTTCAACTTGGCAAGCCATTAGATAAATCCCGCTCAATCGTAAACGCACTCTAATAATCAAGGAGGCGGCCTCGCACTCCTTTAATTGCTCCAAAGCATATCGCAGACGACCTCGGGTCAGCTCTCTGCTCCTGCCTGTGTATGCGCCCTTTATCCGAGTGGGTCTTCACAGGCATACCTTGACACATTTATAAGTTTAAAAATCCTATCTTGTAAATGACCTCTCTTACTTTTAGAAAATTACTTTTTAATTATTAAAAATAATAAAACTTAAATTTAGAAATTTATTCCTATCACTTTTAGAAAATTCATTTATGTCTTAAAAAGAAGAAAACTTAAAGATTAGAAGCCCATTTTATGAATATCTTGTAAATTATACCTATTCCTTTTAGAAAATTCCTTTATAATTAATACAAAGAAGAAAGCTTAAATTTCCGAATCCTCTTTAATGAATTTTATCTTGTAAATTTGTTTTCTATCCTCCTACTGAGCATTTGCCTTATGAGAGGTTGCCGTGCAGGAATTGACTGGAGAGTCTGCCATCCTCTTGATCGTGTGTTCAGGCTAGCCTAGATGTCTTTTCGCGATATAGCTATTTATATTTTTAGTTAAGGTGACATTCAGATTTTCCGTTATTATTCTGTATTTCCAGCAACTTCCTTGAAACCACAAAGACATTTTCATGGAGGTTTCCAAGCATCTAGAAGCCGTGCCTCCAGCTACTGCTTATCTAATGATCAACACGTTTATTTTTACATTTTATTTTAGTAGAATTACTAGTATGGGGGTGTTTCCACCCTCGCGTTAGTTGGACCATTTTTCTTTCATGGAGTAGTAATTGAGGATGCTTATTTTGACATGATGCGAACTTAAGTTATAGATGCATTTCGGGAGATGTTTGAAAACGACTTTTACTTTTAACAAGATGGAGCTCTCCCCAGTTTAGAAATGTGATGTTAGAAGGTACCTCGATGAAACGTTATTTAACGTTAGATAGGCCACACAGGAATCAATGAATATCCTCCACATCCACCTGACAAGTCTCAACTTGATTGTGCTTGTGGATGGATGGATTGTTTACAAGTCCCTTGGTGCTCACTGCGAGGTGATTGCACCAATTTGCTTGTCGGGTTACCTAAAAGATGCATTTAGGGTATAAAATTCCTTAAAACTGGAACAACTTAAAATTGCAATTAGAGTAAGTGAGGGACAATCCTAGCATCCACATACATTTAGTCGACACATTTAGAACTCAATTAATACAATATTTTGATTGTTTAGATTACTAATTTACCTACTATCGAAAGCTACGATAAGGTTTGGAGGACACGAATTATAAACAAAGCAAAAATTTGAGGGTGGACATAGAATATAAAAAACAACGTAGATAATTTGCGAGACTCATTCTAAAATTGATGAGTTGACGTCCTTCTTGATGCCCAGTGAAGCAGATAAGGTACGAATGGATTCATTTATAAAGATAGAATTTTTAATACTTAAGTCGTATTAAACCTAAAATTTAACATGTACATATTATCTCTCTCGAATTCGTTTCAATGAGTTTTGTATCGGAGGCTAGATTTAATTGTCAACTTGTATAGGCCTGGGGCATAGATCTAATGAAAGGCCAAAATTGGGGTACTCCCGACCTAGAATGGGAGTAAGGCCTTGTCAGGCATAATGCCTTCCTGGAATTTGAACAAAACTGTTGGCGAGTGCGAAAATATGTAGCATAAATATATTTACCACTCGTAAATATTTAAATATATGTACCGGAACGTGCTTGAGGGAATATTTTTAACAAAATACCGGGGCTTTTGTTTTCAAAATAGGCAAAATTGTAAATCTATAAAATAATATGAAGGAATTATTGGCATCTTGTATTTGTTATATGAGTTTCAACTTACTTTGTCTGTCAGTACAAGAGAAATTTCCCGTTGGAAAGTGAAAAGGCGTTTTACAAGTATAGTCATAAATTTAGAGATTTAATAATGTAAATTGAAATTTAATAGTCATTTTTATCTGACATTTAGAAATTTTTGAACTAAAAATATATTTTATGGCTATTAGTAGCTCGAGACACATAAGTTTAGAGGGTTTGCCTTTCAACTTTCGACATTTGCCGCTCTTAGGTTTATGCCATCTATGAGCAATTTTTGTATTTCCTGCCTGGTAGTTGGGATTGGGATGGCAAAAGGGTTGAATGTGTTGGAGAATAAGATAAAATAGGTAGAAAATATTGTGAATAGGTGTAATGCGTAATCTTAATGATATGGATAAAGAGATAGAGTGATTATAAAAGTGAATTGGATGAGGATGATAATTATTCTATAACACAATTTTAGTTCCTGGACACTAAGTGTCATTTTCCAACTTCTTTAATTGCAAAACATTAGATAAAAGTCATTATTTGTTTAAAACATTGTATGTGTCTTGTATAATCAAATATTTAATAAAAATAGGCAACCTTTGTTTTGTTTATCCATATTAGGGATAAAAACAAAAATTAAATTCATGCAATTTTATAAAAAATCCACAAGAAATATATAAAAACAAATAAAAAAGTTATAAGTGAACAGTTTTCTTTGATTTCCTTTGTACTATAAATCACTTTCCCGTACAAGCACCTAAATATAGTCTCCCATCACATTTTCATTGTATACTCCTTGCGGTTTCTATTCAAAGTTCAGTATACCTTGATGGAAGCACTCCTCTTGCTCTTCTGACTATGCTTCCATATTCTCCTTGAACTTTTCAAAATAAGCATCAAGAATGTCCCCCTTCAGAGAGATTATGCAGCCTATTTGACCATAGCTTAAGTTCTCCAGGCTTCTTTTTCAGTTTTAGTAACCTTTTTAGATATTTCTGAACACTGTATGATTTTCCTGAGCTCTTGTCTAACAAAGACACCAGCTTTCTTCTTTATTTCAGGGAAGTTGAGACAGAATTTTTGAAGGTACTTGAAGGCTCTAACAAACTGCTTGAGGAGACGTTGTTTTAAATGCAAAGTAGGGAGCAAAATCTTTTCAGGGTCTAGCAAATGCATTTCTCATACTTGGCATTATGCACTCCAACAGAGAATTTAATCTTTTGTGGCCAATGCTTGTTGGGGTAATGTGCTGTATTATCCCTACTCTCACAAAGACCGAAATGACGAAAATTTGGTAAAAATTCGCTGGAGAACCATCAAAAATGCTACCATTTTAAGTCTCCAATCACTTTTCAGCAAGACTTCTCATAATTCAAAGCTTTTAGCAAAAGCTCGAGTCTGTTATAGTCCTCCTTGAGATATATTGGAAGGGATAGATGCTTATTCCAATTATGAAACAGTGCAGCTTTAATGCTTTTTAAGATTCTGACAACTAAGAGCCTCCATTCATCTTGATTACATGTAATTCCAATTGCATCAAACAGACCAGATACATCATTGCAAAAGATAGTCCAGCTTTATAAGTAAATAATCTTGAGAAATGTTCATGACCTTTCCTTTGGCTTAACACTTCAACATTTTCGTCCGGCAAATCCCACTCTTTGAGCCAAGAACTCAAAAGCTCAACATTTGACTTTAACAAACCAAGATCTCTGACAAAGTCATTGAGATCTCTTGATTTGGATAGTATGGATTCCTCTCAACAGCCGTATCTGTGACACTGTATCTTATTATTTTCTGGAGGGGTAGTAGGGTACATTGAGATCAGCACTGTATGATATAGGAAATAGCAGATGCATTTTTGCCACTTCAATGTTTGGAAGGGTCATCATGCAGAAGAAGCATTTCCTTGAGTGGTCAGTGAATTCACACCAAATCTTGGGAATGGCTGTTCATGGCCCTTTTTTCCTATATATACTATCTTGTAAAGGTAGAAAGTATACTTTATTACTTTTTTGCTTTACAAACAAACATAATAGCTTAAATACTTGTGACATTTAATATTTTACTCTTTACAATATTTTCTTACCTTTCATAGCTTTCTTGCAATTTTCACAAGCAAAATGATGCAGTCCCCAATTCCCTCGTTCCCCCACCACCCAGGAGATAATCGACGTATATATAGTTCGATCTTGAGAAATGAAAAGGGAGAATCCGCATAGAAATCGAGAGAAGAAGTTGAGTCCCTGAGTCAAACAGGGAATCAAGAAGACAGGTGGAATCGAGCGGGACTTTCCCACCCTAGGCCGTACCTTTGGTCGCTTAGAAGAGCAGACCAGTGGTATCGACACCAACTCTCATACCATTCTTCTCCAGAGAAAATCCTTTATCTCAGTTTTCTGAATAGAAACAGAGATACCCCTCACCATTGAGAAATACCAACGTGAATTCCCATTCGAGAAAAGATTCACCTCTTGGTTGTCTCATCATCGAGAAGCCAGAATTTGTAACACAGGGATCGGAATAACTTCCGTTCATCCAAAATTCCCTCGCTTACATCTTCAAGTCAATAAGCCTCCCCACCCGCTGTTTCCCAACCCTCCTCGCGTCAACGAGGAAGCCTCCAGTCCAACTCGGCTCAAATCACCAAAACGAACAGACTCACTTTCAAGGTCACCCATCTATCGACTCCCTCTGAGTTAAAGGTATACGAATCCAAAACTTATTTATTTTTTTATTTCCCATTTTGTGTGAAAGTGTATTTAAAGATTTAATATTTCATTCTTTTATGTAATTAAAAGTATATTTTAGTCCTAGTTGTTTAATTAGATCCCCAAACGCTGCAAATGGCAATAGTTATATCATAACACGAATCCTCCCTGGGTAAAGAATTTAAGTAAAGTACTCTTAGAGAAAAGTGGAACGTATTTACACATGTACGAATCAGACGTACATACGTACTCGGCCGTAAACCACGACACCATGCTTAGATGATAATTTAGTGTTGCAAGTCCTGGTTCTGTGTGGAGGTTGAGGATGAAATGGGGGTTCGTCAAAACAAAATCGGGGGTAGTCGACGATCACTGTGAGAAATGTTGGTAAGTTTGGTCCTTCTTTGTGGCTCAGAGTTTTTCGCATTAGCAATTTTAGTTCGTCCTGTTCCATTTGTGTTACATATGTAGGCTACTTTACTACACCTGGTGTTGAAATCGCCACACATTATGGACGATGTTGGGCGACGAAAGATTCTAATCAAGTTTAGGATGGTGATCGAATCAACTACCACCACTCTGGAGTGCCGTCCCTTCAGGGGTTTAGATATTGAAGCTGCATTCGGCTATGCACAGAGAGGGTTGTGTTTCCCTCTCTAGTCTTGGCTGGACCTTGAGGATAGAGTGAACTCTTCCCTAAAGGTTGCAGCTTTGCCGCTTCTCCGGGATACCTATGACGGTGGGTTCGATAGTGGTCTATTCCACAGACCTGTTTTCCCCACCGCCTCGAATTATGCCTTATTGCATGACGGGCATAGTTCGAACTTGGTTCAGACTGGAAGTACCATCAGCAATGCGCAAAGAGGCAAGAGAGGAGAAGGCGATGAGTTTAGGCCACCATAATGTTAATTATGGCAACTTGTGAAAAATTCTTTTAAGTCCCCTGTAGGTGAAGGGTAAATGGATGAAGTGTGAATTATGAAATAGAGGGAATAGGGGTTGCGGTCGAATGGCTCGTGGATGTGCCCAATTGCCCTTCCAAGTCACTGATCTTTCTTTCTTCCTCTCTTTTCAAAAATATCAAGCTTCCAATGCAAAATGAATCGCGTGAAATTCTTTCTTCAATGCGAGAACTCAAATTCCTCGCAGAGGCTAAGCAGTTGACACGGTAGTTCTGCAATTTCAGCAGTTATTTATTGGTTATAAAATCATCTTTGTGTATTACCATTATAATTATTTAACAGATTTCATCTTGGGTATGTTGGTGACACTCTATTGATCACGCATCGAGATAAAGTCTAATGGTAGAATCTATATGAGTCGCTGCTTGATTATTTGGTCATTTTTTGATGTCAATGGTACTTAGTTGAAAACATGATAATTTAATGGAATTTTACAGATCATATGTATATCCAGGATTTTAAGAAGGGCGACGACAAATTCGGGGTGGGAAACCAGGGCAAGTCCTTAAGAATCAGGCCTCTCCGCGACTAGTAACTATCCAGCGTCCGAACCCAGAGGGAGCAGCTCTATCTAGTAGAACCAAATGCTTTGAAGGAGAGGAAAAGAGGTGTTAAAGAAAGGGAGAATGGTGGTTGAGTGTGTTACGCCTTTAATTACCGTTACAGATTTGCCTTCACTTCGGCGACGTCTGTCTAGCGTTCAAGAAATTGGAGTTCTGATTTATTTGTTCCTCCTGTATTTTGGGCCATCTAGCAAGAATTTTTGACTGGCGCTGATGAGGATTTCATTTCATTCGCATGAATGGCTTTTCCTATTCTTACCAACTTGAGTGACAGAAAATGGTAGTATAACACGATTCTTACGTCATAAGAATCAAACAATGAGGACAAATGAATACTAATTACAGATTCGTATATCAAATATCATAAAACGAACGGATACAATGGTTTCGGGTAAAGTTTTTTAATTCGAAATTTTGGTAACTCAAACAGACCAAAAAATAGTTCGTTTATATGTCACATTTATGTGAGATTTGTAATTTTACGACCAACATACATCTTTCACAGTACTCCACATGAGTACTCGCTTGTTGCTTGCCTTCACGTAATCTGCTCTTGAGTATTTTCTCCTTATGGCTATTAAGAAACTATATCCCTACACACTTTTACTTCCAACATCATTACCACTTGTATGAGCTTCAAAAGGTCTGAGGTGTAAACATGTGCCGCAACAATTGGGGTCCTCAATTTTGAGCTCCCTGAATTGTGGACAATCTGTTGACCGATTCGTAATGCGAAATCTCCTTATACGATAACTTGGGCCATGTGGTTGTCGTCCTTAAGGCGGACGTGACCAGGACAGCAAATCATCATTGAATGAGGGTGATGTTAATGAACTTATTCATATTAGAGTGATGCAACGAGAACAGGGTGGTACGTGAAGGTAGATATAATGAAATAAATTAGACAAATACTAGTGAAAAAGCAGCCAAAGAGAAAACACCTAGTTCATCAGCTTGCCAAAGTGAAGGACACTAAACCAGGGACAAATTAACTACCCCCATTATCCATTAATACTGAGTAATATAGAAATTGACATAAACAAAGCTTGAATTCCTTTTTGGGGTGGGAGAACGAGGGTTAATAGGAGTTTAACAGCTAATGTTTTAAGAGTTCATTACAAAAACATTAGGACCGACCTTTTATAGACTAAAACCACACAGAAAATGGTATGCCGATTTAAGTACGACTATTATGCGCTTTCAAGTTGTTTGCTAGAAATTCTTCGATACTTTATTAGTTCTCGGAAATGGACCAAGCAATTATCTTTCCTTCCTTTTCCAGTATTTATTCATTGTACGCTTCGCATCCTGTTGGAGTAAGAAGGAAAGCCTCATTTGGGCACTACGAGACATTTGTCTTGGATAATAACCTTAAATAACAACTTTAAAAATATTTCTTGTACGATATTTGGTCTCAAGCTCTAGTCAGACAAGAACGTCTGCTGACCAAAGACGCGTGCTCTCACTTATTCTAATTTATAACCTTACGACCTTTAAATCTCTCCAAAATTCTGGGACTAACTTTGGGAGGACTTGGGAAATCATATCATTCGAAAGAGAATGTAAAACAACAAAAGGGTTTCAAATTTCATTAGAATCAGCCGAATTGTTATGACGTTATTTCCATAACAAAATAATTCCCGGGCTAACCTTGAGAGGACCTTGACAATTTTCATTAGAATCGGCTGAATAGTTATGATGTTATTACCAAAACAAAGAAAGCAGAACGGGGATCGATGGAGAGATAGACCGACCGACCGACCGACATAGTGAGATATAGAGTCGCACGCGACTAAAAATGTTAGTGAGTAGATACCAGTAACAATGTTGTTTTACTTAATGCTGAGAAGCGAAAATTCACAAGGGTATTTGGGTCAGGAAAGTTTGTAAAGAGAGTGGTGAAGATAGAAGAAGTTAAAATGTGTGGAAGATTATTTTCTTAACATTTAATAGGAAAACCAACGAGGGCATCCGCTAGAAAGTTTGAGGGGAAAAGATCTGGAAAAAAGTGAAGATGGAGGAAGTGAAAATATGTGGAGAACCACCCCCACCCCCCGCAGATCTTCCTGTACGTGCATTAGAGTGCGTGGCAATGCATTAGCACATGTTGGGGGCGGAATAGCACGCAATACTCGAGATGTCAGCTGCAGCAAGGTTTTCATCTTACCTCTGACACCCCCTTGTATCGATGATGGGTAAGATATATAAGCCGAAGATCCAATCGCGTGTGTTAGGGGCGAGAGGGCACGGAATCCCACATATGATAGCATCGTAGTTGCCCTTATTTGACCAGACACCCCCTTGCAACCATTAGGAACATGGGTTCGATCACGCGTCTCTTCCGTAGTTCATCATGGCCGTTGAATCTCTTTATTAAATCTAGAGCAGTCAGGAAATCCTGCCTCTTCTCAGCCTAACTTTCTCGGACCCGGAAGGTTGCAATATGGGTATCTTCTAAAGGAGTCTTTAAAGGAAGTAAAATACTTCCTAAATAGAATGACAAAAAGGAAATTGTGACCACACCCCTGACAGAGTCTAAGGGAGTTTTTATGGCCGAAAGCGTTCGTGCGATTTGAGAAATCTGTCTGGATTTATTCTCAAACGGAAATCTTTAAATGGTGTGGCGCAGAAGGAGAAAGTTTTGTTTCTTCTTTTAAACTACAATTTAATTCTATGGTACTTTTTAGAGGGGATTTCATTCTATAGCCCTTTTTGAGTGGGCTTAATTCTATGCGCTTTTAAAGTGTACTTAATTCTATTGACGTGTTTTGAGTGGATTTAATAATAAAGCAATTTTAGAGGGGATTAAAGGTCCTACAGTTTCAGAGTGGATTGAATTATATGACATATTTATAATAGATTTACATACTCCTATATGGCAGATTTTTAAGGAATTTAATTACATGGAAATTTCATAGTGGATTTAATTATATGGCAGTTTTAGAGTGGATTTAATTCGATGGCATTATCAGAATGGATTGAATTTATATGGCAGATTTCGGGTGGATTTAAATACATGTCTGTTTCAGGTTGGATTTAATTCCTTTACTGCTTTAGAGTGGATTTAATTATAAAGCACTTTTAGAATGGATTTAATTCTACTAGTGGTGTCTCGTTTCCAACAAAATTAATTACACCAGGATCCGGTGACAATGAGTTTCTTGCAGAGACTCGGGACAAACAGGAGCCAAAGCGCAAGTAATCTTACCGGTATATCTCACAAAGAACTTCATTACTAGGAAATTAAACAAAAAAGTGCCTAATTGTATGGAGGGCCAAGCAGTCTTGGCAGAACGATTCATGAGAGCGCTCCATCAAATGGCACTGTATCTTGCAAGTGTATCTATTCGGATGCGAAGCAACACTAAATTCCAGCCCGCTGTCTTCCATTTTCTTGACAATGAAGACATAGAGGCTGACCTAATTTCTGCCATGCAGTTACTGAGAGAAAGAGCAAAATAGCGGTCCGGTTGCAGTCTTTGTTGACAACCACGCTCCTCGTCAGCAAGCTTGTTTCTGGATAACCCTACATGTCTATCAAACCATCAGAAGAGAATCTAGAAAATCTCCTGAATAGCAACAGACATGACGTCACAGATACTATGGATAAGGGAATGAATGCGGTGCTTCTTATGCCCCAAAGTACTTATCGGGCTCTGTAGGTTGCTCTGGTTAAAAAGCGGTTTCAGAGCGGTGAATTACAACTAGCTCGCTCATGAAGATACGAGCAACGCCCAAAATAACCCCGCCGGTTTTTCTTTTTTTTCTTTTAAGGGGCTATCTGGCGAATGCCCACTTAGGCATAAGTCGCCGCAAATAAACAGCCTAGTTCTAGGCTACTTTGAAATAAAAATTTTAAAAAAAGGTAAAAAGGGAAAATGACAATTAGGAAGCAAGCTCCAGCGTCGGGGGAAGGTCCCCCTCCCCACGGCGCAGGAGCGTGCGACCTACAAAGAAAACCAATAACCAAAAAAACAAAACCTAATTAAATAAAAGGGAGAAGGCCGGCCTCCCCCCAAAAGTCAACAAGTCCACCAGGCAATGTGCACGCACTCGTCACGAGTACAATGGACAGGCGGTAGCAACCCCGCCCATCCTGGTACCGGGACAGGTAACGTGCGCGAAGATCACACAGACTAGGACATTCGAAAAGAATGTGCCGAACAGTCCAGGGGAGAACGCGGTCGTCACAATAAGGCGCAGGCGAGCGCTCCATCAAATAGAGATGCGTCACACGTGTTTGTCCGATTCGGAGACGACAGAAAGCGACCTGAAGCCATCGTGGCATTGGGAGATAGGTCCATGAAAACATTCGCGGCGCAATGGCACGCAACTTTAAGTTCCCTTCGACCGTCCCCCATCTTCTTTGCCAAGCAGTCCGAAGAGCTGCCCGTATTCCTGCCATGTAGTCGGTGTGAGGAAGAGCGAAACGCTGGTCCTGTCGCAGAGTCCTCGCGGACTCTTTGGTGCCCTCATCGGCGCTAGCTTTACCAGGGAAGCGCCCGGGTTAAGTAGAACCCGCAGAAGGGCTACGAATGGGCGCAAAAACAACCGTGCTCGTTAGCCTGGATGGACCAGAAGCAGAGGGTGTCTTTCTAACTATTGAGGCATATGATGTCCCAGGCAGAGCCGGGCGCGCCAGGACCAAGTCTTTAGCCTCGCAGAATGAGAGTAGATCCTGGGCATGAACAGACAGGATTTATTTCTCAAGGAGATATCCACCACATTGCTTCGAAAAAGCGGGGTGCGGCTCTCCGCAATTAACACACTTGGTCACACACGATTTAGACTTATCGTGTGCGGCCTTGGAGCAATTCACACAGACTTCGGGTGACCCCGACTTTGCTCGTCTACAAGAACGATTCGTATGGCCGAAGCGGTGACAGAAATAGCACCGCCGCTATAGTGGCACGAATGCCTTTACGTGGTAGCGGTACCAACCGGCACGCACCAACTCAGATAACTTGTCACAGTCGAACGTGACGAAGAGTGTAGGGGTGAGTCTCGAGGCCCCTCCCTGTTTTCTCATCTCACATTCGAGCTTGATCGCCCCATGGTCAGCCAGCTCTAAAGTGATGTCCTCTATGTAGTAGTCAATGAGTTCCCTCGCATAAACTACTCCTTTTACAAAGTTCATGGTAAAGTGCGGGCGTCACACTCACCGGGTTGCCATGAAGTGTCTGAAGAGCACTTATCTTTGCCGCATTGACGTAATTCTTCGCATTCGCCACAAGGCTACCGTCCGAGAAACGGGTCACCTTCGGCTCTGTACCAATTACACTAGCTAATACTCTTCCCTGATGGATCATGTTGCCCTTGGCCAACATGGTGCCATCAGTGGAGCGAATAACGAGGAAGCGTTTGAAGCCAGCGGGCTCGAAAACGCCAGGTAACCTCTGAATGAGGGGCCCCGATGTTATCGAGGCTCCACCCTTTGCACTTTTGGTCTTAGTCATAGTCAGGGGCTCCGCACCCTGGGGGTAGAAGGGCCGGATGTGCCAATCTTGGCTTGCCAAAGTGGTAGCAGACCCATGCGTCCCCGTAGCCCCCGCAGATGGGGAGGAGCCCCGAGTCTTTTTAGTCTTTTTTGTTATTTTTCTTTTTTGGAGAGGAGGGTGGGGAATGAACCCGCTTCTCACCTCCGCCGGTAGGAGCCCCCTGGCCAGATGGACCGGTCTCAGCCAGGTCCTTCTCCGAAATGGAGAAGGTCCTGGCAGTCGTAGGGGCACCGGTCGGAGGAGATCCCTCCCCTCCTTGTACTGCTTCGGATACCCTAGCCGTTTGAGGAGAACCTTGCATAGGGGCGATTCGGGTTCGGTGCTTGGCGCCGAGGCCGGTTCCTCCCCTATAGAAGGCCCTACCGTCTGAATCTGGTTTGCCTCAAGGACCATATCTATCTCAGGGGGCCTCCAGTTGGCCATCCCCCCCAGGACATCGCAGGTCCCGTTGGCATCAGCGTCATTAGTCAGGTGGGGGGAGGCACATGACTTTACCCCGGCAAGGTTTAATATTCTTGCCAGCAGGTCTTTTTAGGGAAGCCACAGAAAGGGCCTGGCTTTCCTCTCCCCCCCCCCCTAAGGGAGTTTGCCCTAACGTGCCGCTTGAATGGGGAGCGGTCGATTATGAGCTGCCTACTGGCTTTCTTGGCAGTACCCCTTGGAAAGAAAAAGGAGGCACTGCCTTTGGGAGAAGGAAGGTTCCCGAAAGCACTTCTAGAGAAGGGGGTGAGGGGAGTCCCCTCACCCGTAGGCGTAGAAGAGGAGTAAGCCTCCTCTATGATTAGAGAAATATGGAGGGTACCCTGTGCAAGCACAGGGGGGGATGCTCCATTTTTTATCTGGAGCTTCCTGAGGTCGGCTCCGTCGATGGGACAGGGAAGGTTGAGGGTTGTTTTTTTAATTTGTTCATCATTGGACATGGTGACCATGTATTTTATACGGGAAGAAAGCTCATCACCCTTCCTCCTCGCAGTACCTTGCAATGTAAGGGGTGCGTAAAGTCCTGGCAGAGCCAGGTGCCACCATTCAGGACCACCCCTCCCGCCTGGTGGCCTGGCAGTCCATTGGCATTGTGGTTCCACCTTAGACACGACGTAAAATTGATAGTGTGTGAAGAGGAAAGGAAAAGGGATGTGAGGAAGGTATGGGTGGGGATGAAGCAGGTTGTTAAAAAAAAACATCTCAGACAGGATCTCATGGGTTAGGGAACATTGTCCCCTCCCCCCTCAGCCCCGATCCAGGACGGTTGGCTGAGAAGAATGTCACCATCTACCCTGTGAAATTAGAAGCCGACTAGAGAAAGTTGTGGGAGATGTTGTATGAAAAGCTACGAATTAGGAGAGAAATACAGGCTGTCTGAAAGAAGAAGAAGATGCTAAGCTGGGGTCGGACGGGGTGCTGAGTCTCGTCAGCACGGCAGCCAGGATGGCAAATTGCCGCGCCCCTTACGCCGGTTTTAAACAAGGGGGAGGAGGCATTAAATCCAGCACGGCTACAGTGTGACACAATTTTCCCAGAAATATGAACGCTTTATTATCGGTGCTATAGAATGTTTGGGAGAAGATGAGTGACGAGAAACGTTCAAAAGTGGTATCCTCGAGGGTGGCATCTTCGATAGAACCATCTGCTCTACGGGCCAGTATTGAACTAAGTGCTTGATGGAGTTTCTATTCCTGAAATCAAAGGTTTTAGCAAGGCGTTGGCTTTTCTCGTAAACATAAACGCCATCTAGTTTGGCTAAGGAGGAAATGAGAGTCATTGGCAACTGAGAGAGGGGGGTAGGACGCTGGCTCCACGCGTACAAGTGGATAATGTAGAGTGTAGGGCTACAGGGGTGATGTTAGAAAGTCGCCTGACAGCAAGTGGAGAACAAGGAATATGAAACTGCGAATCCACCAATTCCAAAGAGGGCATTAATTAAAACCAGGTTCTTATATGATGCCTATGTCAGCGGCAAAAGAAAATCACCTTGTCCTTGGCCTAAGAAAATCGAAACTTTTTGCATTGGCATCAAGAAAGAACGTGATTAAGTATCTGGTGGGGTTGAAGCCACAGTGCAGGAATAGGGAAGCGCAACAATTGATCGAAAGCTCATCTAGCTACATAAACGTAAGTGAATCATCTTACAATAGCACCGAGTGGATAGCGCTGACACTCAATGTACAGAGAGTAACACTGCGAAACAGTCCCTGCAATATAACCTCTCTTTGTTCAGCCAAAAGGAAAAGGGCTCCGACTTACACCTTTACGCCGAAACGACGATGTGGTAGGAATTCAGAAATATTGGGAGGTGTCCCATAGAATTTAGAGTCTTCATAATACCGTATCGCCACCAGGTATCATAGACCTTCACCAGATCGAAAAATGCCATGGAAAATTGTTGCCCACGAATAAAATCCTCGCCTCCAGAACAGAGAATTTAAGTGGATTGTAACTGCCCTGAGCCGCACCTTGCTGAGAATAGCTGACCACCACACTCCAGGTTATAAACTTACCTGACATTTTGAAAATATCTCTCGCTGGATGTTAGAGATATTGGGCAAAAGATACACCTTTAACTAAATCTTGTTCTACATAGCCAGAATAAATGCAATGCTTCGCTCCGCCAAGTATCGAAACATGGCTTACGAGAAATCGTCCGGACAAGGAGTGGTATCCGAGGAGAATTTTTTGTTTAATTTTAGGTCATTCATCTGGCAGTTGCCTGCAAAGGCATAATTACCGAAATTATAATCTAGCCTATTTTTAAGCTATTTTAAATTTATAAAATAAAACAAAGGCTAATAAACCTGAATAAAGCCCAACACAAAGACAGAAAACTAGAACGGCATAGTCAGTTCCCAGAGGGAATTCCGCTCCCGTAGGGGCCTGAGCATGCACCAAACACCCAACTTCCCGAGAACAAGGGCAAGGATTAGCAAACCTGTTCGTCACAGAACCGGTGACGAACCGGTATGAGACATTCGACAAGAACGTGCCGGACTGTGTAAAGGATCAAGCAGTCTCCATAGTAATGTTTAGCGGAGCAATCCATTAAATTGCGTGCTTACTGCGATTGTACCCGATTCGGCGACAACAGAAGACAACTTGAAGCCGTCAAGGCATTGGGTAGGTTATTGCAAAGGAAAAGTCACAATGGCAGGCAACTTTCGATTCGATTCAGTCGTCTCCCTTCTTCTTTGTCATGCAACCAAACGAGCTGACCATGCATCTCCAGGTACCAAGCAGAAGACATCTTTGACAAACCTTCGGCTCACAGCAGCCATTTTGTCCCGTATAATGGGAAAAGGGTGCTGATGAGATTGCAATGCCTCAAGAGCAATTATTTAGCTCTGTGAGTCGTTAACAATCGCAATGTTTCCGAATTGAGTACAGACTGCAATCTCCCGTACCGAGTGGTGTATTGCAAACAGATTAGCTGTGAAGAAAAATGCGTAGCGTGGTGGAGCTCCGCCGGCTTTAAACAAGAAGGAAAAGGCGTGAAACTCGACCCTCTTCTTCTGAATTATCGCTATTCATGTACAATGGAACTCTATAGCGTGACACGACACGTGCTCCACAAAATTCTCTCGCTACTGTGCACGATTAGTAGCAGAGGTATGGCGAAAAACTTTTAAAGGCGGTACTCTCCAAAGTGTTCCTCTGGCATAACCAGCAGCGACACCGACTCAAGAGCTACATGAAGCTATATAAGAAGTTTTCTAGCTCTAAAATGAAGAGAGTTAAGGCATTATTGGCATCTTACGTTGGTATAGGATCTGTAGAGTTCAGTAGTAGTGGAAATGAGAGCTGGTGCCAAACGAGGGAGACCATAAGTTTGCGCGAACAAGAGCGCATTGTAGTGCGTCCGCCGTAAACTGAACGACAACTTCATAGCATCGAAAATGAAGCTTTTTACATCGAATGTGTGCAAGGGACCGTTCGCCAAAAGAATGCCAGTGGGTTTTATCTAGTCCAGTTTCCCCAATTCGTGCTCAAACTGCAAATGCGCAGAACTCGCATCCATAGTCGAGCTTAGAACGAATAAAATGGCCATAAAACAAAAGCATACCTGCCAGCGAATACGGAAATAGTGGATGAAGAATCCCGCCACTGACCTATGGGTCTTGTGAGCCTTTGTCCTGAATCCTTTTGACGCGCTTCTACATCTCTGTAAAAGGTGTCTTCCCGTTAAGTAACGACATATGATAGCTAAGAAAATAAGTAAGCGTGCTTCGAAATATGCGAAAATCTGACCCTCGCTCGATGAAATTCACAAACGGGGAAATCGTTCTGTCAGCGCTTGTAGAGAATATACGCATATCGCCTTTTTCTGAATAACATTTCACGCTTAGACTAGAGCCACAGAAGAGGACTGCGCGAAAAACGGCCAGACGTTCGTGGAATGGTACTCAGGACTAGAGTTATGATAGTGCCCGGAGAACGACTCAACAACTTCATCAACCGACCTAAACTCCTTGACTGAGTCCTTATTGGGGGAGGCTTGGTTGACGTAATAGACTTCTTCTCCTCTTGCCTCGAAACCTATGGAGGGTGAGGGAGCTATAGGTCGGGGGTATCCTCTGGCAGAGGTGTGGAAACCGAAGCTTCTTGTTTTTACCCTCATTTCGGGGAGGAGCCATTGGAAGCCACAGGATGGCCACACAACCAACTTCCTGATTTCACCTTATATATCTAACGACTCGTTGGCGGGGCGCGACCAATTCACCTTTTGAAATTGGTTCGCTTGATTGGGGTGGTTGGTAGGTAACCGTGATGGGACGCGAGTCCAAACTGCCGCTCGCTCTACCAGGGTGGCGCCCGGTGGAAGTATAAACCACTTAATGGTTCATATTTGGCTAACTTGCTAGTAGACCTGTAAGAGCCAGGAGCAAATGATGTTTTTTCTTAACTTGAGAGGCGTAGGAAGTCTCAGGTCACCAACGCCGGGATATACCAAATTGCAACCAATGGTTCTAATTCTCTAAATCTCAAGTTTAAATCGTAAATTATTTTAATCTTCCTAGTTTTATAGTTTTTCATTTCCAGGAATTTATATGGGAGAAAATATTGCTCTTGCATAAAATTCTGGTTGACCACAACCACTCCATTCACTTTCAAGTGGCTGAGCCATTCATTAGACACGCCTGCGTTTGAAAAGAAATGTTATGTTCCTCAGGATTTATTTGTGTTTTCTTAATGAATCAAACCTCCTGAGCTCAAAAATGAATGTATTTTTGTTCAATCAGGTCAGACTTTCTTAGTACAGCATACACCATTTTCATTGAGATTACCTCATTTTTCTTGAAAAAAAATTTTCAAAAACCTTTCTCTATCTAATAATTCATTATTATTGTTATATCATAGAAATAGGAATAAACGTATGTAAACTATAATCCTTTTAATAAAACAAAAAATTAAAGAATGCAACATAATAAAGAAAATTCTAATTTCCAAGAAAAGACGCCCTTGACGATTTTCGTTTGTGTCTCTCATCTGGTGCATCACGCTTCAAACACCAACAGTAGTCAGCAAGCATGTTTACGTCCCATTTACCTTAGTACCTGGACTTCATTGTGCTTATGTCTTAGGGGAATCTTTTCCCCTGTTATTCACTGTAATCCCCTTAGTTGTCGGGAAAATAATCAAGATGGGACTGTAAAAAGTGTATCTTTAGAGACGTTCGAGCTCCCAAATCTTTGAGACTTAAAAGCTGATTGACCAGGAAAACATATTCTGGGCTTTCTTTATTGCCTAGAAAATTGTTAACTAGAGCTTTGAAAGCTTTCCAGGGGTCTTTTTCTATGTCCTTCATTGATGCTTCAAACTGCAGATCTCTCATCAAGTTGCTGATCTGAGGTCCATCAAACATTCACGCATGGAGCTTAGCGTCACTGATTTGTGGAAACTTTGAAGAAGAAATTAAAAAGCTTGGCCTTCTATGTTAAGGGTTTTGACATAATTTTATGCAGTGGAGGAAGCATATTCTGTGAGGAGGCACTAAAGGTTTAGCTATCACCTTGTTTGATCCAATTCTAAATGCTTCTCGTGGAGGCCAAACCTTCTTCTCATAGTGCATACTATCTGCACGACTGTCCCATAAACATAGGAAACAGGGATGCTTTGTGTAGCCTGTTTGCATCCCAAGCATAAGAGATACTACCTGAAAAGAAACTTACCAAAGTATAATATTTCTAAAAACAAATTAAAAGTAATATTTCTTAAAACAATAAGAATAGGAATATGTACTGAAAAATCCTGTATGCCGATGCATTAAATCATTGTATTGGAACTAATTGGATATTTGTGCATCTTATTTGTATACCTTCTCAATTAGAATAAGTTCCCCATTAAACCCAAAAGTTGAAAAACCTATAGGGGCACACTTCAGCAAAAAATATAACTAAAAAATGACTCATGATTTCCAGATTTGCATTTTTGTAAAATGTAAGTTGACCAAAAGGTGTATACAAGTATTAACACTTAAAAATGAAAATGTCAATATCAAAGAGCTTAGAAATGCCAAGTGTAAAATGATCTTACCTTTAAGTCCCTGCATATCCTCCAATCTTGGGTAGAGTAATTTATTGTATCTAGCAATTTTTTCATATTTTCATAACTTTCAGTAAGTTGGATTGAATGGCCTATGGGAACGGAAACTATCTTGTTACCAATATTCAGTTACACAGCTTTTAAACTTCTACTTGAGGAATCTATGAACAGTCTATATTCTAATGGGTTTTAAGGAATACAAAAGTGCTTCAACAAGTCCTTTAATATTGGCACAGTATACCAAAGAGCTGAAAGAATGCTGTAAAAAATAGCTTCGAAACTCTTGTTCTTAATTTCTATAGCAAAAAATGTTGCTTCTTTAACGAGAAGATTACTTTCACGAAGTCGAGAGCCAAGAAGTTGTGCATTCTTCTTTGAAAGCCACAGATCCATGGTCAGGTCCTTTAACTCTACTTGAGTGAATGGTCTTGCGACTGTAACATGTGTGGAAACCTGATAAGACTCAGATATGTCATAATCTTGATCAACTTCCATATTAATCTCTTCATCTACCTCTATATGTTCAGGGGGAGAAGGTATAGGAATTCCTGGGCCATGGGGCAGGGGTTTGATGGCAGAAGGAACATACGGATATGCCACACTATGTTTATTCTTCTGATTTATACCTGTGGAAAATATGATTGCATATGACATAAAGGAATTGATTTGGAGTTGCAGATAATACATAAATGTTTAGTAAAGGATATGTTCATGCTGAAGTGAACTATGTTAGTTTTTAATTTTATGCTAAGTCTATGCATAATAACGACATTTTCAGGAACCAGTATAATACAGAAAGCTTAAATAATTGATATAATGCTCAACTTTAAGACTTTTTATGCAAAAATAGCAGTCCGTAGTGTGGTCCTTGCCCTCTCACCACACCATGGGAACACCAAAGGAGAGAGACTTCTGTTCACCCTAACTCCAGCGTCTTCAACTTATGTAGTATTCCTTACAGCAGATATGTGGTGCAAAACTTTTATTTTGATATCCTGGCCTTACTCCAAACTATGCATGATACAAAGATTTAATTACAAGAGAGATTACATATTGCTGCTCGGAAAAAGTCACTTTGCCGGAAGCATAGCAAAATCTGTCGGAGCAATTCTTACATTTTCTGTTCATTTTTAACTCAACCACTATTATTATTGTTATTATTATAATGCTAAGCAATTTCTCACCTGCAAAAATATAAACTTATTAACATAATTACTTAAAATGTACATAAAATTTACTGCGAATACAATAGTGCAAAAACTATTGAAATTTTGATGTAATATAAGACATGTATAAACTATAAAATTATTATCACTTCCCTGTATCGCAAAAACTGGACCAGATAGAGAAAAACAGATGGCAGATTCGGATTTAGGAGGTCAATTTTTTTATGAAACACTACAGAAAACCTAAGGTACATTTTTGACGCAGACTAGTCTTATTTATAAAGGTCTCAGTTTACGCATAGGGTTATGTACTTTCCACAGAATTGAACTCTAACTAATCCCCACTTTCTTTTAGAACTTCCTAAGAAACTTTCGGGTGAAAATTTTCACGACGGATATACCTTCGTTAAAGGAATATCTCAGATCAAGAAGAAAAAGCAAGTCCATCTGCTGGCTTTTGGCTGATCATAAATTTAAAGGTTAGTGAAAAGGAGTGAAAGACTTCTTCGCTAATCATCAATAAAGAAGGTTAGAAATGCTGGCTTATATTTATTAAGATCATCCTTCCTACCCTCTTGAAGATTGGAGCTTGAAGATTTGTTCTCTTAAGGTGATTCGTTAAGCTCCCCAAAAGTTAGTAATATGATTGAGATAATTCGGAAAAATAGGCAGATGACTCATGCGATATGAGGTCGCACGTTGTTTTGATGAAAGAACATTCTTCTTCTATTGATTAATACACTCAGTTATTCTTCTAGTACTGTATGTTAACGGTACAACTGATCAGAGTAAAGATCTTTGGTGATAGTCTTATTTGAGATAGGAAGTGAAAAATGTATTATGCCCTTCATATCCCATCAAATGCACAAGAGAATCTTTCGTGGTTGATATCTGTGTTTCAGATGGGGTATTTTTTTTCCCGGAATCCTCCATTGTCTAGAACGTTTAATATTATTAGACATAGCCCATTTTTTTGGCATCGCCTAACAAATCTACTAATTTTTTTTCTTTCTTATTAGTCGAGAAAAGAGATATGAACAAATGTCGATTTTTGTTTAAAATGTACCTCTGACAGGCCCTGGTGAATCTATTGCCACAATCGGGAAACCTTGCTCTTCTTCGTTAACTGAAGATGTATACTAAAATGAGTTAAATGCATTCGAGGCTCGTATATAGGCACTGCGGAACTGCAGCACCCCCTATTTCCACTCGATATTATCGATAACATTCAATATAATGAGTCTTTTATCTCTAATTCTTTCTTCAACTTGTACATTATTTAATGTCAGTAGCTATCCCCTAGTTTATGAAAAACAATACAAAAATCCTTGTATAGAACTGTAAGCTTTACAGTTTCAGCGACGTGGTGTTTGACTTTTGTGCGCATGCTCACATGTATGGGATAGGAAGCTGTACGATAGGGAGAAAGAGCACTGTGGCTCACGCAGTCTCGATCCTGGTGTGCTGGTAGAAGGTAGTGTTCTTTGTTACTCCGCGAGTGTTGTGCTTAAAAACGTGTTTATATTCTTGAATGTGATAAAGTGTAGAATTTAATTCATATTTTTTCGGATCTTTTATTAATTAATTAAGCTGCTGAAATTTATTTTGGAAAATAATCTAGATGATCTTAGTGAAATTACGAAACTGATAAAAATCCTTTTGACAATTCCCATGACTACATCAGACGCAGAACGCTGCTTATCAACATTGAAAAGAATAAAAACTTTTCTAAGGAGCAAAATGAATTTTCAAAGACTAAATGCACTTGCAGTGCTTTCAATGGAGAAAAATTCCTCAGTAGCCATCCAGGAATCAAGGAAAAAATAATTAATCTTTTTGCGCAAATTAAAACAAGAAGAATGGATTTCGTTTTTAAATGAATGGATCAAGCTTGAACTGTAACAATTTAGGCGATTAGTAAGTAAAAAAATGTTTGATTTTGTTCTGTCTAGGATTTTATCATGTTTATCTATAAATTTTATTTTTATATGTTAATTTCATTTTATACAATATTAAAACAATGCTAAAAAATTCTGATGCAGCACTCCAACTCAAATTAGCTACGCGCCGCCACTGTACTTAAATGTAGCTTTCAGCTAATTCTTCATTAGTTACAATCAGATTTTACTACAATGTCACTTTTTACAGATCTAAATCACATTCCAATGGTCGTCTAGAGAGAGCTCATTTTGAGACTTAATGTTCCCCGAGATAAAATATACCATAATACTTCTGGAATTACATGATAGAATTTCCAAATCCCTGACACCCAGTGACGATGTGTCTAACAATGACAAAACGAGTCACACTTGAAGAAGATCCGAATATTATTAACATTTCTAGCAAGTCATTTTTAAGCCGAATCACATATGCTACGTCGAGGAGATCGAAAATCCTTACCAAGTTTTTTCAAATATTAACAAAGAAGAAGAGTCAAAGTCTGGCGCATCCAACCGAAAAGGAAAGAATCCTTTCCAGAAATATGCTAGAGTTTTTATATCGTAGTAGACTTGATGTTTTCGAAGTGTTTTTTTATATTGGACATGATCTAATATATTAAAACGATTTGCAATGTTTTAAACGTGTGTGGCAGTGCATATAGCACTCCGGCGCTTTTATATTCATTCAATAATAGCAAGCTTAAAATAATGTTTGACTCTACAATGGAAATAATCTTTCTTCACTCTTCTTTTCGCGCATCTATCGTGAATGAGTTTTACGATAATATGAAGCTTCATTGGGGAAAATATGAGGATTTTAGTTGGATGAAATATCCTTACACGATAGTTGGCTGATCCTGTCTGATGGGACTGCTGGGTCGAGAAAACCCATTATGTTGAGTAAGTATGTGCAAAACTCACATCACTTAATACAGAAAATAAAATTTCATCTACCCTTCGTTGAACCTGAAAATTCGTTTTTCTCTGTCCCTGATGCTCATTTAACATGGCCTATTAACTTTTTTAACGGTATAGTGAAAAATGCTCGTGGATTCTCCTAAACGAGAAAAACTTCCTAGAATTAGTGATACATAATCAATAAAGTTATATTTATAGGGCGCAAGATCACGGAACTATGATACATTATGGTTGAAACTCAATAAATCTTTTATTAAACAGAAAAAATGCAAGATTCATAATTTTAGAAAGCTTGCACACATTTTTGGTAAAAGTACAGATATGAAAAATACTGTAATATGTTAAACGACTCTTTACCTTGTGCTATATAAGTCGAAAAGTACATTTGTGGGACTAAATATTTTATAGGAAAGGGCGAGGCAATCAATGATAAGCACAATGATAGATTTCATTGAGATATTTTCTCATTAGAAAAAGCGACACCATGAAAATTGGAGCTTTTATATGGCGGTAGACTACTGCTTATGGAGTGATCGTGGAAGGCTACTAATGACATTTGATGTTAACATTCTTTTTAAAATTACTAAATAAGATCATTGTTAAACAGAGAAAGATATGTTGTTTTGATGCAGTTTCCACCATTTAGTGGGGAGCACTTTTAATTAGAGGATCCGACTCATAAGTTGTTACAACTTATGATGGTGTCACAAAGGCAACCCAGATCCGGGTTTTAGCCACTTCCCACGCATGTGGCCTATCTTTACCAATTGTAGAAAAACTTTTTCTACCCATAGTAGCCGCTGGAGCGAGATGTTTCTGAGGAAAGAAAAGTAAAAATCCATCAAAATGTTCATTTCAAACGAGGCTTTGTACATGTGAAGATCAGCCTCACGGCTAAGTAGGAAGCGAAAACTAACAATGATCGGGCACAAGAGAGAACGAAGCCCAACAAGTCATCTCAGCTACCAGTTGCACGACTACAAATGAGAAACCTTGCTGTTTGGGGTTCGTTGCAGGGAATCCGACTTCCCATTCTATGGAGAAACACACATAGATCAGAGAAGCAACACAAGGCGCTCCGATTGGATGTACATGCAGGGCACTTTTCCAGCACCTCAACAAAACAGTTTGGACATACACAGTATAGAAACTCTTATTTATAAAAAAGTACAATAGAAAGTATATTTGTATTCAGCGTTGAAAGTATTGTTAGGGCAACCTATTTTAGTTCATGGTGGATGTAATGTACAATTTTCTTAGAGACTTACAGGACGATCTCGTACAGAGGTGGCAAACTGAATGTTGGACTTAGTTGAAACTATAAGTGTAGAATCTTTTTCATATGGAAAATTAAATGATCTGTTGTGTATATATGGATTACTGCATAGTTGAGTGAGAAACACCACTTCAAGATGGTCTTGTTTCAGGTCGCCGTTAATGCTGAAGAAAAAAAATGAGGTTACTCATGGTTCGGATTCCACGTTAAACAGTAGGTCCCAACTGAGAAATAAAATCCATCTTAAATGAGGTAAAATCGGTGGCAAAAACTCTAGCATTTATTCCTACCATTAAGAAAACAAAGGCATCTTAAATGAGTGGAGATTGGTGGTAAAACAACTACCAATTTCTTCTTTTCACTAATAAATAAAAGGCATCTTAAATTAGTGCAGATTGGATGTATAATTCACACCCATTTCTTTTTCACACTGAGAAATAGCAGTCGTATGAAATGAATTTTGGCTCTCCCATTGGACACCAGGACAAGCAATGGGCTTCTTATGTAATCTGTAGTAGCAGAAATTCTTGAAAGTGCTTGAAAGTTACAGAAGTGAGATGCAAAATGGCAATTAAGCTGCAGTATTTGGACTTCCATTTAGAATTCCCCTAACTTAATCTTGAATCTGTGTCAGAAGAACACAATGAACAGTTATATCAGGGCATAGAGTTGATGGAAAAGCGATACCATGAAAACGACAAATGTGATGTAACAAAGATGGGTGACTACTTATAGAACTTGGTTCGAGAGGTTAGAACAGACCAGAGACAACGTCCGTCCAATGTTCAGTTCTGAGTTTATTGATGGTTTTGTTTCATTAATCTACCATATTAATTATAATTTTGTTGCAGTATTCTTGCTTGCTCGTAATATAATATTATATTATCAATTCATTTTATTTACTACAAAAGTCGACCCAAACTGTAACGTTCTTCTTAGTGAGATGAGGGTTCTTCGCAGCCCTTTTTGACTTTAGACCTTTGTCGAAAAGTCTCAGCCTGGCTGTGCGCACCAGAGTGTTCACAACTGCTTCTTTCCAATCATGAGCTAAGTTGGTACTCGAGTCAACGCAATCCTTGAGCTGGGATCTTACCAGCATGCAATCTTAGCGTTCATTTAAGTCTCATTTGCGTCCAGAAGACATCTTTATAGGAGTAAAGCCAGTCTTTTTTCAGTCATTAATGATCCTAAGGATGGTGCTCCTTGATGCAATACCCTTACCAACTCTCTCATTGCTACGTTTTTCATCTATGATGAAAAACGTAGCAGATTAGATGCTGAGAGAGCTGAATAATTGTTGTTATTAAAGTTTAACCTTCCAATAATAGATTCAACTATTGATCATGCTTTCCGCTGTCTATTTACCTAGACGTTCTTTGACCTTATTAGTAGGTCATCTTAATATATATATATAGAGAAAATATTTTAAAAATAACCGTGAAATAACCGACCAATCAGCCAACTCGAAAATGTAAGGCTAGATTCTTATGTAGAATTTACCGTAGAATTTAAAGCTAGTTTCTTATGTTCAGATCTGCAGTACACACCAGGAAATCCAATGGAAGAGCACCCAGTATTGTTTGCTCGGAACCTGAATGCCAGGAACAGAGCAGCGCAAAGACAGGTGCAAGATGCAGGAACCTCGATCTCTTGCTGCTGAGAAGGGATGTCGCCGGGCACATTGGGCCGGACTTCCCTATATTTATATACCCAAAGTCGGCCACCGAGCTAGATGTCAATCTCACGAATCCCAACTTTCCCTTCCACCAGCTTGCTAAACCAAGACCACTGACGCCTAGTGATCATATCCCCGTACTAATCACCATAGCATCGGCTCCTATACCAGTTCCCGCTGCTCCCAGGAAGGACTTCCTAAATGCCGACTTGAAGCATACAGAAGAGCGTTCCCACTGTACCTCCCTTATCTGGAAGGCGCTACTGAGGAAGACCTCGACGACGAACTGACTGCTATTAACGACTGCATTTCCAACGCAAATGCGATAACAATCCCGACGATCACTCACAGAACTCTGCTGCCAACAACTCCAACACAGAAAAGAGTGGTGCTTCAACAACGATTCAACGCTGTTTACAACCGTATCCTCGAAATGGGCTACACTAGGCCCATGGATTTCTTTTGTTCAAAACCTCAGGAGGCAAAGTAAAACCGCACTGTCCCACAAACTGGATGAGAAATATCCCCGTACTAATCACCATAGCATCGGTTCCTATACCAGTTCCCGCTGCTCCCAGGAAGGACTTCCTAAATGCCGACTTGAAGCATACAGAAGAGCGTTCCCACTGTACCTCCCTGATCTGGAAGGCGCTACTGAGGAAGACCTCGACGACGAACTGACTGCTATTAACGACTGCATTTCCAACGCAAATGCGATAACAATCCCGACGATCACTCACAGAACTCTGCTGCCAACAACCCCAACACAGGAAAGAGTGGTGCTTCAACAACGATTCAACGCTGTTTACAACCGTATCCTCGAAATGGGCTACACTAGGCCCATGGATTTCTTTTGTTCAACACCTCAGGAGGCAAAGTAAAACCGCACTGTCCCACGAACTGGATGAGAAATGGAACAGTCTGATCGAGAAACTAGACACTGGCGGGAATCCGAATTCTTTCTGGGAAGCAATCAACAGACTGAAATGGACTACCCAAACGTATGGCTCAACCACAATTTCACATGAAGGCATTTCTGCGATCTCCCCAATTAAGAAGGATAAGCTTTTGAGTGGATTCTGGAGAAACGTCTTTAGAATCTCCGATAAAGAGAAGGAAACCTTTGACCTAAGTTTCGAGGACAAGGTTCTCGAATACCTGGAGAGGAGAGAGGACAAATTCATCCCTTATGAAATTGTGGACATCCACCTCGCAGGAGGGGAACTCTCTCACCAGTATGGAATTGTAGGAGGCTATTTCCTCTTTTCAGCCCAAAGCCTCAGACCTCAGCAAGATTGCCATCAGGCACTTTAAAGAAGCATCGGGGATACTGCGGAATAGACTGCTGAATCTGTTCAACGCGTCCATATCAATGGTATATTTCCTGGACGGTCTGAAGACCTCAAAGATGATATTCATTCCAAAGCCGAAAAACTACCTAACCAGCTCATGAACTTCAGGCATATCTTATTGCTTGAGACAGTTGGGAAGGTTTTTGAGAAGATTCTAAACAGCAGGCTATCGGGTCACCTGTCAGAACACTCACTTCAGGAAACACCGCGGCAAGGACACAGCCATAGTCCACAGGCTGCAACATGGAGCAGCAGGGCGGGCCAGAGGGTTCTGGATTGACCTCGTTTGCAGAGACATAAAGAAGGCATTCGACAAAGTCTGGATTGAAGGCCTGAAATACAAGACCTCGCGACTGAGACTCACACTCCTGTTCAAAAAAGTCCTCTGTAGCCTCTTGACCAATTGGCAAGCTGTTATTGCCTTAAAAAGCCCACAGGAGAGTCCTTCGACCTCCTGTCCGGTGTTCCCCAAGGAGGATGCCTAAGCCCCTCTCTCTTCACCAACTTTATCAGGGATATACCAAAACCTATTGATGTGAGAAATACGCGGACGATGTCACTCAGGTCGTCGTAAAAAGGACGAAATCCACAAGGATGATGGCCAAAAACACGGCCGCCGAGGATAAAAGGATATCCAGATTTGAAAGGCGCTGGAAGATCCAGACCAGCGTTTCTAAATTCACGGCAGCCAGACTAGGAAGACATCGTTCCCTTACCATCAATTTGGATGATACCGAAATCGATTATTCGACAAATGTGTCCATGCTCGGATTCAAACTTGCCAATACTGGCATGAGCACACACATCGGCACAAGAATAGAGATTGCAAGAGCCGAATTGGACAAACTCCTAAGATTTAGAAGCCTTAACCAACGGAATAAGAAAAAATGATTACCCAGTTTGGTTAGGTCCAACCTGGTGTACCTGCCATACAGTTAAATTCTGCTTAAAAGAAGGAAGCAATAAGACCCTAGAGGGTAGAGCATCGAGGTCTCCGGTTTAGCACCACCGCTAGGTAGTATGACTTCCAGACCTCGAGGAGCCTTCACGAGGAGACAGGACTGGAACCAATCGACATGTATCTCTACAAAAGAGGACGGAATATCTGGTCAAAGCTAGAGGATATTCTAACTTTGGAGACCCTAGCAGCCGATGAACTTAAGGAAGAAAGGGGTACATTCAAGAGATACCTCCCTAACACCAGAGGACCAGAACCTGCACCTATACATATACGGCTGGAAAAGTCGGAGGAGAAACTAAAAATCAGTTTAAAATCTATAAATAAACAAATGAATTATTCAATAAATTTAAAACTAAAAGATCTCGTAGTGATACATTATAACAAAAATAATAAAATAAACAAAAAAAAAAGAAACCGCAGTGTGACAATGATATATAAACAAGAAAAGAAATAAAAAAGATCCCGCAGTGGGACATCAATATCAAATAACGGAGAAGGCCCGATCACCGGGCATCATTTATCTCTACTACTTCTCTCCTCTTCTATCTATTTTGCCCTCCCCTCTTTCATTACTTCTCCCCACTGTTATTCTATCATTCTAAAGGAAATTAAATGTTCGAAAACAAAAGATTAAGAGTCTTCTAATATTGAGAATATATAAAAGGATGCAAATCCTTAGATTAGTTCTGGCTCCAAGCGGGAGCGTTGCAGATTCAGGCAAAGATTTGTTGGGAGGATAGTTTCTGGCTAAAGGTATATGTTAATTAAAGGTCTCCGTTGGGTGATCATAACCGTCTCAGCCATTCGGAGCATTCGGCGGTCAGAATCAATGAAAATAATGGAGGTGTTCTGGACTAGCATTTCTCCTGTGATTGATGTATGGTGTGTTGTAACATAGCGCTTGATGGCCCCATCCTGGAGATGCATTGTCAACCTGCCTGACAAGGTTGCGAAAGTCATTCCTATGTACTTGGAGTTGCGGTGAACTCAGTCACCGACATTGCACGAGTATCTATACAATAGGTTGGCCTTTTGGAGGAGTGTGGGAATGCTCAGTTTACGAGGGTGCTGATTACCGATCTTTTGCACTATGAGAAAGCATTCGTGCAAAAACCTAAATTTGTAGCCTCGATGTACACTTCGGTCACGAAGCGCTCTTTAGCAATTGTCAGCCAATTAGGTATGGGGAGTTCCTTGTTGGGTGAGCCTAAGAAGTAGGAGGTTGTTAAATAAGAAATACACATGCGCGTATGTCTGTGCATGGTATTAGTTTGTGTGTTGTTTATTTAGTGTCTTTGAACGACTAAATATACAAGCTTATTTTGTCAAAGCCTGATTTAGAGAAGAGCTCTCGTTTGCATTTGTATCTAGTAAGGTTTAAATGAAATGTTTAGATGTATTTCCATGATATCAGCTGAGGCGCATTTCTTTGTAGTAGAGTCCTCTAGTTATAATCATTTATGGAAGCGATATGTGATTAGGAGACTTCTGCTAGCGTTTAAATCGCCTCTCATGGGAACGGATTCAGGAATAATAATAAAATAATAATAAGTATTTATAATGTGCCCTTCAGGGCTGTTAACCCTCACAGAGCGCAGGAATGAGGAAATGTGGGGAATGCCACTTGATACCTACCCTAAAGCATGAGGTAGAGGGGTGTATGCGATAGATGTATATGTATATACACTAGAAATTAAAGCAAATGCCATTGCTGTTCATGGCAGATAGAGGGCTCAATTGCTCTCTCTCTCATTTATATTAATTTTTTACTATTATGTACTCTCCCACACCCCCACCGGAAATTTCATGTGAAACAACTTATGCGAATTTCTACAATAAAGAGAAAAACGAAAAAGCTTTATTTGCTATATCAGTATTTTTTGTAAATGAACAAAAGTTTTAATATAAGAAATTCAACACTAGTAATATAGGAATAATTAATAAAAAGAAACTTTCTTTCTTAATTTCAGTGAACAACGTGACTGATCGGATTTGCAATAACCTCGTTTCGTAAAGACCAGAATCAAAGTTCCTTCCATACCAGCAAAGAAAAGGGCTTTGGTAAAAGTTTCTGATACTTCTTTCAATGGACGACTGAGACATACTTAAATAATTTCCGCCCGACATTTTTTTGCTACTCCACTCGCCAATAAGGTGAGAAGTAAGTTTGGAGGCCACTGCAAGGGCAAACTCGAAAGCAAATGCCAAAAGAGAATGGAATTAGATATGGTATCCAAAGAGTATCCCCCAATAGCTTCCTTCGACCTTAACCGTAACAATGATTCCTCTCATGATGCATAGGCGTCCTTTTGTTGAAGGGTAACACAGCTTACCCCTTTCTCCATCGCGTGCAGAATTCACCTTTTTAAGCAGAATCTTGCCTTGTCCCTCAATTGACTTGAAAGCGCAGCGGTGACCTTTGGTAGAGAAAATATGTCGCAGAGTAAATATGCAAGCAAATCTAAAGGACATTTTTATAATCAGATTATTTAGTTTTATATCCATTTGGTGAGTTTAAGTTTTTGATTTAATTTTAAGGGATAAAGGAAAATTTACTCTCGCTAAATAACAGAGGGCGAGTGGTAGAAGTAAGACACCGTTTGGCATATGTAGTTCTGCTTTTAAAGTCCTTGTGATTCCAGAATGTATATATTCAAATGTGATGGCATTAATTTGAATTTTGCTCGTTCTTACACTTATGTTTCAAGGTTTTGGTCCTTGTTAAAGGAAGTTAGTAGAATTTAATTCGAATTATAATTATGAGTAAAAAATAATATTGAATGTGAAGTTAGAGCTTAGCCATTCCCGGGTTTAGTTTAAGCAAAATAAATTTACAGATTACTCTGAGACTCGCGAATGTGTGCGGATATGTCCACTTATTAATACACTTGGCTGCGTCTGGTGAGGGCGTTCTAGAGCAAAATGTCCAATCAAAACACACGATTCGATTGAGTTATCTGTTTGGCCAGTCAAATTTATGGCAAAAAGGTCAACTCAGATGATATTAAGTGTTCTGGAAAGTTCAAAGGACAGATGTTGATGGACAAATGAAGATCACGAAAGATTATCATTAAAAAGTCTAAAGAAAAATGAAAACTACTTAGTGAGAAAATGACCTGGAAAGTTTCACCAGGGGATTAGGGAGGGAAGGAGAAATCATAATAATGCACCAACTCATACTTCAATGGTATCAAGAGCTGTTCTACCCTAATTTCGTTGGTAAACCTTACCCAATCCACCTCATCAGAACTTATGTTGCCACATCAGGGTTCCTTTTTTGTTCACAAAATTAAAAAGGGGAATCTGAAAGGGGCACAATTCGATTCCCCTGATGGTTGCAAAACTTCTCTTTTATCATAATGCCAATTGAAGAGCACATAATTCTTTGAAAGAGGGTTAGAGAGGTGTAATTATCGCCTCTGGAGAGTTATAAGTCGAAATGGTAATCTGTCGAGAAACAGTTTCATATTTTGATTTTTTTAAAATTAAACTTCATAGGATTTTGTTGGAATAATTTTGACTTTCCTTTATTAAGGAAAACTGCAATGTACGCGGTGATGGTACGCGGTTAGTATAGCAATGAGTAGACACCTTTATAGGGCATGAGGCACGCCTGGAAGACGCTCTTCATCCACGCCAAGCAGGGGGCTGTATCCAAGAGACCATTCTAACCGACATAAAAAGAAGGTCAAAATTCCTTATTGATACAGTTATTTTTAGGGCTGTTAGATTTGTCTATTGGATACAGTCATTTGCTTGAGGTGGATGAGGAGCGTCTCTCAGGTGTGCTCGATGAGGTGTGAAGATGAATTCTTCCATGGAAATCTCACTTTCCTACCATCGAGAGAAGCTCTAAAAAAACTCCTTCCTAAAGTCTCGAGGAAGAAGAGCCATTCGGAGGTGACCAAATGAGTATGAGAACGGGAAGAGTAATGGGCATTAAACATCAAGGTCTGCTGACCAAGTGCTCTCCCTTATTCTCATTTATGACCTTATGACCTTCAAAACTTTCAATAATTCCCGGACTAACCTTGAGAGAACCTTGACAATTCTATGATCGAAAGAGAATGTAAAACAACATAAGGGTTTCAAATTTCTTTAGAATCGACAGAATAGTTATGATGTTATTTTCCCCCAAAATAATTCATGTGCTAACCTTGGGAGGACTTTGACAACTATATCATTCGAAAGAGAATTTAAAACAATTTTGTTAGAATTGGCCGAATAGTTATAATGCTATTACAAAAAAAAAAGCAAAACGGGGACCGACCGACCGACATAGTGAGATATAGAGTCGCTCGCGATTAATAAGAAAAAATACATAGAGAGTACAAGTAAAACATATCCATAATGATGAGGGATTTTACAGCTACTGTACATTATCGAAGTTATGAGGCCTGGAGCCAACCTTTAAAAGATTATACAAAATAGGAATCTAGAGTATCAAAAAGATTTTTTTAAGTTTCTAGAGAACTCAAATGGCGGCCGGAAAATAATAATAAAAATTATCTTTGAAATATAAATTTATAAATAACAAAACGTAATAGCAATAGCTACATAAGATGAAAACAAGAGGCAAGATTAATTGCCTCAGAGTAGACCCGTCTGCCCACCGAGCCTCAAGCGTACAGACACTCCGCCCCCCTTTCAAATTCCATCCAATCAGACTCTGGTATGCAGGTATGCAGGAACCAACTACAACGCAAGGTAGAAGTGCAAGGTAGGCCTCTCGTTCCAGGGACAAGTACTCTGCATAGAATAGTAAATCCAAGCATAATGTAAGCTAAAGTCTGGGGTATCGAGCGGTCATCGCAGGGAGGTACAAGAAGCGCTCCATCCGATAGCACTGCGCCCTGATTCGTAAAAGACAGGAAATGACTGGAGACGTCGAAGAATCGGGACATAGATGCACAGGAAATGTCGGGGCACAATGACACGCAATTTAAAATTCCCGCCAACCGACTTCCCTCCTATTTGCCATTAAGCCCGAAGGAATAGCCTGATCCCTGCATTCTAAGAAAAAAATGGGTAAGATAAGAGTAAGAAAAGGGTAAACTTAGTGTCTCAAATAGGGATCTCATTTACCCTTTTAAGGGTGAATGAGATCCCAATTTACCCTTTTCCGATATGGGTAAATTAGACTACATTTTGCTCTATTTTTATACGGTGAAGTTACAGCTCATATTTACCCTTTTCATATACCTTTTTTAAGTCATTTGGTTTTCCCAGCCTAACAGTAAATTAAAAGGCTGATATACCATTGCCAAGTAAAAGGAAACAACCAATATATACAAATTTTCTACCAGATTTATTACAAATATTCTAAATGACTAAATACAAAGAAATATCTAATTATTTGTATCAAAGTAAATGATTTACGTTATGAAAAATAAATCAAACAATGAAATCTTTAAAAAAACTCCAAAACTACGAATACAAGTCAATTCTTGATTGTTATTATGGAAATATTAATTATTACATAATATCTTCAATTAAATAAAAAAAAAACATTAAAGAAATAACTAAAGGTTAATCAGTAGTTCATATAATACAAAATTTTATTGCAAATAAATGCATTGCTGTAGTAGCACAAATGCCTAACCTAACCTAACCTTGGCAATCACAAGTTTTTGCCCCATGATACTATGAGGCTTGAAATTTTGGAGCCTAGTTTGAAAAGATATTTTTCAACAAATACCATTTTTTTCTTAGGTTCCTTTGGGTATTCAATTCCAAATACCCAATAGGAATGAAGGAGAGCTTCAAAAGCTGTGGTGAATTTTACCGTTTTTCTTATGTAAGAGACCAACTAAAACCTAGAAAATAACTATAAGAAAAAGAAAAAGTTATCAAGATGCTTAATGAAGTTATAAAATAATTAAAAACTGGGTGAGAAATAAAGACCCTGAAGGAAATTTACAATACATAAAGCATATGGTAGGAACTAGAAAATAAATATCAGGAAAAGTGAAAAATCCTCCCATTTTTTTTAATTGGAAATTGCATAATAAAAACAAATAAGAAAATGACTAAATGTGAAACATACCTAAATACTATCAACTAAAATCATTTGTTCGTCCTCTCTGAAGAGTGACGGGATTAGTTGTACAGCAAAAAACAATCCAATCTCTGAAATACAAATTAAGCAAAAACAAAAGAAATTGTATAAACATTTCATGAAATATAGTTTTCCTCAATAAAACGTGATACACAACTGTTTATAACACTAAAATGAATGCATGAGTATATTATATGTATGACTGCATGAGTGACCCAAGGCACAAGACTACAATACCTGTAGATCTGTACACAATAAAAAGTAACGCATTGTGGTCAAATGTTGTATGTTTATACACACACACACAAAATAACAGACACACACACACACACGCATGCAGCAGCAGAAAGAAGTAGGTGATGAGAGTTGGGAGACGCCTTTGTCACACACACATGAATACTTAAAAATGAGCAGGAGAGAGACAGACAGAGAAAGAAACAGAGAGAGCGAGAGAGACTGGAAAATAAAGGATGAAAGACAGAAATATCAGATATGGCAATCTGCTAGCCACCAACAATGAAAGAAAGTATTTGTATTTATAAAGCCAAGACTGAGACCGAAAAAGCACTAGACAAACCTACGTAAATGCCAGGCAGATGATTATGGCCATTGTGATAGAACGGTCTGAGGCCGCCATGCTTCAGCCCCTATCACATGTCGAAACACATGCTTCCCCACGTGTATGCTGCGAGAGGAAGTAGAAGGCGCGTTATCGCCCCCCCCTCCATTCCCAAGTTTAATCAAGGAGGTTCAATCCCCCGTTCGTCTCCATGCGTTGATCTCGCCAGATTGAATTAGGCCTTTGGGCAGATAAGATATTTTCCCGAAGTGCCACCGGGACATTCCATCGAATTCCCCTCCTCCATTTTCCCTTACGCCAAGGGGTTGGCTCCAGGTTTTTATGCGATAGCATTTCAAATTTGAACCAGATCCAGATTATCTTCGCGAGGCATCACGCCGATCCGGTCTCCATTGTGCACCTAGGAACTCTACCCCGAGAAACCCCTTATTGTCCAGAAGAGGACAATATCCCTTGAGTGGCAAGGTTCGTGCCCCTCGATACACCAAGTCAACAGGGCCCCCCTGTTGTTCAGAAAGAGAACAACTTTGGAACAGCCATTGTTCTTCAACCCCGTTCGACAAGAAACGGTTCTCACTCCCCCTGTTGTTCAGAAAGAGAACAACGTTAGAACAGCCATTGTTATTCAAGCCCGTTCTTCAAGAAACGGTTCTCGTTCCCAAGACATCACGTCAGGGTAATTTAATTCCCCCCTTTTTTAACGTTCTTCAAGAGAACGCTTGGTTACAACAATAACCTCCATTGTTCATCTAGAACATCTCTGATATCCTAGCTCAAGGATCGCTCGTACTTCCGAGCCCCACTTTGCTCTCACTCCTCGAAGACAGTCCTTCGTTAAGGACAACCCCTCGAACAACCCCTTCTCCTGGAAAAGAATTGCCAGTTGGACCGAAGATTCCTTCCCATCGCCTTCCTCTGCACGACAACCTTGTAATTATGTAAGCTACGCATTACATTTAACCATTTAACCTTTTGTCAACGCAACTCTGTGCTTTAAATGATTATAGTCAACCATTTGCCATTTTGTTTGTCTTGCGGTTTGAAATCCCTCTAAATCTTAATACTCAGCTTAGTCAAATATTCCCATGACCTTTTTCATCTCCTGTGTTTCTCCTATTTTAATCCCCGGTTATGTAAACATTTTGGGTGTGTTGTTTTGATAGATTAATTAATAAAACTTTATTTTATTAATGTTTTGCCATATTATTTATCCTTGGCTCCGTTCCACTTCTTAAGTATATTGAAGATAAATAAGCCCTCTCCAGCCCCCCGTCCCTTTTGAACCATTCTCGGAATCTGATTACCACGCACTCGAAATATAGAATAATCCCCTCAACGAATAGTTATATATAGTATATCGTCGGGAGCCTATTCTACGACAGACATATATATATATATATATATATATATATATATATATATATATATATAGCATACCACAAGAACATAAAAAAGGATAATTTTTTCTTCGGATAAAGTTATTTTGCAATTCGAAAAATTCCGTACTGGGGTGATTCAAACCAAGCACACTGAGTCAGCGAGCAACCGCTTTGATCTCAATTAAACCGAGCCTATATGCAAATGTTCTCTCTAGTTTTCTTTCTATATTATAGAAAACATTGTTTCTGCTCCTGGGAAACATTTTTACATCTTAAATATTTTGAAAATTTCGTTCACAGCCTATTTTTAACTTATAAAGCTCTAATTTTTAGACAAAACAAAAAACTTAAGTGTATTGAACCAAAATAAGGAAAGAGTTGTAGCGTGCGAGAAGTTCAGGTGAGAGACTTAAATGCTTTGCTTGGAGAGATTCAGGATCGCCGAGTGGTTTAAGACTCTCGCTAACGGATGTCCAGCGAGGCGGGAAGCGCGTTCGAAACTCGTTTCGCTAAGTTTCCTTTTTTTTATTTTCTTGGCACCCTTTCCTAATCTAACCCTATCTACAGAGTCATGAAAAAAACGGGTGTTTAGACACATGTTTAGCATTTTTGTGCGGTCGCCTTGTGGTGTGGCCTATAACTGAGTCAATTTACTCTCATTCATAAATCTCGGTTTACAAACAAAAGAGGTCTGACCTAAGCCATTTATGTATTTTAATTGGATGATTAATCACTAATATAAGAGATTGACAAAATAAATGACGAATTATCATGATAATCAGGACGAATACGAGTCTAAACGTGAAAGGCCACAAAAGGCCCTTGGGGGATTATGTAGCACTGAAGCGGCGACCTTGAAATGCCCTTGGGCGACTAATTGGTTAAGTAACGGGTACCAGAATAATAATCTTGTGAGAATGGGTGGAAAAGGTTTCATTCATTTGGTTAGAACTGCTGCTAGTCCGAAGTGAAAAAAGCCATTCTTGATCTGCTAGGATGTAACAGCAGTCTCGGTGTGCGGACGTTCACTGAAGAATGCATAGTCCGAGTGCCCGGCTTAGCTTTGAGGGCAAAACAAAGAAAACACTAACGTGGGGACCGAAGAAGCATAGTTGGCGCAAAAACTTTAAATGATCTCGATTGTAGTGAGGCTGGAAGACGCCCCCAACTGTGCTTGTGTCGTGTTTTTTTTTGTTTTTCGAAATATTCATCTTTTGGCGATCATGTCTAAGGTGGTGATATTACTTAATTATTCTTATCACTTTCTTTTCGTAAAATTGTAATTATATATGTATAAGATTAACGGATGCAAAGCTCACACACCGTCTTTACCTGATAATATTCGAATGCTGTTTTACACAATTTTTCAAGTTTTCAATCACAGATATATTATATTTCGATTATGTATGTATTCTGTAATGTATTTTTGCGTTTTTCCCAAGAAAAGTTTTCATTGTAACTCACTAATGAAAAAATCTAAACCTTGATTTAAGGGTGAACTGGAAAAGGCTATTTATAGAAACATTTACGTTTTCTTAAAGGGTAAATCGTAGAAAAAGGTGAACCATCAACTTAAATACACTTTTTATTCATAGATTACCCTATGCTTTTCTAGTTTACTCTTATCTTATCCCGCATTTTTAACAACATGCTATGTCCGGGGAAGAGTGAACCACTGCGCTGGTTTCTTACTCTGAGCAGACATCCTAGCCACTTCATCAGTGCGTAATTTCCAAGTAATTCCTATGCATTCAAGAACTCGGATTAAGATAATCTCGACCTCCTTGCCACTGTCAGCAACCGCGGCCTTACAGAGAGTGCGACTCAGGGAGGTGGAGATTTCAATGCCTCAAGGCCACTTAACGCGGTCTTTGTGTCACTGTGTATTAAAAGAAGGGGTGTGAGCTCTCATTTCAACGCCTAGAAGAACCCTACCAACTTCAAACCAGGGGGGGTAGCATGAAAGCTGACTTTCCGTCTGACTCGAAGCCATCTTTCTACACCGGAGTCCCCGGTGGGACAAGATTCACGCTTTACAAGGCTTATGAATAGAAACGTGGCAATAAACCTTCAAATAGGACATCCGACAGAAATTTTCAAATATATTTGACCAGTATTCTCTAAATATTTCTTCTAACTCCTCAGGTTCAGTGACCACTTCACCTTCCCGAATTTTGATATTTGCTTTTTAGGTGGCTGGCTTTCCTCTTAACCTCTGCACTGTTTGCCAGAATGTTCTGGGGGCCATTTTCTAATCTAGTTCTTTGATGAGTCGGTCCCAGATACCCGATTGTTGCTGAATGATCAGCTGGTGTAGTTGTTCTTTTTCTCCTGCATCATTTGGTGGAGATCCCTGTTTAGTCCCCATCTGTTGATTGCGACCACTAAAGCTCTGTATTCATCTTGAATAGCAATCATTTCTGGTCTCCATCTTGGAGCTGGTAGGGTTTATACTGTATCTTTGGGATGGTATTTCTATCTGCTTCCAATAATTTTGTTGTAAGGTGGTTTAATTCTTCGTCTAATTCTTCTGGGGTAGCTTCTTCTAGGCTCGCCGGAACGTATTTCTGGCAAACGGCCTGGTAGCCCTCCCAGTCTGCTCGCGCATATGACTTCCTTTTCCTTATTATTACTTGGATTGGACTTGTTGATATTGTGATGGTTAAAGCTTCGTGGTCGCTGGGTATCACGGGTCCGGGAGCGATGTGATAATTAGAGGGAAACTTTGTGCTCGTTAAAACTATGTCGGGTTTAGTTGAACCTCTCGGTGAGTAATAGGTCGGTAACTCTGGTCCAATGCGTACAGATATGTTACATTCTAGAAGAATTTCTAGATTTCGTCCCGCCGCGTTGGTGCTGGTGTACTCAGCGGCCCTGCATCTTGCTCTAAGATCACCAGCGAACATCACCGTTTTTTTATAGGCAAACAGCTTCAAGAAGTTATGGATGGGCTATATGGTAGTTTAGACCTCTATCGCTACGTATAACTCGTCTAATTGAGGTAGAACTTTGTGCATGAGTCCTCTTCGGATTGCAATCGCCGCTTTGTTGAAGGCCTCATCTGTATGGCTTGTTGAATAAACTTGGTACCTGAATATTTTCATGTCCTTGTGCTTCGTATCAATGCCGTGTTTGGATATTAAAATGATATCTGGATCAAGGTTCTAAATTATGTTTCCATATTCGGAACTTTTCCTTGTCCAACCATTTACGTTCATGGACATTAGTTTTAGGGTTTTATTTGCAGTGTCCATTGTGTAGAAAGTTTCTTCTGTTTTTCTTGTTGCTTTGTTTTACCTTGGTTGTACCTTTTTCTTAGTCTTCTCTTCTTTCTTGGTTTGACCCCGAGGCCTAGGGAGGGTGTGTTCTGCATTTTCTGCTTCGTTTTTTATTAAATTCACTCTGAGAGATGTTGTTAAATATTTCTGGAGTGTATTGCATTTTTCCTTGATAGAGGGCCTCTTCGATCTGGTTCTATTTGATTTTTTCGTTTATGATTCCCTCGGTGATGGCATCGACGTGGTGTTCCTTGGGGTAGTGAATGTTTCCTGTAGCGAAAAGTTTGAGATTTATTCTTTTAGCGTTAATCTGGCGTTTTTTCCTCGGGGTAGACGTTGGGGATCTTTTCCTCTGTTGGCTGTTTGACCTCTTTTGTTCTCTGGCTGTACGTTATGAGTTTTTTCCTATTATTTGTTTTTGCTCAGTTTCTGTTACCATCTCCTCTGCAGTATGATCTTGTTTTTCTTGATTCTTGTCTGTTTCCGCTTTCTTTTTCGCTTCCTGTGCAGCAATCCTTGGATCCCTGCAGTTGGAGGAGTTTCTTTCTGCTTAACTAGGTAGTTGACCCTGTATGGGCTCCACAAGTTTAATTTTCTGTACTTCTTCTGATAGAGGGTTGTCGGGGAACCACATTTGTGGCATTCCATTGTTTTTCATCATCATGTTTAGTTCTGTCTTGAAAGTCCCTGGTCTAGAAAGATTCGCACTGTGGGCGTAATAAATACAGGCCATTATCTGCGTTGAATTTTCATTCTCTAAGTGTAGCATAGTATTTTCCTTGGTTGGTTCTGCTTTGAAAGTTTTCGCCACCTGGACGTAGGTGTTATTCCTCTCCTTCTCTTCTTACTGGCTTTTTTCCTCTTTTTTTATTGAATTTTTCTTGAAGGGGCATATCATTGCGAGGGTGCGGTGGTCTCCGCCGCAATTCAGGCACCTTTTTTGCTCGCCATTGCAGCTCCTCCAATTCAGAACATTTCTCTGTATCTTGTTTGCATGCTCTTGTGGGGTGGTCATCCATGCAGTAGCATTTGAAACAGATCTGTATTTCTGTGAATTCCTCCCTCTCTATTTGATCGGGAGTGATCCTCACGTTGAGAGTCAAGAGTCCTGTTTCAGTTGGTTTTGGGGCCATACCCCTGTCACTAAAAAGGACTTTAAAGACATGTGTATGTTCTCTAAATTTTATTACTTCAATCACTGTCGCCCAGCTGTGGTTGAATTCAATTTCCCTTTTTAGTTCTTCAAAGTTATGCTACCCGACCCAGGGGTCTAGACGCCTACATATCACGCTTCCATAGGGCTGTATTTGGGAAGGGATTTTGGGAGCTAGTCTGATATCTTTTAGCACGTCCACTGAATTTTGTGCCGTCAAAGTTTCGACATCCTTCTCATTTTGGCAGATTGCTGTATAGCCTTGTGGATTCTTGATTAATCTAACCAAAGCAATATTGATTTCGAAATATATTGTTGCAAAAACTGTCCCCCTGTCGGGCTTTTGCCTGGTTAGGGCTTTGAGAGGAATCTTTGTTGTTTCCCGCATATTTGTAGTGGGTTTTTAGTGAACCATGATATAATTGTATTAATAGAGGACACTGGAAGGGAGGGGGGACATTATGACTTGCCTATTTGTTATAATTGTATTTGTATGTAATTATATTTAGAGACCTAGTTGGATAGAGATGTAGGAAAAGATATAGAATAAAGAAAATTTTATATGTCCTCGTTCACGCATCTTTCTTCTGAGTTTTCTTCTTTGATAAGTAAATATCCCTTTAGATATTTCTTCTGATTGTTCACTGGCACGGTTTGGTGAGGGGTCGGTGTAAGTAGATTGTTAATATTTACACTCAAGTCTCCGGGGGAGGGCTCAACTACTTAAAAAAACCCACTTGTTTCTTCACTTTGTTCGTTGGAGCATTGATTCTAAAGTTGAATGAGTTTAATTGCTTGAGGAGGGAGAATAAGCGTGGAGTTCACTAAGTTGATCACTTGCTTCTAAATTTAGAGCAATCGGACCCACTTTAAAGTTAAATACACCAGGCGAACAATGTTTGTTAAATTGTATTTAACGTGTTCACTGATTATAACACTTCCGGACTTTGGCGAGCATCTGGGCACTTAAATAATATTAATTCACTTTTGCATTGAATTTTGAATTACGTTATTAGGCAATATCGCATTTATTTTGATTTTGCACTTTTGTCACTTCGGTTTTTCACTTCGAGTTCTCGTTGAAGTCAATAAAAGTTTGAAAAAAATTAACATTTCTAGGTGTTAGGAAGGTAAAGTACTGGATGTAGCTGTTTGATAACCTCCTCTATCGATTCTTCAATGAGACTCATCTTTATGTCAGTGGACTCGACAATAAAAAAAAACTTCAAATTTTGGAGCGCTCAAAATCTTAGGCTAATCTACGAGCTTTCACTATGTAACACTAGTTTTGTTTCTTTAAATGTTTCTAGTGTTTCTAAGGTGGTTTTACCTCCTGATTCCCCAAATACCATTGGTGATTGCATAGCCTCGATATTTTTAGAGATAATTGGAATTTTGTATATAAAACTAACCGTAAATAGCTGCGACAGTTCACTTTATTTAGCATATTCACATTGTCCATGAATAATAGCGGATAATATTTTGTCCTTGCATTCCTTTTTAAACTAATGAGAAAATGTGATTATAAGAGATAACCTACTAAAAGTGCACTGAAGAACGTGCTTTCTTACTCGAGCTCCTTGATCGTTACGCACCAGTGACCATATATAGTTCCCCGTCATAGTAGTGTCCCATCTTCCTTGGTATCTTTTCTCCATTACAGCAATGCTCTGATGGAACCGCTCACCATGCTCCTCACTCACTTCTCCCAAATTTTCACGAAAAAACTTTAAATGTAAATGCAAAAAGTGCATCTTTAGTGACATTCTACATCCTAAATTTTTATAACTTCCTAAAGGTTTTGCTACCAGCTGCTTGTAGTTTGAGTATTTATTGTTACCAAGGAATCCATTAAATATATTTCGAAATGCACACCACGCCTCACTTTCGACATCACTCATTGCATTCTCAAGTTGTACTGACTTCAACATTTTCCTTACTTGCGCTCCAGTAAATATACTGTAGACTAGCTCGGCGCTCCGAGGCGTACACAAGCACGGGCAGATAGCTGACCACGGGCCGCTTAAGACAGTTCGGAGCGATTAATAAAGAGTGCGATTTACGGTTGACCCGGTTTTTTGACTAATGGCTTGCCAAGTGGCAGTTCAAAAGATATATAGAGACAATACCCCCCCAAATATAACTTTAATATATATAATGAAAGGTGTAAATTTATATATATATATATATATATATATATATATATATATATATATATATATATATATATATATATATGCAAAAGGGGAAACAAATTACTTATGGTAGTTAAATAAATTAAGTGAAGATTAACGATGTAATCTGGGGATGATCATACAAGATCGATTTACCTTGAAGCGTGAGCAAATTGGATGGGGCGGGGAAAGACATGGCGTAGGTCTTCAAGAAGATACTTCGGGGAGTCCTGACGCGGAGGACTTGAAGATGGGGCTGGATTACTTTGTGATGAAGAATGAGATTTTGTCTGGTCCAGAGAGACGTAATCTCAACTCGAGAAGATTCTGCACATCGGCAGGGAGTCTCAGTCTCTAAAGAACGGGAATCTTGAAAGGATGGTGAAGATGAGAGGGCCGCACAACTCTCTGGAAAGAAGATGGGTCGATAGCTTTCCTTTGAACAAGGGCCAAAGTTTAACGAAAGTAGATCTGCTGGTGAGATCTTCGACGAATTACGACAACGGGTTACAGGGGTTCACGGGACACAGACGGCAGTCTGCGTTGAGTGGATGGCTGGCGTTCAATCTTCTCGAAAGATATTGAGTTTCGGGTTAATTACCCGAGTAGCTGATCCGATAGATGCCTCAGGCTCTTGCAGTCCCTAGGGGATTTTTGGGTATGGTCGTTAACCATCACAAAAAAATCACACAAAGTAAATAAATGCGAGTTACAAAAAAAAATCAAAAGGATTCATTCATAAAAGGGTAGTGGAACCATATATGATTAAAATTAAAGAAAAATACCATAGAAAAAAAAAACACACGCAGAGGACAAATATATACAAAAGGAAAACAAAATTTCACATGAGAACCAATGAACATAAACATACACAGTTAAGACGGAGTTCTAGAATTATAAAAACAAAATGAGTACACAGAGTCGATTATGTGCACGGAAGTACAATGCTTAACATATTATACTTTGAAAGGGGAGTATCATCGACCGGATTACTACTTAGACAGTCTGCAACACAGATTTCTGTCCCTGTGATGTACCTTATTCGGGACTAGTATTCCATTAAAAGGAAACTCCAACGCATAATTTTTTCCTTCTGGCTTTTACAATTCTTTAAGTAAGCCAATGGGCGATGATTGGTTTCAATCACGAACTCCTTACCTAACAAATATATTTGGCATTTATGTACACTCCATACGATCCCTAGAGCTTCAAGTTCTATGACCGCATAGTTCCTTCTGCGTAACAAGAGCTTCCGGCTAGCGTACGCAATGGGTAACTGTTGCCATCTTCTTCATACTGGAGCAAGACGCAACCGATGCCTTTATTACAAACATCCGTTCGTATCCCAAAATTTTGTTCGTGTCCGGGAGTCTCAGTATGGGAGCTGATGTTAGTCTTTCCTTCAGCTGATGGAAGTGGGCGGTCGCTTTGGGGTTCCATGCGAGGGGATCTGGGGAACGTTTCTTTAGTAAGGAGCTAAGGGGGGACGCTAGGGCGTCCAAATTCGGGGCAAAGCGTTGGTAAAAGGATGTCAACCCGAGAAAAGAGCGTAATTGCTTTTTAGCACGTGGGAGGGGCATGTTGGCGATGGCCTTACCTTTTCTTTCTGAGGGCCATTTTATTTTCACTAATGTGGAAACCAAGGTATTTAATAGTGATATAGGCGAAATGGCACTTGCTAGGGCGTACAGTGAGTCCGTTTTCACGAGGCCTATTGAGGAGCGATTTTAGGGAGATAAGATGCTGGTCCCACGTACAGAAGGCCACGTCAACGTTATCGAATTAAAAAGAAATGTTACTAAACCCATCCAGTATCGTGTACATCATTCGATAATAATTACTACAGCCAGTAACTAATATAAAAGGTTAGGCGCTTAAACTGCATATGGTCTTTTTATGTGGGAAATGCGGTGTATTTCCGGGCACTATCCTTAAGTGGGATTTGATAGTAGGCCTTACACAAGCCTATCTCTGAAATAAACTTGGCCTCTTCAAAATAGATGTGGGTTCTGATCTATCAAATGGATTGGCTCAGCGTCGAAAACTGTTACGGCGTTCAGCTTTCTAAAGTTTACACACATGCGAAAAGACTGATCCGACTTTCTGACCAAAACAATGAGAGAGCAATATTTCGGCGTGGAAAGTTCAATTATTCCTAACTTTAACAAGTTTTCCACCCTCGCGTTAAAAGTAGGGCGCAAGTGAACGGGTACGAGGTAGGGCTTAGATCTAATAGGCTCCTGGGTAGTTAGGGCTATATCATGCTCAAAATGCAAAGGGAAACCAGGCTTCTCAGAAATTACATCGTGGAATTCAGTTAACAAAAGAGTCAACTGCGTCTTCTGAGGGGTTTCCAATTAAGATTTAAAATCGAGTTCCAGGGCGGAGTTAACACGGGAACCGGGGAGCGAAGGGCAAGGGTAGTTTTCGTCCGCTTCGACACATAAGTTTGGATTAAATTAAGAGGCTCAGATGCATAAGAGGCTTCCATTACTGCCTCTTCGTCAAGAGCAATTATATTATTAATGCAGGCGCGGCGGTGATAGCGTTTAAGCATATTTACATAAACCAATTTGTTCCCTGAGGGGGTCTGTGTTACGTAATCTACGGGACCGCGGGCTTCTAGGATTGGTAAATGGCCTTTCCATTTGGACTAGAGATTGTTTGTCTCTATGGGTAGGATGAGTAGCACCTCTTTAACGGGCTTGAATCGCCTTTCTTTGGACCTAACGTCAAAATAGGTCATATATTTTTCTACATTTAGGTCTGAAAAATTGCACGCTATATCGGCGCATTCTTCAAAGCGGTTCTGAAGATCTAGAACATAAGAATACGAGAACTTGATCTCCTTATCCTGGCGGGGATTAGGAAAAAGTTAATTCAAAATACTCATTAGTCCACGTACATTTCGGCTAAACAAGAGCTCGAAGGGGGCAAATCCCAAAGTTCTGTGGGGGATTTCTCTTCAGGCGAATAGGGCAACCGGCAGGAATTGATATCATTCTTGGGGCTGAGCATGGCATAACTTTTTCAGAATGGTCTTTAGAGTGTCATTCAACTTTTCGCAGACGTCGTTAACGGCGGGGTGTTAAGGGGACGTGAACAAGGGCTTGATCTTAAGGAGCTTGCCGACGTGGTTCATTAGCTGAGAGGTGAACTGTCTACCTCTGTCGGACAAGATCTCCTTCAAGATGCCTAGGCGGGAAAAGATAGAAATTAGGGCCTCCGCACAGGTCACGCTATCTATTTTTTTAAGGGGGACTGCGTCGGGGAATCTCGTTGTAAAGTCGACAATAGTGAGGACGTACGAGTGTCCTTGGCTAGTCGTAGGGGTGAATTGGGCCAATTAGGTCTATGTCCACTCTAAAAATAGGCTCCGAGACAATTGAGTTCTTCTGGAGGGGGGTAGGTGGTATTCGCCCTTTCGATGTATCCTTCTGACAAATGTCACACGATCTGCAAAACTCGGCAATTTCCTTGGCAGCACCGGGCCAGAAGAAATAATGAGAGTCGGAGGCTTGGGGAACATGGGAACTGGAGATACACAACGAGCGAGTGGGGGTTTTATCCTCAGCCGAACTGGAGCGATGAAGGAGTCCGTCGCTAATGAGGTATGCGACTTCCCTTCGACCACGAGCAAATACACGTTCTTCACTTCTCGCTTTTTCCCACAAGGACTGGAGAGTGGGCATTCCTTTTGAGCAATTGAAAAAGTCCCGTTTTGAAGGGCTGCAAACTCTGTGGCATAAAGGGCTTCTAATAACATGGGGGGGGCAGGGTCCTTTAGCGCTTGGGCCCTCATAATGACGGCTGTGTGACGGGGTTAGGGGAGAGCTGCGGGCTCTGGCCGATCAACGCGGCACAGATCTTAATGGAGGCTGCTATCACTTCGGCCCAACCAGTGACGTATCTGCATTAGAGATACAAGCAGACCACGGGGAACCAATTTGCACGTCTCAAGTAGTCATAGACTACTGCGAATTTATCGTGGTCGGGGCCCACTGGAGGAAGCAACTTTTTAGAGACGATGAAGCAAGTAAATCCAGAGTCTCTTACGAGGATTGACACTCGGCAACCATTAATACTTCCATTTTCAAACTCAAGCCCACCGAAGGAGCTTTTGTTGAACAATAAATTAACTTGCTGTCCCGAAAGACTGCTTGTTGGAGAAGTTGCTGGCACTTCAAATCGAGCAGGCGGATGAGAGAGAGAGGCACATATTTTGTGGATTTGAAGATTAGGGGCAGAATAAAATTGGGAGTTTTGGGGACAGTGTGTTCTCACGCGACCGGGAACACCGCAGGAAAAACAAATATGGGCGCACGAGGGTAATTCGACGCTGGGGGATTTAAAGACTAGGAACAGAACAAAATTGGAAGTTTGGGGGATAGTGTGTTCTCACGTGACCGGGAACAACGCAGGAAAAACAAATTATGGGCCTACGAGGGCAATCCGATCCTGGGGGATTATTTATGAGGGGCTGAATATCCCTCGATTCTGGCCAGGCAGTATCCTTGCCTGGCGGAACTTTGCCTTATAGAATTCAAGATTCAGATTAATAGCCGATAATAGTTCCGACTTGAAGGTGGAGTAATCGAGGGTGGCTTCGGCAGGAAGTGAAATGAAAATTTCCCAAAGATGGGTATTGAGGAGGGGGAGTAGTCGAGCGACTCAATCGGCTTCAATATCCCAGTGGTTCACTTCGAAAATTTTCTAAAAGTGAGTTAAGTAGGCGCTGAAATCCTCGCCGCCCTTAGACACTGGCAACTTTACTGAAGGGGTTTGGGGGTATTCATTTCTCGAACTAACAGAAATGGTTTGCAAATGATTCCTGTTAAGCTCACGCTCACGAATTTTTTCTCTTTCTTCCTCCTGAACATATGAAACTAGATCCTTGCCTGACAACCCAAGGATCTCTTCTTGTTGAGGGAAACGCTCAAATGAGGATATCTTGTTTGTGTAAATGCGCGTCTGGCAACTCGGCACATCCAAGGAACTTACGAAAAAGATTATGAAGCTCTGACGATCGTATCAAAATCCTAACGAAGATTTTATTACACAAAGATTGTACGCAATAAAGAAAATAAAATAAAAAATAATTCAAAACTTGATCTCTATGTGACCACTGATTATAGACATTTAATCCAGCGTAGGGATTGGTAAAGGATTTTTAGGGGAGATCGTCTCCCTGAAAAACAACACACACAACAAAAATAAAATTGGGAAAAAACGGTCACCACCCAAAAAAATGATCAATCAAAAAAAAAGGAAAGACAAAAAAATTAAGAATTTGTTCCACTTTCTTTGGATACATTTAAACGAACTTGGCAAACTGGTTACTGAACAACTTAACTTGGGGGCAGGGGGGGGGGGGGATAACTTGAAAAGAAAATGGTTCTTTCAAACAAAAAATAACCCAACATTATCTGCCACTAGATAAAGATAATGATATATATATATATATATATATATATATATATATATATATATATATATATATATATATATATATATATATATATATATATATATATATATATATATATATATATATATATATATATGTCGAGGTATACCTGTGTAGACTAGCTCGGCGCTCTGAGTTGTACACAAGCACGGGCAGATAGCTGACCACGGGCCGCTTGAGATAGTTCGGGGTGATTAATAAAGAGTGCGATTTACGGTTGACCGGGTTTTTCGACTAATGGCTTGCCAAGTTTCAGTTTAAAGGATATATAAAGACAATACCCCCCCAAATATAATTTTAATATATATAATAAAAGGTGTAAATTTATATAAATATATATATATATATATATATATATATATATATATATATATATATATATATATATATATATATATATATATATATATATATATATATATATAAATATATATGCAAAAGGGGGAACAAATTACTTATGGTAGCTAAATAAATTAGGTGAAGATTAACGATGTAATCTGGGGATGATCATACAAGATCGCTATACCTTCAAGCGCGGGCGAATTGGATGGAGGGTGGAAGACAGCGGCACATGTCTTTAAGAAGATACTTGGGGAGTCCTGACAAGGAGGACTCAAAGATGGGGTTGGATTACTTCGTGATGAAGAATGAGAGTTTTCTGCTCCAGAGAGAGGTAATCTCACAAAATTTTGATACTTATATTTATTTCTATATTTCACCTTTTTTATATTATAAAAGAATTATCAGAAATAACTATGATAAAAAACATAAGTCACAACCAAACTAAGATAAAATTATTATTCAAATACTCAAAAAATCACCTTCTTAAATTATAGAGTTAGTGATGATGATGATGATGATGTAATGGAAACATTTTTAAACAATATTAGAGCAAAAGGCGAAGCCATTGCCTGGTAGCTTTATCTTTCTCAAACGGTATGATCATTATTTCATCGAAGCAAACGTTCAGAAAATTAGTAAGCAAGATCGTTTGCATCGAAAGTCGTAATGTGAATCATTTATTAAGTTATTTATATATACATGCCGCATAATCCGTTGTAAAAATACACTTTAAGAGTATACTAACGACAAGAGTAAGGGAGATGGACCGAAATTTTCCAGGATCATTCTTTATGCCTTTTTGGAAAATTGGTACTAAATTGGTCTCTTGAGCTCTAGAGGAACTATTTTTAAATTGCAAAACGGGATTTTGACAGTTCCCCTCTTAATTATATAAATTGGATTGGATAGGTTAGTTACATCGAGACCTGGCGCTTTGAAAAATTTCCTATTCCTAAGATAAAAACTAATTTCCGGTTTTTTCAATATTTGAAAGAGTTTTTTCTGCATCAAAATTTATTCTTTCTGGTAATGTAAGTAAGTTATTTGTATCTTCGACAACAGGAGTAAGGGAGATGGGACGAAAATTTCCAGGATCATTCTTTTCCTTTTTGGGAAAATTGGTGCTAAATTGGTCTCTTAAGCTCTATAGAAACTATTTTCTCGCCAATATATATACGAGTATTTTTAAGTTGTAAAACGGGGTTTTAACGGTTCGCTTCTTAAATATTTAAACTGCATCGGATAGGTTAGTTATATCGAGAAAATTTGGAAAATTTCATATTCCCAAGATAAAAACTAATTTCTTTTCCGGTTTTGTCAATATTTGAAAGAATATTTTCTTCCTAAAAAATTATTCTTTCTAGTATTGTAGGTAAGTTATTTGTATCTTCGACGGGACCAAATTTGCAAAATCTGAATTTAATGTCTTCATCAACGGATCTGGCGCGTCACTAAAGACACAATGAAAAGCCCGATGAACTCCCAAATTGGCTATGATTATTTGCATATCTATAAAATTCCTTGAGCTCAGGTTTTGACGACGTTAGTTGATTTTCATAGATCTCTTTCTATGTTCTATTTTACGTTTTTGACACTATTGCACATTATCGAATTCATATAATCGGCTATGTTTCCTCATGCACTATTTTATCTGACTAAATCCGAGATGTCATGAAGTACAACACTACTTAGTTTGATCTAATAGAACGTTTAGGCGTATAGTGGACTATTTCTTTATTTATAATGAAAAATGAACGTCAAAAATAATCATACATTTTCAGGGTTATACTCGTATCAACGTTTAAAATTTCATCGTAATTTAAAGCAAAAAATTCAAAATTACAAAATTTAAGTTATAGACGAAATGAGAACTCTCCTAAACTATTTAGTTATATACAGATTGAGTCGAATTAGGTTGTGATCATTGTTCCCAAGTATTTTCCCAACGTGTATACTCTTTACTAATTTCTATTTATTTGTTAAAATTAAATCTTCCATATTCTGCTTGCGTATAGGTTTATCTACATTTTCACGCATGAAGTTATCGTTTATATGTACTAGAATTCGAGTTTTTGAAAGTAGTATATTTTCTAAACGTATGCTTATCATGACACGAGTGCAAAATGACCAAACGCTGCCAATGTGCGCCTCCCAGGTAAAGCCTTGTTCGAATTCAAGATCTCGTCTAGGCGCGCTCCATTTGGGAACAGTTCCGGGTCGTGGTCATGCATGCAACGTGTACAGATGTGGACTACCTTTGGTTTTCCCCCAAAGAAAAATAAACGCTTACAGTTTGGCTTGTTGAGATAACAGGATCATAGTCTATCGGAATTTACAATCCAACCACACCATAAAGAAGGAAAAGGTCTCTGTGAGGAGTATGTCGAGAACATATTCCGTCTAAACGTCCTCCCCGTGAACGCGATCCGAAACAGGCACATAGGATTCATGTTGTACCTGTTTGACATCATTAAAAAACCTCGTCCCTCCATACCACGGTAGTCAAACTTTCTGCAGCCTGGAGCGCCACACGGATTTAACTTTCAGGAGAAAAATATGGACAGTAGAAAGGGGAAATGGTAAAATGAGTGAGGGCAGATTAACCTCCACCCCATCTAGCTGGATGCAAAATGAAGGAGGATAGGTACTCTAGCAATGGACCAGGAATGAATGGACAAAAGCTGGTCGACGACTACCTTGTAAAAATATTCGCTGATCAGGAATGATAGGAAAAATAGGGCTTGTAGTGAAAGTAGTGAAAAGAGTAAACTGAGAAATCTAGAAGAAGTAGAAAAATGGTAGTCTTAATATAGTTTGAGAATAGCTGGGAAACTGTGACTGAAAAGGAGTGCCGATCCTAAGGGAAGCAGGTGTAACGTCTACACGATGCACCGCCTTGCAAGAGTTTCAAATAAGAACCGCCTTCGAAGTGGTAAGAGGTTTCGGAAGGGAGATAACTCACAAGGAGATAAGATGTGGTGCATGAAGAAGACCAGTAGAACTAAGGGAACGGTGAAAGGAACGATGAAGATTTATATTTCGAACAACCAGTTACGAGTATTAACTAAGAAAATCTGCACTCTTTGGTTTGGCAGAGAGTAAGAGCAGAAAGAAAGCTCTCATTCTCTGGCAAAGTGCGTTAGATAACACTGTGAAAAAAATTTCATTGTCAAGAAAAAACATAGATCTCATGTGTATGTTATTATGAAGTTGAGTGTGTTGAATTCGTATTTAAAAACAAAAGTTTCCCATCGCGTAACATTTTTTTGTAAATTGTTAATTTAATAATTATGCAATTAATACTGACTTTCACGATACCATAAATGTATTCTGCTCTCAAAGTCAGATTAAATTCATCCATTGTAATTAATTTATGAATATATAATTAATCAGCCCCTTTGTTAGCATTTATTTCTTCGTTTGTAAGATGTCTCAGATGTGTCACGCTTCAAATTCCAGCACAAGTCAGCCAGCATAGCAGGGCTCCATTTTCCCTTATACCTGTTTTCCATTGACGCTATATTTTGATGGAACCTCTCTCCATGTTCATGACTCACATCTCCAGCATTCTCTGGGAAGAAGGACAGATGAGAATGAAGAAAGTGTATCTTCAGTGACATATTGCATCCGAGATCGTGATAGCACTTGATTAGAATCTCTACTATACGCTCACGCTGGGCCCCTTGGTTGGTGCTTTTCCATAAGTCCTTTGCATACATCTTTGAATGAATGCCATGCCGCTAGCTCAGTTTTATCCATTGTTGCCTCGAAGTCCTCATCAGCTAAAAGTTGACAAATTAGAGGACCTACGAATATCCCTTCTCTAATCTTGGCATCACTTATTTTAGGGAAGATCACTTTGAGGTACTGGAAACATGGCTTGTTACGTTCCAGTGTTTTGGTAAATTGTTTCATTAAGCCTAGTTTTATATGCATTGGTGGCAAATGTATTTTCTCTTTCTTAACTAGTGGCCATGAATTACATTATAGCATCCAGGTGTCATAGCTTCCCGAGGTGACCATTCTGAGAGTACATACTGTTCTGACCTGTCCCTACTGTCATACTTGCAAAGAAAGCATATAAACTTGTATCCAGTTTGTAGCCTATTAAGTAGAGCTACTACTTTTTAAGTCTGCACAAATTAGCCACTCATGCTCCTTGTAACTTAGGTGGTCTAGAATAAACGCAAGGTTCTCATATATCTCTCTTAAAATTAATGAGTGAGCAACTGAAACTAAAGGCATGGTGTTTCCAATGTATAACAGAACCACTTTTATACTGTAAAGGGATGCATATATGAATAACCTACACTTATTTAATTCATAAGTCGGCTCAACGGCATTGAATAGCCTCTGATATCATTACAATAAGTCAAGTTGTTTTCAAAAGTGAAGAATTGCTGTAGATCTGTAGAACGCTTCCTAAATAGTAATTCCAGCCTGTTCATCCAACAGGTTCCATTATGCAGGCGTGAGGCCACGAGTTTACCCTGTTCCTTAGTAACTGTTAGGTTAGATCATGAACTAGATCATTGAGTTCCGGTTGCGTGATGAGGTGTCGTTTGTTGTCAGATTCAAGCTGCGCTACATATGATGTACGAGGGGCGGTCAATAAGTTTTGCAATTCGGATATAAAGAAACGAGAGATGAGGAAAAGTGTTTTATTATTTTTCAATATAACTACCCTCGACTTCAATGCACTTGCGCCACTTGTCCCTGAGGCTTCGAATTCCCGACAACCAGAAATCTCTCGACTGCTGTTCAATCCACTCCTAGACGGCACGCTGGACATCTTCATCGTCCCCAAACTGGTGTCCACGCAGTGCAGCCTTGAGCTGGCGGAATAAAAAGTAGTCGCTAGGAGCCAGATCTGGACTGTAGGGGGGATGGTTGAGCTCCTCGAATCTGCACTTGCGCAGGGCAGCTTTTGCAACTCTGGCCTTGTGGACTTTGACGACGTTGAAGTCGATCATGGGGCGTGAGGTTTCTAGGAACCCAATGGGCAGAGACCTTGGTCATGGCCAAATTGTCGTGGATGATGTTGATAACACTTCCATGTGATATTCCAAGTTCTCGCTCGATTTCTTCGACCTTTACCCGTGGATTTTCGAGGATCATCCTCTCCACACGGGCCACATTGTCCTCGCTGGTCACGTCTGACGGGCGTCCTGGACGGAGGTCATCTTCAAGGGACTCACGATCATGGCGGAACTCCCTATTACAGCGAGCAATGGCTGCATAGAAAGGGGCGGTGTTGGTGAACACTGCAACCATGCGTTCATGGATCTCTTTTGCATTCTTGTCTTCCTTGCTCAAAAATTTGATCACTGCGCGGTGTTCAACCTTCTCCATTGTTGAAAAAATTGTGACTGACGATCTGCGATCAGCTACTGCTTCTTAAATAGACGAGGCAGGAGCGTGCGGCTGAAGGTCCTGACTTGTCATAACTTGTCCTAACACGCCCACAAACAGCCATTTCCCTTCCTCTGTTATGCCCTACCAATTCGCATAACTTATTGACCACCTCTTGTATCTTAAGATTCTGAATCGTCTTAGTTGCTAATGTTATCGCTGGGTAGTTCAGAGGTCGGCTGCGTTGCATGAATTGCACTTAAATGTCGAGCTGGGCGAATAATACACTGGAGATCTGGATACATGATAAATTTCTTGCCTTTTCCGTTGCCACTCGCAGTGAAATAAATTAAAATCAGACTAAAAATGGATATTACTGGCTGTGATCACTTGTAGAAATAGTGGAAGTACAATATAGTATGTATTTTTTAGGCCCTAACTTGTCATAACTTGTCCTAACACCCCAACAAACAGCCATCCCCCTTCCTCTGTTTTGACCTACCGATTCGCAAAACCTATTGACCGCCCCTCGTATGTGAAGTATGGCTGGGAAGTGATTGGAGACTTTATAGTGGTAGCATTTTTTTATGGTTCTACAGGGAGGTTTTACAAGTTTTCATGCCTTCAAAATTTCTTTCCCAAACTGATGTCTTTGTAAGACCAAAAATCAAGAAAATCATAAAGCTCAGAATTCCCTAAATAGCTTATTAAAAATGAAAAAGAAGCCTGGGAGAGCTTTGTTTTGGTGTTTCCGGGCTTTTTTCGCAACCAGGAAAAGCTATGGCCAAATGGGCAACAGGATCTCCTTAAAGGTTAACATCCTTAATATCCATCTTAACAAGTGCAAGGAAAATAAGGGAAACTGCTTATAGGAGCAAGAGGAGCGCTTCCATCAAGATAGCAAGAGGTATACAATGAAAACATGATGGGAGACTACATTTGGCGGCTTGTACAAGAAAGTGATTTACATTACAAACGAAAATCAAGAAAAACTGTTCTCTTATCAATTGTTTTACTTGTTGTGGAAGTTTCAATAAAATTGTATAAATTTAACTCTGTGTTTTTGTGTTTAGTCTTAGAATGGATGAGCCCCCCCTCCCCAAAAAAAGTTTGCCTATTTTTTGTAAATATTTCATCATACAAGCCACAAAAGCAAAGTTTAAAACAAATAATGGCTATTTTCTATTGTTTTACAATGTAAGGTGTAGGCAAATAGTTATCAGCATGCACACTCCGCTAATCCACTGATCCAAGACACAATTATTTAAACTGTAGCACAATAATTAACAAGCAATAGGAGGCTATGGGCAGACTGACACAGCGAATATGGCTGAAAACTAAGATTGGTCAACGAAACGACCAGAAAAAAATGAAACATTATTAGAACTTAAATATACCGATTACTGCAAGAGTAGATTAGATCTCAATACTTAAACTTGCACCAATTTCCCATAAAAATGGTGTTAGATCGCATAAATGCCACTAAAACGTAACCCCATCCCATCTTCTTTATGTCCTGTTAAAGGCCACCTAGCACTTTTTCCACGCCATATTGCTCCTTGATAGCGATGGAGTGCGATCTGCTGTACCATATCGTACATTAAGGGTTCATATCTGGGCATATTTTTTTCAGTGAAAGGGTTATTGACCCTAGAGGAGGATCTATCTTTATTTTTTCCTACCTTCTGACTAAACTTCCAGGGCTTTTTCAAAAACTTAAACCAACATAACTCAGCCACCACTGCGCTCAGAACTACTTTAAAGTAGGGCATAGCAAACCCTAAAAGGAAGCCCCGTTAAGGGGTGCGAAGAAGCGGGATCCTTACGACCATGAGCTCAAGATTTAGTGGACGCGCCTAATAGAAGTAGGCCTATTTAGGTAGGGTGGCCGAGGAGTGCATCTCTAATAGGAAGGTAAATAGACTCATAGGTGGTTCAAAGGAATAAATGGACTGTCCTGACATACTTTCTTTACATATTTCTTATGGAAGGACGAGAAAAAAACAAATAATCGAAGAGAGACGAACAAGGGCGCTCGGCGAATAAGAAAATGGCTGGAATGCCCTCCGCTCCAAGGAGAGGAGGTACACTCGAATGCCTCCGAGTATCCCTAAGGACCTTCGAGAACGGAAGCGAACCTGAAAAGGGCAAATTCATCGACCATTTGTATGGATTTCTAAAAATTACCCTTATCAGAATCTTAGACGTCGTCTCAAATGGATACATCGTAATCTGCCACGCCGAGTGTGATGTGGAAAAGATAGTCTCCGCGGAAGGAATAGAAACTCAAAAGAAAATTGGACTCTTCCAGAATTCTTCCCCAAATTACTGCAAACAAGAGCCTCATATGTCTGAACAAAAATTGTTAGGCTTACACAGGAAATAAGATAGCTAGACGTAAATCGACAAAAAGTAACAAAGTGATAAACTATAGTGAAGTGCGCCAAGGGAAAACCCAAAGTAAACACAACATATGTAAACAAATTTAATACAGACACAAAAAAAAACAATACAAGAGAACAAAGATATTTAGGTAAGAGCTCAAACACATATTAGCATAACAGTATAAATGCTACAAAATACACATAAATGTAACAGTGACTAAATAAGCGCAGAGATTAGACGGACCTTTCGTCAGGTTTTAAAAAGGTCGTAATGAAAGAACATGAATAACAAGAGACGGTGACAGAGATTGGCGGCTCTCCCATCACCTGTGCGACTGGATGGATGAAAGGCAGGAATAGCAAATAGGAAAATTAGTGACACGTGGTTCTGATTCTACGCTAATCAGTAGGTCCAAATAATAGAAATATTCCATTCTTGTCTGCTCTCCCGCTATACGCAGGAAGACGGTCAATTTAGATCAACTTTCTCTCTTTACTGATTTTTTCTCTTTTCGCTCATTTCATTTTTTTTCCTCTCCTATCTCCACGGTCTCGCCCCTTCCTTTTCCCTCTGGCCCACCAAACATGATGAGACCTAGGGATGGAAGGCGTCGGGGAACCAGGAGGGGTTAACTGTGCCCCCCCCTGCCCCCACTAGGGGCAGGGGAAGGACCTGCGGCAGATATATCTATCTTCCACACACAAATAAATCATACCAAGCCATGACACAGTAACTGCCCTTACTCTACAACATTGGCAAGCCGACCTTTGCTCTCCCTATAACCCAGCAATGAATGTTAATAGCACAAACCACTAGGGCGGGTCATACTCTAGAATTTTATGAAACTGGTGATAAGGGGTATTCGAATGATGAATATTGGTGAAAAGAACATACTTTTGGCAGAAAAGTTAAATTTTGATTGATCTAACCTACATCAATTTAAAGTTGAAATATTGTTAGTTCTGGGTCATTTACTATATTTTACTATTATTTTAGTTACCCATAAAAGATCAAATTTACTGTTTTCTATCATCAATACATTTATGTAGTCTGAAAATATTTGTCTAAAAAAATGTAAAAATGTATTAAAGAGACATAAGAAGTAGGAAACCTGTTAAAAATGACCCTTAATTTAGTTTGGTCTAACTCCAAAATTGCAAGTAGCCAGTACTCATTACTCAGTGGAAGGCAATATTCCAGTAGTGTTGCCAGTTCTGGTAACTATTGTAACTAGTAACTATTTATAGAGCATTTACATTTTATTTGAATGCTAGTAAAGGCTGTGTGTTGTGATGTGACATTATATTATATCAATACCATATTATATCTATGGGAAAGGGACTAATAACTTAAAGGCGAACCGACTAGGGGGGTGGACGCCACGAGTTTCGATGCGCGGAGCAGCGATAAAAGAGTGCAAAACGAGGTCAGGTAAAATTTGGGCAATGGCACAGCTCAAGGTTATTTAAAGAGGCATGTACAAAAATATAATTTTATTTATATAAAATAAAAGAATCAATGTGCAAAATTAAATTGGTAAATGAGGGGGAAATTGCAGAGTTATGCATCAGACTCTGAAGTTAGAAATTAATGCGTTACAGAAGGAGACTATTCAATGGGGAGGATTAACTCAAATGGGTTGCTGAAGGGGGGGTAGCGGTTGGGTTAAGAGGATTTTGGGTGAGACGTCAGCGTAAGATTTCAAGGATGTCTTCTGCAGGCAATAAACGTGAGGGCGAGGGCACTCTGAGCTTCTGAGCGGGGAGTTGACGTGATGACGGTTCTCCAGGGGACGGGGCGGTAACGTCCGGTCCAGCGGAGAGTATTTCGGCCACCCGATTACGAGGAGGGAGCGAGGAGGGCTTCGACAGGAGTTGATGAGTTGAGTCAGAAAAATCGCTCTGTGGCGATCGTCAAATGGAAATACCCCACTGGCTGGGCTAATTCCAACGACACGAAAAGTTCAGCCGTCACTTTGCTTCGTTGTTAAGCACCTGACTTTGAACTAGGATGAATGCTTCTTGGATCCTGGCGAGACTCCTCAACTTTGTATCTCCCACCTGGAAGACAAGCCCTATATATCCGAGGCTCCCCCCGCAGGGGTAGGGGAAACATGGGGTGTTTGGCCAGCGCTACTCTCGAATGGCCTCGAACCTTCACGCCCAGGCGATTCTAACCCGCGAAAAGGTGGTCCGGGGTGGACGCGGTTCGAGGCTACCGCTTGTAGATGGGCGGGGGAAGGCTTACCAATTTAAGCCTTACCAAATTCTAGAATTCTCTTGAACGCATGGACGTCACTTCCGTGCTGGAAAAGAAATTCCACGTGGAATTCCCCCACATTATGGATCATTTTAGAATAACATATAATGATTTGGTAGAGATTATTTCTTAATTTAAGTGCCATCTTTTCATTTGCGGATATACTTGCGATTAGTGTGACAATGGCGAAAATCAAGACAAGGTCCAAATCAAGTTCTCATCTGACTAATTTTGTTGGGACTGGGCAAGAGTTGATGGTGTCTGAGTTACCAACAATAAGATATATTTTGAGGTACGGCATCTACCTGAAGGAGCAAAGTGAAGATGACCGAAGAAATTATGAAGTAGACTAGCTGGTAAAAGACGTATCAGGGCTTGATTAATCAGTGAGTCAAAGCTAATGTTCTCTTCAAACAACCTGTTGTAAATCAAAAGGTCACAATAATATCAAAGCTTAAAGAGATGTGGAAAGGGGCAGTAAAAGTTTCCATTGGTAAAGGAAAAATTGAAGTAAAAGAGAGGTTCATTGCAAAACTAGATAAGTTATTTGATATTTTGACATACAAATGTCAAATTTTGAGTTGTAGGCAAGTAGGTTGTAATGGCTGTGAGACTGAAGCCCACATTAACTGGTGTTGTAGTAAAGAGAAAAAAATACCTGGAAACTGGCCTTTATTAAAGGACAAAAGGAGAATGTTAGAAGTAAAGGTACCTTTCAAATCGGAGGTCCTGATATTCCAGAGTATAATAGACAATTACGAGCTTAATAAAGGGAAGAAAAAGAGAAAAAGTAAGGAGGAAAGCGCTATTTTAGCAGGAAAAGCAGCAAAAAAAGAAATCGAGCATTTTTTGGCATAAGTTGAAGATCTGGAGGCAGAAAATTCTGATGGTGACAACAGTTTGGGTGATGAAGTAACTTTTGAAGTTGTCCAAGAACCCAAATCTTCCACCAGGAATAGAAAGAATTATGATGAAATTCCGAATATTGCTCTTGCTAGTATAAGGTATGGTGTCGGATTGAAACCAACTGTAGTTATAGCAACAGCAGCTTTAATAGATGCTGGATTCATTACCGAGGAAGATACAAGTAAAGTAATTGATAAGAATAAAGTTAAGAGAGCACAGGAAAAGCTAATGACAGTTATTGAACATGCGTTTGAGGAAAACTTAAGGAAAGGTAGGGGAATTTCTTGTGTTCTCTTTGATGGACTAATTGATGTGACAAATTTTATGATGGAGGCAGAGGGAAGTGAAAAATTGTTTTCAGCAAAAGCAAAAGAGGAGCATTACACTGTCATCAGTGAGCCAGGGAGCAATTAGTTATTCTAATTTGTCCCAGAAAAGGCTACAAAAGAAGAATCACATGCAGAGAAGATCGTTAAGGCTATGTTTGGATGGCTGAAGGAAAGGGGTTTGGATAAAAGCTTAATGACTGTGGTAGAATAGGCTCTCGACGATATACCATATATAACTATTCGTTAAGGGTATTTTCTATATTTCGAGTGCATAGTAATCTGATTGACCGAGGTTAGTTAAAAAAGGGGGGGGGTCCCTGGAGAGGCTTATTTATCTTTAATATGCTTAAGAAGTGGGACGGTGCACAAGGATAAATAATATGGCTACCATTAATAAAATAGTTTTATTAATTAAACTATCAACAACACACAAAAAAATGTTTAATGACTGCCGTAGAATAGGCTCTCGACGGTATACCATATATAACTATTCGTTAAGGGAATTTTCTATATTTCGAATGCGTGGTAATCTGATTGACCGAGGTTAGTTTAAAAAAGGGGATGGGGGCCTGGAGAGGCTTATTTATCTTCAATATGCTTAAGAAGTGGAACGAAGCACAAGGATAAATAATATGGCTACCATTAATAAAATGGAGTTTTATTAATTAAATTATCAAAAACACAAAAAAAATTCTACATAAACGGGGAATGAGAAGAGTCGTGGGAATATCTGACTAATCTGAGGATTAAGATTTGGAGAGATTTAAAAAGGTAAACAAACAAAAAAAGGGGGGGGGGCGGAATGGTTCGCTAAACCATTTAAAGCACAGGGTTGCGTTGACAAAAGGTTAAAGGATTAAAGGTAATGCTCAGCTTACGTAATTACAAAGTTGTTGTGCAGAGGAAGACGAGGCGAAGAAATCTTCGGTCCACTGGCGATTTCCAGCAGAAGGGTTCTTCGGGGGGGTTGTCCTTAACGAGGGGGAAGGACTGTGTTCAAGGAGTGAGAGCGAAGTGGGGTTTGAAAGTACGAGCGATCTTTGTGACAGCAAATCGGAGATGTTCTAGATGAACAATGGAGGTTATTGTTGAAACCAAGCGTTCTCTTGAGGAACGTTAAAAAGGGGGGAATTAAATTATCCGGACGTGATGTCTTTGGAACGAGAACCGTTTCTTGACGAACGGGCTTGAAGAACAATGGCTGTTCTAACGTTGTTCTCTTTCTGAACAACAGAGGGGGTGAGAACCGTTTCTTGTCAAACGGGATCAAGGAACAATGGCTGTTTTAACGTTGTTCTTTTTCTGAACAACAGGGTCCTTGTTGACTTGGCGTCTCGAAGGGCACGAACCTTGGCACTCAAGGGATATTGTCCTCTTCTGGACAATAAGGGGTTTCTCGGCAGAGTTCCTAGGTGCACAAGGGAGACCGGATCGGCTTGATGCCTCGCAAAGATAATCTGGATCTGCCTCAATTGGGAAAAGCTACGGTATAAATAGCCGGAACCATCTACATGGCGTAGGGGATAATTGAGTGGGGGACTTCGACGAAATTTCCCTGCGGAGCCTGGGAAAATACCTTATCTGCCCATAAGCCTAATTCAATCTGTCCAGATCGACGTATGGAGGCGAAACGGGGGAGTGAACCTCCTTGATTAAACATTGTATATGATGGGAGATAACGCGCTTCTGCTTTCTCTCGCAGGCAGGATGCACGTGGGTAAGCATGTGGGTAAGCATGGTTAGCATGTGATAGAGGCTGAATTAAAGCGGCCTCAGACCGTTTTATCACACCGGCCATTGGAGGAGACTCCACGAATGTAAACTAAACACAGATGTAAATGCTGGAGCAATACGAAAAATGGAGCTCCATGTAGGCAGAAAGCTTGTTTGGTTGGTCTGTAACCTGCACACTGGGGAACTCCATCTCCATCATCTAATTATCAACCTGGATGGCCCAACACTATCTGACAACAGATATTCCGGACCAATAGGAAAGCTTCTTGAATCTTTTACAGACTTGAATATCAACCCAAATTTCACTCAAATATCTTTAGGTCCTCCTCGTACCTAAGATACTTCAGGAAGTGGTGCAAGATCTTTCCACTGATTAACACTACGGGTATAGAATTGTATCAGCCATCAGAGATGGAGTGCTTCCTACAGGGCTTTCTCTATTGCAAATAGGACCAATAAATCACAGACGCTGGCTGACCACAGCTAACAGACTTCTTCGGCTGTGGGTGTCAAAGCATGGGTTCAAAGAAGACGCCTTTAAGAATCTACGACTGATTGTTGAGTTCATCATTGGTGTATATTACCCATGCTGGTTTAACGTTAAGATTAAGCACTCTTGGACCGAGGGACCTTAGCATATTCTTTATCAACTTTACTGCCTTAAGTCTCAGAGAAAGTAGGTGTTGGATATTGTTTTGCCAACTGTTAAGAGATTAGCTTGGTATGCATACGGTGAAGCCATCATCTAAACCTTCCTATGCTCTGAATATCAGGCGGAGAGAACTGAAGGGGTGAAAAGAATCCAGACTATCAGAGGAGAAGGGAGCCCAGATACACAACTGGGAGACTTCATTTTAAGGCATAGAAGGACACTAGACATCAATTGTGATGCTAATAGGATTGGAGATCTGATCAATTGGTCAGAGGATGTCTCTGAGCCACCTCTCACTTGCTCTTTTAAGTACTTCTGAATTGAAAAACTTCATGACACTCCTATAAAAGTACCTGACTTACCTTGTCACACACAGAGCATTGAGAGGGTCTTAAGAATGGTGACTGAGGCTTCTTCCAAGTATTTCTTACATGAAAAGAGGGATGGAGGAATCAGGGCACAAGAGACAAGTAGACGTCTGATGTCCAGGAATGAGTCAAAGCAAGATTTTTGTGTTCTGGTGAAGTTTAACTTTTGAATATGACCCAAAGTGACCCATGCAGCTATATGTGTTTTGCATACACTTTTATCACTCAATAAACATGTAAATTTATAATTTACTTTGTGTTTGTGTGTACTCTGACTAAATAAAAATAGGTTACATAAGCTCGTGACGAAAGGAAAAAAATTACTTTTATTTAAATAGAAATTGATGTAGGTAGGAGCAATTGTATAACAAAATTAAGTTCTTTTTCAAAATCTGCACTGGGAAAATCTACCATTTAATCAACCCTTATTAAAAGATTTAATGAAAATATATGGTTGCCTCAAAGTATGACTCGCCCTAACAAACCACTCGCATAAATGCACCATTCCCCTTCATATCTCTCTCACTCTGCCTGCATATCCGTAATAGCCCTTAACCTATACCACACTTCCCCATCGCATTATTGGAGTTTTGAAGGTCTTTCCCAAACTTATCCTTTTAACATCACTTGTTTACAATCATAACACACCGCTATACTAGAAAATTCAGTTTCATTATCAGCTTTCTTCAATCACACACTAGCTATCATCAATAGCAAATTACTTATACCCATCAGCAGTTACACCCTCTTTTACACTTAATCATTCTCTCACTTCTAAATGCACTCCACTCTCCTATCTCTCCACCAGGGCTTCATTCCCTTTCTTATATCTTTCACTCAATGCAAGCAGGTTAAATATTCCATTCGCTTTTCATTTTGCATTTGAGTAAAGTAATATCAGCTTTGTATGGGGTGGAAAGAGGTTGCATCTACTCTTTCGTAAAACATTGGCAACTTAGCTGAACATTGGGAGATTCAATGAATATTGGCATCTTCAATGACCATCAGCATCTTCGCATAACATTGGCAACTTCGCCGAACATTAACATTTTCGCTGAATATTGGAAACTTTGCTTAACATCGGCAACTTCGCTTAATATTGACAACTTCGCTGAACATTGGCAACTTCGCCAAACTAACATTTTCGCTGAATATCGGCAACTTCGTTTAACATCAGCAACTTCGCTTAATATTGACAACTTCGCTGAACATTGGCAACTTCACTGAACATTGTCTATCATATTGCCTTTATTTAAATAAGTGGCAGCTTTGTATGGGGTGGAAATACTTCTTACAAAAAGGGCTATGCGCAGATACATTAAAGTGCATCCATTCTATTGGGCTTCCAACAAGATACCTATTCTGGGTTGTATCAAATCTATTTGTTTGAACTAAGGTCAAGAAACCTGCGATACTCCTCTACTAAATACTCTTCGGGCTTTCAAAAGGTGGTCGTGGTGTAGATGTGGACATCACAAAATCTCGGTAATTTATTCTCACTGAAACAATTATTTAATGGATTCCCGAACTCATAAAAGCGAGAACGAAGAAGAGCAAAGGCGAATGAAATAATAAAAATAAGAGTAGAGGCACAAATTTAACTATTTTACAAACATTATAATAAAGGGTACAAGGAGTAAAATATTAAGTACAAAAAATACAATGCAAATAAAAAAAAATGTATTAGATTGCTGGAAACTCATATCTAACTATCTTTAGACGTGTGTTTTAAGACATTTTTACAGCCTACTTTTTAAGTTTAATGTCCTTAATTTAATTTGAGCGAAGGCAATTTAATTATAGCGACTCACTTATGGGTCACGATCCTTAATTTTATTGGGGCGAAGTGAATTAAATTCTCACCACTCACATAAAGGTCATGATTTGCAAGTATTGGAAATACTTGGTTAAAACACGTGTGTCGGGAGGTGATAGTGGTGAGGGTGAGTTGGCAAAATTTGACTGAAATATTCATATTATTCCAGCTGGGATAAGAAAGTTAAAGGTTATTGGGACCTTGAAATTCAGGAAGAGAGAGTTACAAGGAAGTGGATGAAGCTCAAAGGCCTAACGGCACAGTCGAGGAGATTTCCATGTTTGTTTACCTATTTCCATACATACGAGTTATCACAATAACTTTAACGCATCGTTCTAAAGCGATAAGGTACATATAATTTTGTCTAACCTCTCTTTAAAACATGTCGATGCCTGTACTTTTTACATGTTAAGGCAGTCGATTCTCTGCGTTGAATATCCGATACTAGAAGTAATTTTGACTAGCGTTAGTGGGGAATCTTCGAGCCTCTAATTTCCATCCATTTCAACGCGTTGATTTTCGTTTATTGCGAATAACTCCCTGGAATCCAGATCGTCGATGCAGTTTAAAATTCTGTAGACGGAGATAAGTTGTCCTCGTAGTCTTCTTGTTTCCACTGAAAATCAGTTGAGGTACGCCAGCTTTGGTTCGTAGCTTTTCTGTCTCCTCTTGGTATTCATTTTTTTGCCCTCGCCTGCACCTTATCCAGTATATGTACGTATTTCCTGTCCACAGTATTCCAGGTGGGGCCGTACTCGTGAGTTATACAAAGAAAAGATGATCTCTCTATTTTTATAATTGAAGCTGACGCTTGATATAACTCATATTATGATTGGTTTATTTTCTCCCTCTATACATTTGATTCGAAGATTTCAAATCGCTTGTGAAAAGTATCCCTTCATCTTTCTCTATATCTATTGTGACCAACTTAAAGTCTAGTAATATGTAGTCCTTTCTTTGATTTCTATCCCCTGTGGCCTATAGGCATCCCCCGGCACCTATCCTCATTAAATTGCATCTTTCAGCTTTCGGATTTACCTATTTTGTCCATGTCTCCTTGGAATTTAGCCATATCTTCGGAATTCCCCCCTCTGCCTCCCAGTTTACTATCGTCTGCGGATTTAAAGATGCTATAGTGAATTCCTGCAAATAGGTCATTGATGTATATAGTAAACAACAATTGACCTAAGATTGAGTCCTGTGACACTCCATTGGCTACTGGGGTCGAGTCTAATGCCAATTCATTAACAACTACTCTTCGTTTCCGGTCTTCCAGCCAATCTTCTCTCCATTCAGCTTCTTTTCACCAAGTTCCGAGCACTTCCACTGTCTGCACTAATCCAGGAATACAATATCCACTGCTTTGTTTTCACCATACAAAGCAAAGATATTGTGATAAAATTCTAAAGAGGTTTGTTAAACACGATATGTTCCTTAAAACAATGCTGTGATTCATTGATCAATTTATATTTTTCAAGGTGTTGGACAATTTTGTCAGCAATTATTGACTCAAACAGCTTCCCTCAACTGATGTTAAGCTAATAAGCCTATAATTATTCGGGTTTTCCTTCTGGCCTTTTTTTAAATAGTGGTCTTACTTTTACCATTTTTCAATCATTAGCTACAACATCTTCCGAAGGGACTAGTTAAATATATGTAGTGTTTTAAAGATTGACCTACGCTTAATTTCTTTTAGAACACTTAGTACAATTTCATCAGGAGCTGGTGACTAAAACCTGTTCATTTTCTCTAGTGCTTTTAACGTTTCTTGTGCAATGCATGAGATGACGTCTAATGGAGTATCCATCGTAGTTGACTACCGATTCAGTGATTGTTTGAGTCATGTTTTTGGTGAGGAAAACAGTTTCAACCTATTTATTTAATAACGTTGCTCTTTCTCGATTTTAGAATTTTAGGGCCACTTCGAATTCTCTAATTGGACCCAAGCTATTTATTATCGGGTTTCTAATGCTAACGTGGGCAAGGAACTCCTTTGGATTAGCGTTGCATCGTGAAGCTCACTGATTTCTGATTCGGGGGAGAGATAAATTTCTCTTTATTTACGTCTAAACTAGATGAATTTCAAATTTCATCCAAGTACGAGGGTACTTTAAAATTTTCAAATACGAAACTAAACAAAAAAACGCAAACAAATAAGAAACAGAAGAAAGGTCAGAATTATAAGGAAGCCAGCTCTGGCGTCGTGGGAAGGCCCACCTTCCAACAGCGCAGGATCATGCGACCAAAACCAAAGCGAGTCAAATAAAATTCAGGAGGCCAGCCTCCTCCAAAAAATCAAATAGCCGACAAGTCCATGTAAACGAACCCGTCCTGAGTATAGGGGACGAGCGGTAGTGACCAGGCTCGTCACGGCACAGGATAGGTAACGTACAGGTATCTCACCCAGACTGGGACATTCAACAAGAATGTTCCGAACAGTCTAGGGAACAACGCAGTCGTCGCAGTAAAGGGCAGGGAGCGCTCCATCTAAAAGGGTGCGTCTCGCGAGTATGCCCAATTCGAAGCAGACACAAGCGACACGAAACCATCGTGGCAATGGTATGAAACTTTAAGTTCCCCTTTGCCGTCTCCTATCTTCTTTGCCAGGCAGCGCGGGGAGCTGCCCGGAGATCTGCCATGTAGTCGATGTGAGGAAGAGCAAAACGCTGGTCTGTTTGCTCAATCCTCGCGGATTATTTGGCGCCCTCATCGGTGCACTCTTCCCAGCAATTCCCCAAACTAAAGGAAACCAGCACAAAATAATCTCGACATCCGCCCTGCTCGCGGCAACCATGGGGTCTCTGACACCGTGAACCAGGGTGAGCGGTGATCCCAATGCTCCGAGATGACTCAGGGCGCTATAGGAGTCTCTAAAGATCACAATCCAGTCTCCAAAACGGGAATGACGCGTTATCTTCCCTAGGAAGAGGTGTAATTCAACCAGCTTGGTACAGACCTACTGACTTCAAGGCTCTCTTGGGACCTGGCGCCATCTGTCTACACTGGCACCGATCCAGCGGGACACGAAGTGTGTTCCAAAATGTTTGAGCACAATATCCCGAGCACTGTGGTGATAAATGGTCAAACATAGTACCCTCCAGGGTGGCATCTTTGACCGAAGCAGAGGCGCCACCGCCCCGAAAGCTAAACCGAGCTCTCGAAGGGGTTTCCTAGCCCTAAACCCAAAGGGCTTAGGCTATCAGTGGCGTTTCTCGGTGTCATAGGCACCGTCGAGATCGGCGCAGATGCGTTCAGAGCGGTTGGTGACTTAGGGCGAAGTTGGGCGCACGCGTACAAGTGCATAATGCGGGATATATATATATATATATATATATATATATATATATATATATATATATATATATATATATATATATATATATATATATATATATATATATATATATATATATATATATATATATATATATATATATATATATATATAAATATATATATATATATATATATATATATATATATATATATAAATATATATATATATATATATAAATATATATATATATATAAATATATATATATATATATATAAATATATATATATATATATATATATATATATATATATATATATATATATATATATATATATATATATATATATATATATATATATATATATATATATATATATATATATATATATATATATATATATATATATATATATATAATATATATATATATATATATAATATATATATATAATATAAATATATATATATATATATAAATATATATATATATATATATATATTATATATATATATATATATATATATATATATATATATATATATATATATATATATAAATATATATATATATATATATATAAATATATATATATATATATATATATATATATATATATATATATATATATATATATATATATATATATATATATATATATATATATATAAATATATATATATATATATATATATATATATATATATATATATATATATAAATATATATATATATATATAAATATATATATATATATATATATATATATATATATATATATATATATATATATATATATATATAAATATATATATATATATATATATATATATATATATATATATATATATATATATATATATATATATATATATATATATATATATATATATAAATATATATATATATATATAAATATATATATATATATATATATATATATATATATATATAAATATATATATATATATATATATATATATATATATATATATATATATATATATATATAAATATATATATATATATATATATATATATATATATATATATATATATATATATATATATATATAAATATATATATATATATATATAAATATATATATATATATATATATATATATATATATATATATATATATATATATATATATATATATATATATATATATATATATATATATATATATATATATATATATATATATATATATATATATATATATATATATATATATATATATATATATATATATATATATATATATATATAAATAAATAAATATATATATATATATATATATATATATATATATATATATATATATATATATATATATATATATATATATATATATATATATATATATATATATATATATATAATATATATATATATATATATATAAATATATATATATATATATTATTTTGGCATACATTTTCTCTTTTGCTACATATGTAAGTATGAGTGTGCAATAGACTTTATGTTAACATAAAGTCTATAGCACACTCATACTTACATAAGTTTAACCCTTTTAAGAATTTTAATCATGTTTTAAGTTTTTCTGATATTAATATTTTAAAGAACTTCAAACGTCCGGATTTAGTTATATTTAAACCATATAAAGGCAGAGGTGTCGTATTGCTAAATAAAACTGATTATGTGGATAAGCTGAATTCTATATTGAATGATTCTCCTAAATTTTTTAAAGTTGAATGTGATCCCTTTCATAATATTATTAGGATAGAGGATAAAATTATTAGATTTCTTGTTAAACTTAAATCTAAAGGATTTTCTCGAAAAATATTACCATAGACCTTTTAGTTTAGGTTCAACTCCCCCAAACCCATAAGGTTGGATTACACAGGGAAACAATTTTAATCGCATTTTCTGGTGACTTAGATTTATCTGTTAATTTTAATTCGTTTTTTCATGTTGATTTTAAATATATAATCTATTTTTACCTACATCCTATAGTTATTCTGTAATTTCTATTTTCTCGTTTCCCCGAAAACTACCCTCCGGCCGGACAGAGAGGGTGCTTGTATCGTGTTTCACAGTACATAGTAGTAAGATAGTAATAAGTGTTATTCTGCAAAATATTGACATTATTGTTTCTTTTTCAGGTCTCATGTTAGAGTGATGGCTTCGTCAAGAGAAAATTACGTTAGTGATCCAGACACCTTCTGCTACATATGTGGCTGTTACATGCTAGTTCGTCAAAGGCGCAATATATCAAACTTTGTGATCCGTACTTATAAGGCATATTTTGATGTTCCTCTTGGTGATCAAGATAAGAAGTGGGCCCCACATGCTGTTTGCCATAGTTGTGTGGAACATCTTCGTGAGTGGACGAAAAGAAAGAGAAATGGTCGTCCTTTTGGAATCCCCATGGTGTGGTGAGAGCCAAAGGATCATGTATCGGACTGTTATTTCTGTCTGGTGAATACTAAAGGGATTAGCAAGAAAAATCGGCAAAATATCGACTACCCCAACATTCCCCTTGGCGATACGGCCAGTACCTCATTATGAGTCTTTACCAGTTCCGATTTTCAGTGGATATGCTTCCTCCACGGAATGGATTCAGAGTCTGAATGACTTGATACGTGATTTGGCGCTTTCCAAGAAAGCTGCTGAACTTTTAGCCTTCAGGTTAAGTGAAAGACATATGCTTGACAGGTCGGTACGGGTTTCATATTACTGAACCTGGGAGAGTACATTTGTTAAGTATTTCTCTGAGAACAAACAATTTGTATACTGCCACGTTGTTCCTGGTCTGTTTACTGAGTTGGGACTTGGCACCTATAGCCCTGCTGAGTGTAGACCGTTTTTGGATAGCTCCAAGCGTAGCCTCAACTGTGTCCTTTAGCATAATGGCAATGACTTTGGTGCAGTTCCTCTCGGTCACTCTGTCCATCTGCGAGAAATTCACCATGACATAAGAATGGTCATGGATTTACTTAAGTATCATGATCACAATTCGATCATATGTGTAGACCTTAAGATGGTCAACTTCCTCCTTGGCCAGCAGAAGGGATATACAAAGTTTCCATGCTATATCTGTATGTGGGACAGTCGAGCCCTTGACAAACACTGGTCCCTAAAAGGTTGGCCAGTTCGAGAAATTTGGGAGCAGGAATGCCAAACATTGTTAATGAGCCAATCTTAAGTCGAAAGAAGATCGTTTTCCCTCCACTTCATCTCAAATTTGGGTTGATGAAGCAGTATGTCAAGGCGTTGAGCACTAAAAATGATTGTTTTCAGTACATAATATCGGCGTTTCCTGCTTTGTCATAAGATAAAATAAAAGCAGGAGTATTTGATGGTCCCCAAATCCGAAGAGTGCTGAGTGATTGTAGATTCATGAACACCATGAATGAAAAAGAGAAGGCAGCCTGGCTCTCATTTTCTGCCGTTGTTCGTAACTTCTTGGGAAACAAAAAAGCGCATAACTACGAGGATCTGGTTACTAATATGCTTTTAGTATATCGTGATCCGGGATGTAACATGAATGTGAGGCTGCATTTCCTAAATAGTCACCTCGACCGATTCCCAGAGAATCTGGGAGCCGTATGCGACGAACAAGGGGAACGCTTCCATCAGAATTTGATGACGATGGAAGAGCGCTACCAAGGTGATGGCGGACTACTGCTGGACGATTAGAAGAGATCAGCCAGAGAAGACTTACAAGAGAAAGAGTTACAAATACAAATTTTTGCCTGATTGAAATCAAGAAGAGGTCATCCATCCTGATGTACGGTCATTAATAAATTAGCATCTATTTGATTACAGTATTTTTAATCCTAATGTAGAATTCAAGTTTCTTCTCATATGGAATAAAATGTTTGTGCAAAAAAACCTGCTTTACTATAAATAACGCAAAAGGATGATTCAAAACTACTTCAGGGCATGATAGACGTGATAAAACGAAAATTATTGTATAATATTAGTTATTGATATTACACATAATCTGTAGCATTTAGAGAGAATCTGATTTCAGATTTGAATTCATTATGCTCGAATTAGGTAGGAAAATGTACTTTTGTCAATTCACCAAATACAGGGTGTTCCCCAGTGTTATCAATTCGTACGATCCTTTCGGCAATTGAGACACCTACTTATAATCTTTGTAAATTCTTGGTGCCCATAATAAAGCCTATTACTAAAAATGAGTTTCTATACAAGATTCCTTTAAATTCGTAGATTTAATTAATTCTTCTAGATTTGCCCAGTATCACATGACTAGTTTCGATGTTGAATCATTATTTACCAATATCCCTGTATCTGAAACTTGTAACATAATATGTGATTCACTTTTTAACACTAATTGCACAGTTCTTGGTCTGAATAAAACTTATTTTTCTAGGCTTGTTAAATTAGCTGTTTAAGACATAATATTTAAATTTAATAACAGCTTTTATAGACAAAGGGATGGGATGGCAATAGTGTGGGTCACCTCTTGGGCCATCGTTTGCAGATACCCTTCTGTGTAAACTAGAACAGGACTGGATGTCCAATTGCACACAACAGTTCATATATATACTCTATAAAAGATACATCAACGATTGTTTCGTTCTTTTTAAAAATAAGTAATGCCTCCTAGTTTCAAAACTACATAAATTTCCAGCATCATAACATCAAATTTACACTGGAGTATGAAACTAAAAACTCTCTTTCACTTCTAGAAATTAAGGTTTTTCGGTCAGATAACAAAATTTCCACATCAGTATATAGAAAACCCACCTCCTCTCTGCTTGGCACTAATTATTTTTCATGTTTACCAAACTGCTTCAAAGTAACATCTGTAAGCTGTAGAATAAACCGTGCTTTTAGAATATGCTCCGATTGGAATTATTTTCATAAAGAGATGTGTTATCTCAAACAATTTGTTAAATTTAATTTATTCCCAGTATCATTACTCGACTATTAAAGTAAAAGTTTCCTAACTAAAATACATATTATTCCTCTCGTTAAATTTGATGTACCAGAACAAAAAATGTATGTCAAAATACTCTACATAAGCTCACTTACTTACAATCTCATCTTAGACTTACAAAAGTTATTATCTAAGGTTTATCTGCAAATCAATTTTTACGGTATCCAGATTAATACGGTCTCTCCTAAAACCTACTTGCCTCATCATAAGGGAAGAGTACCCTTGCTATTCAGATCCTCGCTTGTTTATCTATCTATCTCTTTCTCTCTCTCTCTCTCTCTCTCTCTCTCTCTCTCTCTCTCTCTATATATATATATATATATATATATATATATATATATATATATATATATATATATATATAGAGAGAGAGAGAGAGAGAGAGAGAGAGAGAGAGAGATATACTCAATGATGACAAGACTGTGGATTTCCTGTAGGGTACTCCATCAATCTTAAAACTATTCTCTTTCTGCCAACCACCGTTGCCTCCCGGTTCTCTACTCTCTTGCTTTTTCATTTTCTTTTTTTGCCCTTGTATGTTTTGTTTTTTTACTTTTTGTAGGTTGAAGGGGGTTGTTTTCTTTTTAATTTACTTATCCTAATTTCGGCGCTATTCTCCTGCTGACCGACTCCAGCAGATTCTTAAATTTAAAAAAAGTATTTAAAAACCCCCGAATTCTGTTTTCGACTTTTAAAAATCTGGAAGTCTCTTTTGAACGTCAATTTTCCCTCAAACGCAGGTTGCGAAATTCCGCAGTTCTTTTTGCAACCAATTTCAAGTGCAATAGCATTGAGGCACTCTCTCGCAGAAAGTTTGTAAGGAGAGATGTGTACAGTGGTGAAAGTAGGTGAAGTAAAAATGTGTGGTAGATATATCGCTGCAGATATTTCTGCATGCGCTGGGGATGGTTTAATGTATGCAAACCCCTTCGAAGGCTTTCTCCCTAACTTTAACCGCATCCACTCCACTCTGACATGTGGAACATGGGTAACGTTGCTGCAGCTGACATCTGGAAGTTTATGTGCCTTCCCGGTCGCAAAACCGGTAGGAAAGTCTCCCGACTCCAATGCCTGCAGGAGGACCTTCGGCTAGAAATACATATAGATATATCTATCTATTTATCTATATCTATATATATATATATATATATATATATATATATATATATATATATATATATATATATATGTATATATATATGTATATATATATATATATATATATATATATATATATATATATATATATATATATATATATATATATATATATATATACATATATATATATACATATATATATATATATATATATATATATATATATATATATATATATATATATATATATATATATAGGGTGTTTAAAAAAAATTATATGATATGAGATGTAAATATCACAGAAACTACATATTCAAAGCAAATGAAACTAAACAGGTTTAATGTTAAGTAACATAAGATTTACTCCTAAAAATTTGAATGAGAAAATCCAAGGTATGTAGATTCCATTAACGATTTCACAAATGTTGAATATGCACACCGCCTGAGACACGGCACACGTCAAGTCGGTAGTCCAGCTCCTCCCAAACACGCTGCAGCATGTCTTTTGTAACAGTCTCCAGTGCAGTAGTGATTCTGTGCATGAGTTCCTCTAGGTTTGCAGGAAGATGGGTAACATAAACCAGTCCCTTCAAATAGCCCCAGAGAAAAAAATCGCAAGGTGTCAGGTCAGGTGAACGTGGCGGCCATTTCAACAGCACATTTTCTTTATCACCAGCAAGCCCGATCCATCTCCCTCGCAGATTGCCATTGAGATAAGCCCGCACAGTGAGCTTCCAGTGAGGTGGAGCCCCGTCCTGTTGAAAAATGAAGTCTTCTTGTTCATTTTCAATGAGCTCATTCATTAGCCAGTTCTAAAGCATTTGCAGATAAACATGGCCGGTCACATTTCCCTCAAAGAAAAACGGGCCATGAAGATGTTTCTTGTAGATGGCGCAGAACACATTCCCTTTCGGTGAGTCCCTCACTTGCTCAACTGTGGCGTGGAGATTTTATTCGCGCCAAATGCGAACATTATGCTTATTGACTTTGCCATTTGTATGAAATGTGGCCTCATCACTGAAAACAAGACCTTCCTTGAACTCGTCTTATTCAAGTTTCTCTTGCATATCAACATAGAATTGTTTGCGCTTTCGCTTGTTATCTGCCGTTATGGCTTGAACTAGCTGCAGCTTGTAGAGTTTCATTAGCAAGCGTTTCCTCAGGACGCACCAAACTGTCGTTGGAGGAATCTGGGTTTCCAGACTTGTTTTTTTATGTACTTCTTGGGTCTTTGCAAATGTTTTTGGCAAACCTGCTCGACCGTCTCTTCCGATGTTATTGGTCGTCCAGATCCTTTTGCCCTGCACAGACAGCCTTCCTCCCTCGAATTTTTTGTGCCATGTCCAAATCTGCATTGCCGTTGGTGACTGTTTAGAGAACTATCTCACAAATGCACGCTGCAGTCTTGTTCGACTGTGTTCGAGCCTTTTCATTTCCAGTGAATGGCATTTCTATACCTGTAAAGATAAAAACATCAGACATTAAACATAAAATTTTAAATTTTGACCTGTTTCTACAGATGCTGTTCAAATTTAAAGTCATCTGAATGGGAACTGGCAAAGTTATTAGATTGATATATATATATATATATATATATATATATATATATATATATATATATATATATATATATATATATATATATATATATAGAGAGAGAGAGAGAGAGAGAGAGAGAGAGAGGGAGAGAGAGAGAGACAAATACAAGTTCTGTGGGTGATAACAACAACCACCACAGGGCTTTCGCCATATTTTTATTTTGTGCCTTTCAAAACAATTTTGAAGGCAGAAACCTTGTATAGCAGACTATATATACATATAATATGTACAAGAGAAAGAGAAAATTGGACGCAAATGAGCACTGAGACAAGGAACAAGAGTTTTTTAGAGGCAAAAGAAAGGGAGATTAGAAGAACACTAGAATCAAAGAGAGCAGAGGGCGGCACAATGGAGGCAATCCTTTACAGAGAAGACAGAAATAACGCCAGGGGAAAAAGGTTTTTGAAAATTCCTGGACTGGAGTTGAACCCGTGTCTACTAATTGCTGGTCAGATACTCTACCGCTAAGCTACCAGGCACAGTAAATCTATTTTACCCAAAGCGTTACCCAATCAAACCCAGTATCTCCCTAAGTTAGGAACTTCCAAAGAATTTTTATACCACATCATCTTACCCGCTCACAATTTAAAGGCTCATTGTCTATGTCTAATGTCCCTTTCTCTTGCCTCTAAAAAACTCCTGTTTCTTGTTTCATTTCTCTCTTTTTCTTGTACTATATGTATATATAGTCTGCTATACAAGGTTTCTGCATCTTTCTTTCTGTCTTGGAAATTGTTTTGAAAGGCAGAAAATAAAAATATGGCGAAAGCCCTGTGGTGGTTGTTGCTCTGGTAATACTTCAGATTAGGGGCGCACGGTAGGTGGCGCTGTTAGTAGGCTACAATTTTGGGCTACAATATATGTCTTATGACATCAGACGGTAGCTTCAGATGTGACCAATCACGGCGTTATATATTTTTTTAGGGGGGGGGGGTTGTAACCTATATTCTGTATTATTTACTAAATATCTGCGCCTCTGCTCGTTTATAGTTTTTCCTAAGTTAGGTAAGGTTTCTTGATGTTTTTTATTGTTTTTTCCTATTTTTTGTTTTCCTATTTTTTGTTTTGCTGCGAACGATAACAGCTTTTTACTAACAATGTCGTAGCTATAAATAAGACCCGCTGCGCAAATTTTTCTGTTTCGTCATGGCTTTTTCGTGCTCTAGTTGTGCTTCTTCGTTATTCGAATTCGGGTATATTTTGCATGACCTCGAAAAACTTTTAGATTTTTGATAGGCACATAAACTAATCGAGAAAACTATAAAATGTCGGAAATGCAGTGCGAATTAAAAATTTTCAGACAATTTAATGTTTCGTTGTGATAGAATATATGCAAACGAAAACAGTAAGCGACAGCGGTGCCGTTTCAAACAATCAGCGCGTAGGGGTCATTTTTCTCGGGTTCTCATTTAAGTGAAAAAACATTGTTCAAATTTCATATTTCTTCGTAATTAATCATTTTATGTAAGTAAGTAAGTATTGTTTGTTATTAGGTTACCAGGTTTTTTTCTGCCAGTAAATAGCTGTTGTCGTTCGCAGCGAAACAAAAAATAAAATAGGGAAAAAAAACCCAGCAAATTCAAGGGGACTGTTCGTGGGGGAGATAGCACTGCGAGGAACCACCCTACGATGATCCTGAGTTTCAATCAATTGGGGTTCTGGGGGGCACAGCCCTCCAGTATATACTTATATACAAAAAAATATAACCCCATGATTGGTCACATCTGACGCTACCGTCTGAAGTTATAAGACATATATTGTAGCCCAAAATTGTAGCCTATAAACATTGACACCTACCGTGCGCCCCTAAAGTGAAGTGTTGCCGTTGTTATCACCCACAAAACTTGTATTCGCTCTTTCTTTGTATGTGACATGGACAATGAGCCTTTAAATTGTGAGCGGGTAAAAGGATGTGGCATATAAATTCCTTGGAAGTTCTTAGCTTAGGGAGATACTGGGTTTGATTGGATAACGCTTTGGGCGAAATAGAGTCACTGTGCCTGGTAGCTTAGCGGTAGAGCATCTGACCGGCAATCAGCAGACCCAGGTTCATGTCCCGGCCAGGAATTTCAAAAACTTTTTCTCCCTGGCGTTATTTGTGTCTTCTCTGTAAAGGATTGCCTTCATTGTGCCGCCCTCTGCTCTCTTTGATTTTGGGTTCTTCTAATCTCCCTTTCTCTTGCCTTTCAAAAAACTCCGGTTTCTTGTCTCATTGCTCATTCGCGTCCAATTTCTCTTTCTCTTGCCCTATATATATATATATATATATATATATATATATATATATATATATATATATATATATATATATATATATATATATATATATATATATATATATATATATATATATATATATATATATATATATATATATATATATATATATATATATATATATATATATATATATATATATATATATATTACGTGAGTACTGGATCAAAAAATTTCTAAGTGGACGATTAACCTGGTAGGAATTTCCAATGCATTCTTTCCCCCCTCCCTGCCCCCATTCCATCTCCCCTCTTTCCTCTCCATCTCCCCCACTGCTATCCCTCTCCACCATCTCCATCTTCTCCTCCTCCATCTCCCTCTTGCCTCCTATCTTCTCGCCGGCTCTTCTTTTTGCCCCCTCTATTTCTCCCTCTCCCTCTCATCCCTCTCATTCTTCCTCTACTTCTTTTTTCTCTCCCTTTCTCTCCTCCCCTCTCCCCTTCCCTCTTCTATCTCTCCCTCTCCTCTTTATCTCCCCAAAATCTCTTCCTCTTTCCACCTCTCTCTCTCCTTCCTCTATATTAGTCCTCCTTCCAGCTCCCACCTCTCCCCCTCCACTTTCGCCGTTCCCATCCTCCTCCTCTCCTCCCTCTTTCCATCTATATCTCCCCCTTCCTTTCTCTCCCCTTCTCCCCACATTCCTCCTCCCCTTCCCGCATCCCTCTAACCCACCCTGTCTCCTCCTCCTTCTTCCCCCTTCTACCACTCTCCGCATCTCCCTATCTCACCTTCTTTATCTCCCCCATCTCTAGCCCAGGTCTCTCTGACTCTCTTACCCAAATCTTCCCCCCCCCCATTTCCACCTCGCTCTCCCCTCTGTTAATATTACAGACTATTGAACCATCTTGCACATGCGTCCGCATGAGCATGCATGAACGCATGTACGGCAAAGGAAGATAGCATGGATGGTTTCCTTCTGAGGTGGGTTCTCCCGCCTTCCCTCTCTCTTGCCTAATCTTTAGGGTATCGAAGACAGACCGAGAGGTTTATGGGTATGTGAGGGGGGAGAGGGTGTTTGCACGCTTGAGACTGTCTTGGGCATCTGGCGGCGATCGGTGCACGATGGACCCGGTGGTTTGAGGTTATATGAGGCGTAGAGTGCATTGCGCATTTTTCGGGCCTCGGACGCCTTCCTCAACTCCTCTTTCCTAATGATCTCACAGCTCTTTCCTTCCAGGTTCCTTAAAAACCCTCTCGCATCAGCGAAAACGGCCACTATAGATCAGAAGCTGGAAGAAGAAACAACTCTCTGAATCTCCACTCCCTTTCTAGAGGCAGATAAGCCTTTAACGACAGTTTTACATCGAGTGAGTTGCTTTCCGATCTCGCTTCGTCCACGAACACCGCCCTTGATCTGGACGATGTCCCATATACCATGTTTTGACACGTAGGTAAGTGAGGCATGGCCTTTCTGTTAGATTTGTTCAAGATGATATGGGTAGAGGGTATCCTCCCAGACTCCGGGTGAATAGCTACTGTGCTCGCCTTTCGCCGACTGGGGAGAGACCACTTTACTCCGACAAGTTTCCTCCCAATCTCTCTAATGTTCTGCTTGTGCAATTTGATTGGAAAAACTGTCAAATGCTGGACTAGCCTTTTGCCTTGACAGAGAAGGACACCTGTATTCTACACGGTGTGGCTTCCGCAAGTTACACTCCACGTTGTATGCTTTGCTCCGATTGGAAATACAGTCTGCGATGCCTTCCTTCGTAGAAAGTACTACACACCACGGTGTTTTTCGAACTGGAGAAAGCCTGATACTACATAGCGATACGTTATTCTTGAGACTCTCCACACGATGGCGGCGAGGAGACGAGATCTTTGATGCCACACCAGGAGAAGAGTAGTCCTCTCTTGCTCAATGAAGCAAGTAAGAGGTTGTACCGTAGAGAACTGTCCTCGGTGTTACACTCCTTTCCCTGAGCACCAATGGTATTACCTCGGTGCTGGCAGAAGATGTTCTCGCTACGCTTTCCGCGGACCTCCTTACTATCGATTTTGATCTCAGATGCCAACTCTAGAGCATAGACTCCAACAGGAATTAAATCCCATCTCTTGCTATGACGAAGCGCACAGGTTTCAGTTTTCCTTGGAAAAGATTAGGGTGTTGTTCTTCTGTCGCAATCCACGGCTCCACCCCGACTAAGAATTGTTCCTAAATGGGGCTTGCCTGGAAGTGGTGGGTTCGCCCCGTTTCATTGGTCTTGTTTTCGACCGACGCCTTACCTTGGAGGATCATATTTTCAGCCTTAGGATCTTTTGTATTCGCGCCATTGACATCCTTCCTTCCGTGACTTTCAGCACCTGGGGTGCTGATAGGGTTACTGCCTTGCTTTTCTATTGATCCTTTGTTCTTTTAAAGGTTTATGCGAGTTTCATGCATCCTACTCCGAGCGTATATTGCGAAAGGTGGACTCTATCTAGCACACCCGTCTCAGTCTGGCAACCGGTGCCTTCATCACGTCCACCTTTAAGAGCCTACTTGTCGATGGTGAGGAGATGCCACTCGCTTTGCGTGGTGTAATGTGCCTTATTAGTTTGTACACGCTAGCACGTCGCCTCCTTCGATCGCCATGGATCTCATTGCATATAAAACTGACCTCGACGGTGCCCTTGCCGCCAAGAGACCACAGTCATAATCTAGCCCTTTGAGTTTGTGGCGCTTCTGCTTCTGCCCAGGACGTAACTCTGGATGGTACCACCCTTGACTATCTGTCACCACGCCTCTGCTCCCAAAGATTTCACAGCACCGAGAGTATTGCGTCCTGCCTTTTTTGAGCACACTTCGCGTCATGCTGGATCCATGCCAGTGTATACGGATGGCTCCACTTCCATCAAGAGGGTTGGTTTACATGCAGTATCCGCTATATTTAAAGACAATGGGGCCTGTACCAGGTGCTGCGCTTGTCTTTACGACTGATCTAGTTGCAATACACCGCTTGGTAGGGGAGATAAGGCGTCGTGCCCTGTTCGGAGACCAGATTGTGATATTTAGCAACTTGAGTGATCTCGGAACATTAGAATCACCACACAAACTGGTTTGTAGTATCCAAGACCCCACAGTTGCCGCGTCGGGTGGATTTAGAGATTATCTTTTGCTGAGTTCCAGGACATGTGAGCATTACGGGGAATGAACGCGCCGATGAGGGCGCCAAAGAGTCCTCGATGGCTGGACGACCAGACCAACGTTTGGCTCTTCCTAACGCCGACTCAATGGCAGGAATCAGGGGAGCCCTCCGGCTTCCTTGGCAAAGAAGATGGGAAACGGCCGATGGGAGTTTAAAGTTGCGCGCGATTGCGCCGTAACTCTTCCCATGGACCTACCCCAATTCCTCGACTGCTTGGAGTCGCTTTTTGTTGTCTTCGAATTAGCCATTTGATGGAGCGCTCGCCTGCACCTTATTGCGAAGACTGCGTTGTCCCCCAGACTGATCGGCACATTCTTGTTGAATGTCCCAGTCTGGTTGATCTTCGCGCACGGTACCTGTCCCCGTATCTGAACGAGCGGGATCGCTACGGCTTGTCCTTTTACTCGGGACGGGTTCGTGGACACAGACTTGTGGACTATCCGACTTTTTGGAGGAGCTTGGCCTCCTCTATTTTATTTGACTCGCTTTGTTGTAGGTCGCATGCTCCTGCGCAAGGGGCAGTCGATCCTCCGCTCAACACCGGAGCGCACTTCCTTCTTCTCCTTGCTTCTTTGCTTATTTTGTTTTTGTCTTTTGCTCGTTTTTCTTGCTTGTTTTTGCCTTTGTTTTTTCTTGTTTTTTCTATCTATTGCATGATTTTGTTTGTTTGTTTTGCCCTAGTAGGCAGTCACAAAATAGGCTCCTAAAAATAAAATATCCTTCCTCCGCTGGCCACTGGCAAGCTGAGGTAAAATAATTCTCAAGGAAGGAAAATAATGTAACAAATGACCCGATTTGGAACTCTAATCAAGCAGGGAGAGAGACTCGATAAGTGTTGCCATGGAAACGATCAATATCTTTCAGCCTCTAAGAAATTATGGATATCCGCAGAACGAATGCAGCAGATTGTGATAACTAGAATATGAAGCGAAATTGATTGGGTTTTATCACTGATTTACACTTTTTGTATGAATTTTATTATCTGTGTCTTCCTTTCTGGCTAACCCTCCTCCACTCCCACACCTTGCGTCGGCGAACCCGCCCCCACACCCACGCCTCGCCCACTTTCTACCAGTCAACTTTAGGGTTAAGTTTTCCCGTCTTCCGCGCTCTTCATAATTCTCGCCATTGCTCCCTCATTTCTCTCCCACTATGTATGATAGGGACTCAATCCTCTCACTTAACCCTTCAAATTATCTTCTTTCTCCAGCCACATACGCAAAGATAAAGGGGGCTGGTACCCCCCAAACTCGCCCAACTTGGAGGGGGCTGAGACATTCGGAGTCCCTTAGGAACCTCTTTCGCCCTACGATTCTTCCTTTACCCAACACCTCCAAATCTCCCCCTTCCTCCTGTGCTCATCAGCAGGCGCTGTCGGCGTCTCTTCTGAACATTAGGAGACTGACCAATAAGTCGAATTATGTCCATGACCTCGTTGTTCGCACTGGCGTTTCCTTCATTGGCCTTACAGAAACCTGGCTCGAGTTAGTTCTGGTTCATGCCCTGCCCTTGCAACCCCTCCTGGACATTCTTGCCTGCGTGTTCCTCGGAACCACCGTGGAAGGGGAGTTGCACTGATTTCCAACTCATCCTTCTCCCTGAATCTTCTCCCCTCCCCCTCTAGCCTCCTTTAAGGCTGTCTCACGTGCTGTGCCCGTTCTGACTATTGTGATCGTTTACCTTTCTTCCAGCTCGTCTCCGGTCTTATTTCTCGAGGAGTTCAGTAACCTACTCTCCAACCTATCCTCTACTGGTTGTCTCCTTATTCTTGGTGACTTGAATCTTCCTAGCCACAATGAGACTTTTCGTGCATTCATTGACATCATCGACCTCTTTTCCCTTACACAACATGTGTTCTTTCCAACACATATATATGGTAATATCCTAGACTTAGTCATCTAGAACCTTTATGTATCTAATCTAACAGTAACTGACTTTTCTAATACGATTTCCGACCACTGCTTGGTCAATTTTAAATTCTATATTCCCTACTACCTACTTCCTCGCTCGTCCCGAGATGCTACTCCTTTCTGGCGACTATCGTCAATTGATACTACTTCTCTCTTTAACGGTGTTGTTTTTACCCTCCCTCCTATTGATACTACTGCTTCACCTGACCAAAACTTAAACTCTCTGCACCAATCATTACTCGACTGCCTTGACGTGCATGCCCCACTTATCACTCCTTCTTCAAACCGCGATCACCGCGTCCCTTAGTTAACCATGGAATTCCTTCGTTCAAGGAGGTCCTTACGTGCCCATGAACGTGCCTTTCGTAAAGCACGCTCCCGTGTGCAGGACATGACCTCCCTCTCACCTGCCTATCTCCTTGCTACTTCGACATATTCTTCCAAATTAAAATAAGCGCGCGAGGCTCATTCACGCAAACTTTTGTCTGAGAGCAAGAATGACCCTCGGACTATCTTTCGTCTCCTCTCTCGTCTTTCCTCGCCTAGCCCCATTTCCACCACCTCTCCTCCCATCAACCCCTCTACTCTTTCTAAATTTTTCTCTGATAAAATTATCAACCTTCGCGCCAAACTACCCGAGTCGTCTGAACAAGCCCATGCTGTTCTCCCCGACCATACTCCATTGCCGTTTAACGTCCTCACTCGGGCGTCTTCTGATAAACTAACTGCCCTGATCTCACTCTCTAACAAATCTGGATCCCCTAAGGACGTCTTTCCACCCAAACTCCTCCACCAAATTCTCCCTGTTGTCATCACACTGATTCTTCATCTCGTTAACACTTCTCTTGCCACAGGGGTGGTTCCCTCTTCCTTCAAACATGCCTAAATTCGTCCTATCCTTAAAAAAGCACACCTTAACCCATCTGAACCATCTAGCTATCACCCTATCTCACAGCTTCCATTCCTCTCTAAGATCCTCAAGAGAGTGGTTTTCTGTCGCCTTAATGACCATATTTTTAACTGCAATATCGATGAAATGTACCAATCGGGGTTCAAAACGAAGCACTCTGCTGAAACCGTTCTTCTTAATGTTTCAGACGGTTTACCTAGAGCTGTCGATAAGGTTTGTACATCCATTCTATTCCTCCTAGACCTCCCCTCTGCTTTCGATACCATTGACCACACTGTCTTCCTTGATCGGCTTCAAAATTTCCTTGTTCTCTTGAGCACTGCGCTTCTTGTTTCCGCTCATACCTCTTCTCCCGCACTCAGTATGTCGCGCTTGATAACTTCTCCTCCAAGCCCGTGCCCATTCATTTTGGGGTACCTCAGGGCTCAGTCCTTGGTCCCCTCCTCTTTCGCATCTACTTACTTCATCTTTGTCCTGTCCTTCCACCTCTATGCTGATGACACTCAGATATACCTTTCTTCATCCCCTGTGTCCTTCTCTCAATCAATTACCAAGCTCCTTTCAGCCTACACCTCCATAAACGAATGGCTGTCTGCAAACTTAACCACGATAAAAAACTGAAGTTCTCCTTGTTGGTACCGCTTCGATGGTGGAGAAATCTAAAGCTCTCTTCCCCTCCCTTAACCTTGGAGAAACCAATGTCCCCTTCTCTGTTACCGTCAGTAATCTTGGTGTTATTTTCGACAAGCAACTCTCGTTGAGACCACACATCCATCGCATCTGTAAGTCTTCCCTCGATTATCTCCGCAACTTCTCACGTGTTCGATCCCATTTTAATCGACGAAGCCTTGAGGCTGCTATTCATGCCTTCGTCACCTCACGCTTAGACTACTGCAATTCTCTTCTAGTGAATCTCCCTTCTTCGTCACTTCGCCTCCTACAACTAGTTCAAAACTATGCTGCCCGGCTTCTCCTTCGTTCCCGCCCCCGCTTCTCTCCTTCGATGCATCTGTTACAAGAGCTACACTGGTTACCTGTTTGCTTCCGCAACCACTGTAAAATTCTTCTCATCACCTAAAAGGCCCTAAACCTCGAGGTACCACCTTATCTCTCGTCTGCCCTCCCCGTCGTCAAACTCCTCGGGCATTCCGGTCTAACCTCGCTCCCATCCTGAACACTCCTCGTTTTGTCTTCTGTTCGATGGGTGACCGTTCCTTCTCAGTTTGTGCTCCTAGACTTTGGAATGCTCTTCTTGCCGAAGTTCGATCCTCTCGATCCCTTGCTACTGTTAATCGCCTCCTGAAGACTCATCTCTTCAAAATTGCCTTCTCTTCCCTGTTAGCTTTCTCTGCACTCGCTACACAACCTGCGCTCTGTGAGGGCTAACAGCCCTCAAGGGCGCATTATAAATACCTATTATTATTATCAATCTACACTTTTAGTAGGCACTTTACCGCCGATCTTCACCTTTGGTAAGTGTTATACCACCGGGCTACCACGCGGTGTTTTACCACCAACCTGAACTTTTGGCAAGTGTTTTACCCACGAGGGACACTTATGCTATCTACATTACCACCGGTTTACACTTTTTGTATGCATTTACCACCGTTCTGTACTTTTGGTAAGAATTTTACTACCGAGCTGTAAGGTAGTATTTTACCTCATGTCTGGACGTGGACAAATGTTGTACCATCGGTAAGCACTTTTGCTATTTGTTTACCCCGATTTAAACTTGTGGCAAATGTTTACCATCTAATTCCACCTAATCAAATTCTGAACAAGAATGTGGTAATTTTCTGATATGTGCCTTCCAAGGAGACCATTACATATACCTTTGAAACTATGCCAAGCCTCAAATTATGGCTTGCTCAATTTTGCCTCAAACTCACTATCGACCATAAGTTGTCGAATCTGTGGCCCAACAAAGATTCCTTCTTTAATTTTACCATCACTTATCTTAGGAAATTTTGTTTTTAAATATAACAAGAAGGGCTGGTCATGCCTTAAGGCTTTTTACAAATTGTTTCATTAAACATAATTTTAGGTGAAGTGGTGGCAAAAATATGTTTTTCTTAGGAAACAATGGTTCACGTATGATATTATGACAACCTACTTTTGTCTCTTCTCTTAAAGGCCATTCTGAGCGTATGTAATGTTCTCCCCGAGCTCTACTGGCACGAAAAAAAACATGAATTTTGTGTAGCCTGGCTGCAAGCCATTTAAAATGGCTACTACCTTAAGGTCAGCACAAATCAACCATTTATGTTTACTGTATTTAATGCTTTTTAAAATGAAATCTAAATTTTCATAAGTTTCTTTCAAAACAACAGAGTGAGCTACTTGTATCGATGGTAGTTTATTTCCATTGTGCAGAATCACGGCTTTACCACTATATAAATTAGCGTCAATGAAAAGTCTCCATTGACTGGGTTCATATAATGTATATCTAATTCTTCAAAGTGACGTAGAATATTATTACAGTAGCATAAATTGTTGTCAAATGAAAATTTGTCTGGTAAATTGTTTGATCAAACATTTTGAAACCGTTTTGTTTTAAAAAAACGGCGCCAAATTTCCATCTGCTTGTTTCCTTTTTCAGCTTAATTAACTTTATCTATTTATTTAATTTTTAATCCATGATATCACAAAACTATTTGCAGTAACATCTGGCTCCTTTAATTTATCCCTATAACTAAATTTCCAAGCTAACGTGTTATGAAAAAATATTATTCCTTGGCAATACAGCGCAGCAAAGCCTAAGGACAGTCATTTAAAACTATTCGAGGGTGTATAAAACAAATAATTATATCATAATTAATTTATCTTTGTCCGAAGCATTTTGAAAAATGTGACAAGACTAATTTGGGTAAATATAGGTCATTTGATCCTCTTTAAGAGGGCAGGAGGAACAAAGCCTGGGTTCGTTTGAATGGCGTTCAAGATTTCTGCGTTCCAGACTGCTCAGAAGGTCATTCCGTCAGTTCCCATCCGATCCCAGCATCAAAATCCCCCTCCCCCCTGTAGTTCTCCCTCAAGAAGCGGTTACATGTCCCCTTCCGCCCTTTGAAAGGTCACCTATACAACTTGAATCCACCAAACAAAATAAATAAAAGGCCGAAACTCTCGTGTTAGTTAATTCGTCAAAATATGTATGAACTCGTGTTATAACATTTCCTACATAACATAATTCAAAAGATGAGAAAATTAACAACGGCCTATCAGGGTCATCCGAGTCAACGCAACCTTATAAATTGGTTCCAAAAGGCATCACCATCATGGCTTATCAAAAACTAAATCATGCAGCTACAATACACAGATCATATGAATAATATAATATATACACATATCGATATTACTATATGTAATTTGTCCCAATACAACTTAAAACTCATGATAACATCCTCTCCCCATGTATGCATCTAACCTGCGCTTGAACTTTGACTACTTACTGTCTCCTGTGGTAAACCATTCCATAATCTACCAATCTGTGGGTGAAAAAATAATTTCTCACGCGATCTTACATCTTTTACTATTGCAGGAATCCTCCAATTTGTTCACCAGGCAATACAAACAATAACACCCGGCCGGGAATATATCGAGCGAATAGCAGTACCAATCGAGAGAGGATTAGAAGAAAACTTTTATGTTTCAGTTCATACCTGATTAACAATTAGTATTGTGGCTTTTAAAGGGGATTAACAAATTAGAATAGCTGTTCAAAAATTTTGTATGAACAAGTGCGTTTAAATAACAGTTTCTAAGTCGTAACAGAGGAGTAATTAGTTCGTTTTTGACCCACTGAGGAGCCAAGGCCACCCTAGAATGATTCGCTGGCCCGACTGAGTTGTCAAGGCCACGCTTAGACTTAGCCTTATATGCTGTTGCGGGCAAACATTTCCGCATTAATTATGACAGAGCGAGGCTCGCCCATACAACTTGCATGTGTCGCTCAATATAGATCCAAATGCACACACAAACACGTATACATGTAGTGAGTTAAAACCATTAATCATGAGGGGAGACAATGAAAAAATAATTAATATAAGTAAATTCCTTTTCTCGTAATCATTTCATAAGAGGAAGGAAAATTCACATCGTGGTGTTATCTATTAGCTTACAAGCGTTGAGATACTTACCTAACTAATTAACATTTCAAATACAAATTAGTAAAAATTAAAATAGGCGAAGAGATAAAATAAAAATAAAGTGAATTAATATCCTGTTATGGATATTCTCCCTTATTGAGATTTTCACGTGTTTGTATTATAAAAAAAATAAATATCATTAATTAGGCGAGAGACAAAAACAAACTAATCCATTTGCTATAACATAAGATAGCGCTTGTCTTTCCTATCTTTTTTTCTGTCAGCTGACGTCTCTAACATACCCCATCGGAGCATGGCCTTACCGAATGGAAACTCCATTTATCGGTTGAGTGAAGTTAAGGCACATTAGGCATGGTTAGAACCTGGATGGAGTCATGTTTCGAGTTGCCGCATCACAGCGGTGTATAAAGTTTGCCTGAATCGTCTCATAGCGGACAAGTATTCATCGGTATATGCTTTAACCTCGCTCGTGATGGGAAATGCTAGTTTTGATCATATGTGCGCTCCTCCAAATAACATTATCTCGTTGGTTATGAAAACTTTCATCGAAATTAAAAAAACAACAACATTAAAACCGCTGTTACTCAAGGAAAGTTTTAAAATCAAAACTACAGGAGTACAAAACAGGAACACAAACTCTAAGTCAGTAGCGAACTGTATCTAAACTTTCCACAGGGAATATAAGTAGATAGTGTTGAAGACGCCACCCATCGGCTTCCCAACAGACACGGGTCTTTCCAGTGAGACCAAGGAATTCCCGACCGAGTTTTCACTGAACCAAGCGAGAGCGCGAATTTATCTTTCTCTGCGTCTCGCCACATAACGGCGTTCATAATTTCCTTTTCCTCCCTGCCAGAAATAAACTAGTTTGTGAACGAAAATTCTCTCCAAATAGAGGATGCCCGACTCACCAAATTTGGGGGAGGAATAATACTAGCTTGTCGAGAGAGATATTCGATCACTCCCGAGCAGTTCTGAAGTTAGAGTTTATCCATTATCTAGCCGTGAAGGAGAATTCTGTCAAGCAAGAACTCTCGCCTCGTGTCGGTATTCATGATAAAGGTAATCTGAATTTCAAGGTCATAAGTCACAGGTAATCTCGAAAATCCTTGATACATCGTAAAGTAACTTTGCTCATCGAATCGAAGCCTACATCTCATTTGCCCGGCAAATTTCCTTCGCACTTTCACAAACTTTAACTTACGGTGAAAAGCATAATTATGAAGGCAAATACGAGTATAATTACTGTTTTTACAGTATTTGAAATAAAGCTATTAAATTCAGTGCAATTAGAACGATTTCATTTTTTGTAACAATTCTCACTAAAGTGAAATCCATCTTTTATGGTTCACTATATTTTCGAATATTTATTTAATATAGTGATATAAATTATTTTCTGTAATAAAGTAAAAATCTAATTTTTTTCCTTGTAAATTTCTATATTACATTAACCTCCTCAAAATGTTAACTCTAAGCCGGGAGTGAATCAAAACAAAGGCAAATATTTACTGCTGGCATAAACAGTAGTACCAGCAGTATTAGTGATTCCTACAAATTTAAAGCCTTAAACTGAGCATATTTTGGTCTCCAGAAGTGGCCACGTTTGGTGACCAAAATTGGTCCACATTTGGTTTCAGAACAGCCGCAGTCGTTTGGATGACAGTTTTGCGAAAAATATATTATAATAATCATGATAAATAACACCCGCAAGTTGTGAGTTTCTTTTCATTATAACCATGTGTTATGTAGCCTATCGATAAATCTAATCCCTTCTTCAATTAAGTGAGTATTCATACTCTTATAGCTTTACTAGGAGAACGGCACTGAATTATGGATTAGATCGTACAAGGAGATCATCGAGATTCATAACAGAGCAGCCCATTTCGGTATACTGAATCATCCTCATTTTTGCCCTGTATCGTGTAACAAGACTTCACATATTAAAATCTTAATTATAACATAGACAATGCGATTGTTTTATAAAGCACCAAACACCAAGGCGGCAAGTTGTCTAGAAAGATACGTCAAGTTTTTCCTAAGAAATATCACCTTGAGGAATCTCTACAAGTAATTCTTTTTGCGTTGTTCATCACCATGGAAGGTGTTAAGGAGTTTATTTGATAGCGGGGAATGTAATGGAGTTTTTACTATTTTTAGATTAATAAACGTGCGTTTACAACGGACTATTGAAGAGGAGAGTAAAAAAAAAATAAGCTAAGAGCAAATGTAAATATGCACATGCGTGTAATGAATACTTATAAAAGATAAGGAAACGACAAAACATTCTTTAGGGTTTTTTCAATTTTTAATTACTCTTCAACTATTAAGGAAAGGTTTAACTTAAAGGGCTTAGGGTAAGACATTCTTTCATTCAAGATGGTCAAACAACACTGCTTGGAGCTCCACCACACACCCCTTGAGTACTTTAGAGGAGGGGGGGGTGTAAATGGGATGATTCGTTAAAAGGGAACCCCGGGTAGCCAAAAGAAAAAAAAATAATAGTATCATGTATCCGCTCGTGTCCTTGTGGCTTGTGAGGTAATGGGATGTACTCTAGTCAGGTATCTTCTGATGTGTGGCAGAAGCAGAAGTTTGGTTCGTTGTTAACCTCTGCTTTAATGGCCTGACGTTTCTAGAGTGGATTTAACCCATTGAAACTCAAATGTACTTTTTCGTCCTCCTGAATTCGTAGGAGTCGTGATCGTTTATTCTTCACTGTCTTGAAGTGAACCATTTCTGAGGGGAGAGAAGTGAGGGAGAGGATAGTTGATAGAAAGAAATAGCATGAGAGGTGTGGTTTTGGAGGGTAGGGAGTTAAGGGGAGGGGGGAAAGCATGAGTGTGAGTATGAGTGGAGTTGCCAGGTTACTGGCTGATCTTTTTCCTTAGTTGTGTCAACTTTGCTTAAACTTCTATTTATTTTGGATGTAGCTATCTTTAGTTACTTCTAATTCTTTTTTTTCTTTATACGTTTATTCTTTGTTTCATTTGGAGTACGTGTATAGGTATCGTTGATTCTAATTCCTTGTCTTTTTTTCCTTTTTAACTCCTGTCGTTTGATTCCTTCAGGCATTCATGCCTTTGTCTTATCTTTATTGCCTGGTTTATTTGTTATTTTCCTTTATTGTTATTTTTTCTGTTTGTTTGCTCATGTATAGATTGGTCTTTCATCTCGCTGCAGGCGAAGTCTCCTGCTAGGGAATTCTTTTCCTTCATAGTTTTCGTTCTCAATATTGAGTTCTCTGCTTGTCTCGGTGACTTTTTCCTCGATCATATTCCATATATTTCTTGCGCGTTTTTCGAGAACTTTGTTAATTGGGGGCTTGGTTAGCCGAGTCTAATATTTCTCTTATTCGTTTTCTTTCTTTTCTCTTTGTATTAGTTATAATACATACTGCCTTGTTTTGCGCTCTTTGTAGTCTTTTTTTCTTCGCTTTCGTTAATATATACACTGGGATTGGTACGTATGTCAATGCCGATTCGATAAATACTTTGTAGGTCTTTTTCCTTTTCTGATCGGTTTCTTTTAAATGATATAGTAATCATACCCCCATCTTGCCTTTTGTTATTCTTTCTTTTATTGGGTAATGGTAGCGCTTTTCTCCCACATGTAGGCTCCGCACTTTTCCTTCTTTGGCGTCTTCATAGTCTGTGCCGTCGATGTTTATCTGATCTCTCATGAAGCGGTTTATTGGAATGATTTTGAATTTATTTGGATTGGTTTTTATTTTCCACTTCTTTTTGAATTCGTGATGTTTTTTATCTCTCGTTCTGTTGTCTTAGCTTGCCATCTGAGGTTTGTGGCTCTTGAGGATATCACCTTGCTGATATCATCCGCATATTGTATGTTCATACAACCTGGTGTTATTGGTGGTGGAAGGTTGGCTATATATATTGAGTATATGGTAATACTTAGACATCTCCCCTGCGGGACCCCTATCTGTAGTTCAAATACGGGCCCTTCGATATCTTCCTATGCTGATGTAGGCCTTTCTGTAAGTTATATAATCAGCCAGGACTCTCTCCATCCGGATACCGAGATCAAGTTGTATGAGTTTATGTTTCAAGGCTTTTTCGACATCACGGAGTACCAAATTCACATACCCTCTCTCAGATTTGGCTTGCGCGATTTTTTCGGTAATTATTGCCAGAGCAATTGTTGAGTCTTGTTCTTTTCTGAACCCATATTGATGTTTCTTTAGTTTTCCTGCCTCTTCTAGGTGTTCGGTCAGCCTTTTGTTTAGTATTTTTTCAAAGGTCTTTCGCAGAAAGTTTAGTAGTGATATTGGTCTATAACTTGAGACCAAATTCGACGGGTTTCCTAGTTTTGGCAGAAAAAACATCTTAGCCACCTTGAAAATTTTCGGGAAAATTTCTATATTCAGGTATGCATTGAAGGTATCTGTAATACTTTTTATTGTGTTTTCGGGAACTTTTTCGTAATTGCGCTCTGTTAGTCCCGTCTCTTTGGATGTTTTTTGTGTGAAGGATCCGATAACGATTTTTACTTCGTCCAGCGTGATCGTCGTTCCGAGTTCTGCTTGTTCCTATGTGTGTTTGTCGACTATATTCTCCTGTGTTAGTCTTTCTCTGTTTATTCCTATACTTTCGTTTACCGTTATTTCTTTTTCCCTATCGTATCCTTGATTGTCCTTATCTTCTATAGTGTATATATTGCTCCAATGTTCTCTCGGAATTTTTCTTCTATTGCTGCTTCGCTTCTTAAGAACCCGTTTTCTTCGCCTGTAATTTTTATTGGCTTTCTTGGTGGCCGACCTTGTATTATTTTTAGCATCTTCCAAGCTTCGTTTGGATCTTTGGTGTTTTTTATCTTCTTAATGAATTGATTCCATTTTTCGTCCTGTTGGTCTTTAATCAGGAAGATCATTTTTTCTTTTCAGTCTCGTAAGCTCTTCGCCTTTTTGTCTGTTTGTTCCAGACTTACTAATTTCTGTGTATTGCTCTTTTATTTTTCTAGCTTTCCTTTTCATCTCTTCCGTGTATTTGGGGTGCGGGAGAGTTTTATACCTGCTCTTAGCTAAACTTTCCTGATCTGCTTCCTTTATGTACTCGATTAGTGTTTCAGTTATGTTTTCCAATTCTTCGTAGCTTTTTCCATCTAGGTCTGGTTGGGTGTAGCCTTCTAGTATTTGTGTATATTTTTTCCAATTAGACAGTTAGTAGGCTTTTCGAGGCTTTATGTGGACCTGTATTGGATTCTAGTTGATGGTTAACAGAATTTCAATATGGTCGCTGCAAGGTATGGGAACAGGTTCCATATACACATTGTATGGAAAGTTATTGTCTGTCAACATTATATCAGGTTTAGTTGCGTTTCTTGCTGTAATAAAGGTTGGGAATTTCGGTCCTACTCTTCTTAGAATATTTCTCTCCATTAAAAGCTCTAGATTCTTTCCCGCGTTGTTTTTTGTCCGTTGGCCTGATTCGGGTATTCTGGCGTTCATGTCCCCCAGTAGCATCGTGGGATTATTCTTATTGAATAGTTCCGTTACTGAGTGAACCGGAATGAAGTGAACCATTTCGGACACCTCACTCGTAATTTGTAGCGTCACTGAGTTGCCAAGTCGCATATTTTTCCTTAGATGAAAATAAGTGTTAATTCAATAAAAAAACAACTTAAATTTCTCGCTATTAATAATTTCTAAGCGTTCTGTGTGAGTGGTATCTTCATATTATTCATATTCAGTGGAAAACAATTTACTCCTCTTGGACTACCGCGGTCACTAGTCTATCTCCACCAGATGGTGTAAAGTACACTCTGAACAACTTGTGCTGCTCTAATTCTAAATTGAATCTGGTAGAGAAGACGCTCTAAACGTCTTTTTGTGGTTACATGGTCAATAATGGTATGAATAGATTTCTAGTGCCATACAAAGGGTTTGATGCACTGAGGACAAATTAAATGAATGTGGAAAATCGCTCAACAGTTTTGTGGTGCATTGTTTTCCTCATATTTAAGGCAGGAACTACACACAGTTGTGCAAATATATATATATACGAAATTATGTATACAAGTTTACATCCATCCCAGATAGGTACGTTGAATTTATCTACACTATATCAATTTTACGCATAAACTGTGGAGCAGCGATTTTCTATCGCAGATAGACAAGTCAAATTCATCTATGCCATAGCAATCACCAAAATAAGAATTAACAACATATTTTACATCTATCTCAGATTAAGAGGTAGAATAAATATAAACCATTCCAACCTCAACCAGTTAACTTTCAAACAAGCTAATGGAACTTAATTAGCCACACTATGTTTAAGGGCAGATCCCTAGAGTTGAATTGTTTTGAAAGTAGTTTGAGAAGGAATATGATTCAATTATACAAATTATTCGCTGGTGTGGATGAAGTGGAAGTTTTATTGATCTAGAAGAAGAATATCTTTTTTGAGTATATGGCACCAATCTGCCGAATGCTAGCGAGGGTATAAGTCGCCATAATTCTAGAATGATAAAGAACTAGGCATTCTATGTTGTTAGAAAATTAATAGAAAGGTATATAGGCTTGTTATGTGCAAATATTTGATTAGGTGTTGAGTCATGTCGTCTTGAATAATGTAACTGGGAAGATTGAATATGTTGGATCAAGTAAAGATAATATCTCCCAGGTCGCACTAGTAAAGATAATACCTGCAAGGTCACACCAGTAAAGATAATCCTTCTCAGATCACAACTGTAGAGGTAAATTCGCAGACCACACTACACCTTTTCATCCTCAAATTAAAAAAATTGAACTTCAAATTTAAAAAGTTGACATTCAAATTAAATAAGTTGACATTCAAATTTAAAAAGTTGAGATTCAATTTTAAAAAGTGACTTTCAAATTAAAAGATTTGGATTTCATATTAAACATATTTACCTTCAACTTAAAAAAGCTGACTTTCAATATAAAAAGTTTCTTTCAATTAAAAAATGTAATATCATCTGAATTTGTATTACGTCAACAGCACTAATTTCGCCACCAACCTCCGCAAAAATATCCTAGTGTTTTCGCTTCTCAGGCACTTATTTCTTTATGAAATACCATATTTTATACATACAAGCATTCGTAAGAGCCAAATCTACAGTATTTCTTACCATATGCGTTTGTAATGATAAACTGCTTAAAATTAGAAATATAAAATTCTCTATCAGTCATCTTCCGAACGTTTCCAACATTTCGGCCAACTGCCTACCGTTAGCTAGCCCCTAGCAGACGTTCCCATACATAACTCAGCCGTCTCAGTAACCAATGAGTATTTTTCAAATACTGCACTGGAAAAAATTTAAAATATGCAAATTTGCAATACTGGTATTTTCTACATGTGTTAAGAGATCTCTGAAAAACCGAAATAATATCCTGCAAAAAGATAAAAGTAACTGAAGTAAAAGGTGGGCTCAACACCACCTCCAGGTCGCAAGGAACGACCTTACAGCACATGACCAACCAAAGTTGTACCATTGAGCGCTGAAATGGTCTAAGGGGCTCGCAAAGACTTCCTATCCAACCAAGTGCGGGTGGATTGGGCATAAATACGAGTTACCTCCTCAGGCGGTAGAAACTCACTTTTAATTTGAAAATCAACTTTTAAAATTTTAAAGTCACTTTTTTATTTAAATCCAGCTATTTTTAATATAAAAGTCATTTTTTTAAATTGAAGTTAATTTTTTTAATATGAAAGTCAACTTTTAAAATTTGAACTTCCTTTTTTAAAATATGAAAGTCAACTTTTAAAATTTGAAGTTCATTTTTTAATATGAAGTCAACTCTTTTAATTTGAAGTTCCTTTTTTTTGAGGATGAAGAGGTGTAGTAAAGATAAATCTTCTCAGGTCCACCTGTAAAGATAATCACTCCTAGTAAAGATAATCCCTACCATGTGACACTAGTAAAGATAATCTTTTCCAGGTCAATAGATCACTCAGGTAAAGAGAAATTCCAATAATTGGAAATTAGCTAATGCAATTCCTATTTAAAGAATAAAATTCCAAATTATGCAGTTCCCTTGTTTGCTTCTGTGGCAATGTTGGCGAAATTGATTTTCAGATCAAATGTGAATTTTATTTAATGGAGTCAAGTTCCGAAATTCAATCAATTCCCACGTTTTTAGTAATAATAAGTCAATAATACTGATTTAGATATTGCTATCAGTTGGGTAAACATGGTAATAAATGTTACTTAGCATCTTTCCACTAGAAGAAAACAAATGTTGCTTAGATATCTACTCTTAGAAGGCAATAAAGTTTACTTAAAAATTACCATTAGAAAACAATGAATTCTACTTATAAACTTACCATTAAAAGACAATAATTGGTACTTTTAAATTTACCATTCGAAGGTAGAGTTAGTTAAAAACTTAAGTTAAAGTTCAATAATTATTAATTATAAACTAACCACTAGAACTCAATAATTGTTACCTATAAATTTACTATGAGAAGGCAATTATGTCTTTAACTGGGACTTAATTCTCATTGCCTTTCCTTCATCGATTTCGTCCACTCTTATCCTCTCTTTTTCCTTCTTCTCTTTTTCTGGACTACCCTCGAGGGGTCTTATTTCTAGACTGGACCGGAATTCCTTCGATAGGCCTTGGAGTGTTGTGTCATTTATTCCATTTTCGTTATGAGTTAATTGAATTCCAGTTTCCTTATAAATTAGCCTTAAATAATAAAGAAAAGGCACAACAAAGACGACTTGATTTGTCTTCAATGGCGACCAAATTGATACACGAAGCGAATCCGGAAATAGACGCGCGTGATAAGCAGTAATGAGTGAGCTGGTGCGCGCCATGTATGGAATGAGGAATGTAAGCAAAAAAAAACCCCGCGTGACCTATGTGCACCCCATCTTAGCAGGATCCAGCATAGGATGTGGGAACGCCGCGATGACGCCCATCACTGGCATACCCGGATGGTAGTACACGGACCTACTTGAACCTAACTGGATCAGAACGATCAATGCCATGGAATAGAGTTCGTTCCTCAGCTTCCCGGGAATCTCCTCCCATAGTCGCGATGTGGAGTAGGATACGGAGAAAAATGTTCTGTCCGTCTAATAGGAATGATCGAATCTTTTAAATAATGTGAAAACGTAAAACCTGTTTTAAATTAGTAAAATTATTATTTTGAATATAATTTCTTATAATAATTAGTGTAATTATACATCAATAAGGAGATTGTTAATTTCTTCGACAATTAAACCCGACAAGAAAGCGGGAATTTTCTCATACTTGGTTTATACAAAGTTGGATTTCTGAGGTCAAGGCGGGGGTTTAATCCAAGCAAGCACCGACACAAAACTTTCATCAGTGGCATGTGTCGGCTGCCCATTGGGCATATACGCTGATATTTACCCCGTGTGGGTGAGTAGTTCCATGTGGTTTATCGTGCACATACGCAATTACAACACCGCTACCATTTCCATCTCGCCTTCACAGGATAATATGCCCACTCTCCTCTGTTCCCGGCCTCTGTCGATGGTGTATTAGTGCCCCGATGGAAGCACTCATACTCCTATGCCCTGACGCGGAATGGGTTCCACCCGCCTACCCCTCAATTTTCATCACGATAGGTTTAATCATTGATCGTTTCTGCCAAATCTACACAATGCTGCCCCGCCCGCTAATGACGATAGGGATCACCAGCGATTGTCATTCTGATCTTGATCTGCATTTCATTATTCGATGTAGAGAACTCGTCCACAAGAGTCCCCTACATATAAAACGATATCGAATAGCGCAAAACCCGAATATATTAGTTACCGCTTAACTAAAATTCATTCCCATATTATAGAAATAAATTGAAGTACGCAAGCTATGATTTATTCAATAAAAACAACTTTATTTAAACAAAATATTATTTTATAATTCATTTAATTTCTTAACTATAAAGAACAAGTTTTATATTAATTGTCATATAGATCTATCTCTTACCCCCTCCCCGGTGCCACAAGGCAGAGGGAGTGGGGTAAGGGGGAATAGGAGGGGTCCGGGCGCTCTGGCCCCTTCTCCTCACTTCAGGCCCCGACAGTAGGCCAGAAGAAAGGAGAAGGGGCGGGATAGCTCTGGATGCACCAGTCTTTTACACTCTCTCACACCTTTCTTCTATTCTATATTTAGAGCAACTGCTGAAGTTGAAATCAGGATATATTTTTTTTTAACTGGACGTATCTTTCTTCCTTTTACCCCCCCCCCCCCTATTAACAATCCAATTTTTGTCTCGAGTTGAAGACAACACGAATGGATGCAAATATTTCATTAAACTTCCTCAAAACAAATCTTGATTAACTTCTCGGAACACATTCGGAAAAATATGCCATAACACATCGATTATTAAAATGAAAGCAAGTCATTTTCTGCCAGATGTAAGAAAGTCATTTCACTCTGGTTTTATTCAGATGGAAAATTCAGCATATAAATAAATGGTCGATATATCACGTGAAGTTCCAAATAACTCTTTAATCTAGAAGCGAGATATCTCGTGATGATTCTGGAAAGGCTTCATGAACCACTGGAAATTTATTAGTAACTTTTTAAACAACACTCTACTGTCAACGAATTTGATAACAGATTTCTACTATTCAATGTAATTTATTGCTTACATTATGCATCAGGCAATAAGTACAAAACGTAATATCTCGGGATAATTTCAAAAACTAATCTTTTGCTATATCCGTATATACTCAGAAAAAAATATTTATAGTTAGATATCACTTACTGTGTATATCCTAATTTCTTGAATGCAAAATTACCCTGTACTCGATAGGAGCATACTAGGAGTACTCGCGATGTAGATTGTGCGCAACCCTCCATGAGCCTGCCCAGTTTGCTCGCCTAAAACTTACCTATTCGACAAAGACTGGGTATAAAGGGACCTATAACACGGCACAACAGTCTCTCACCTTCCAAAGGCCATGTTTTTGCATGCAAAGCTCGATTTATTTGACAACAAGAAACAGACTGAGCTCTAATTAGGTCGCTAGGGAAAGAAACTAATTGAAGGCAACCAGGAAACACGAATTCAGAAAAGAATGAGACGGGGAAAATAGAATTAAAAGATATATATATATATATATATTAATGTAGTTGGGTAGCAGTCTTTCCTGAATGCAAATTTTGCTGAAGACCATTGTGTATTTTGCCTTAATTAATTTCCTTTGGCAACTTTCTCTTTTTCTAACTATCTTTTTTATTCCATCTTGTAGATGGGGGATCACTTATCCAGTATTCATCTCTTTTTTAAATGAAAGTGTTTGGTAAAAACCAAACTTAATTGCTAAGCTTTCGATCTTATTCGATCATCTTCGGAGTGTTTTGAAAATGATCGAATAAGATCGAAAGCTTAGCAATTTAGTTTGTTTTTTACCAAACACATTCATTTAAAAAAGAGATGAATACTGGACAAGTGATCCACCATCTACAAGATGGAATAAAAAAGATAGTTAGAAAAAGAGAAAGTTGCCAAAGGAAATTAATTAAGGCAAAATACACAATGGTCTTCAAAATAATTTGCATATATATATATATATATATATATATATATATATATATATATATATATATATATATATATATATATAGTTGGTGCAATGAATATCAGATACATGGTCAAAAGTAATCGAAAATTGAACATCTTATGTATTTTGTACGTTGAATACAAATTGGTATCATATGGCAAAAATAGTAAAACATTACTATGAGTTCGGCAAAAATATTAAACGAACGTTTCAAAAAGTATCCGATGCATCTATGAAAACAAGTTAGTATTTGGTGATAAGACCTTTCGTCTCTAGTACAGCTTCCAACCGTTTGGGATATTTACTTATGAGGTTCTTACCTCTATTTGTAGGTATCTTGGCCCATTCTTCTTGGTATATTCTTTTTTAAATCTGTTAGGTTTCTTGGGTCCCTTTTCTGAATCTTTAGTTTTAATTCTCATCACAGGTTCTCGATAGGATTTAGGCCTGGCGACTGACTTGGCAAACCCATAACCTTTATTTTCTTCTGCTGAAACCACGCTGCAGTGCCCTTGGCTGTATGTCTTGGATCGTTGTGCTGCTGGAATGTCCATCCTCTTGGCAACTTCAAGTCGTCTGCAGACTGTAAGAGATTATCATCCGCAATCCTGCGATACATCTGAGCATTCATTTTCCCTTTAATAATGTGGAGTCTTCCAGGACCTGCAGAAGAGAAGCATCCCCATACCATTATGCTGCCTCCTCCAAACTTCACTGTTGGGATTGTATTTTTAGGATCATGCGCTGTTTTTCTGCATCCAAACGTGACTAACACTATTCGCCGAAATAACTCTATCTTCGTCTCGTCACAACATAGTACAGCGTCCCCAAAACTTGCAGGCTTCTCTAAATGTTCCTTGGCAAAATTCAGAAAATTTCTGACATGAATTGGTTTCAACAAAAGTGTCTTCGTTGGTGTGCGAGAAGGAAATCCCTCGTCCCTAAGAACTGCACTAAGTGTATTTTTGCTTCCAAATCTTTCTTAAGTTCAGATCGAGTCACTCGAGGATTCTTCTTTACTTTACGGAGTATATGTTTAGCCGCACGGTTTGAATATTTTAGATGGACACCCTGAACGTGATAGACTTGCAGTAGACTGATATGACGTGACCGGCGAATCGTGTCACCAATGGTTGAGATTGGTATTTTTAGCATAGATGAAATTTTTCTATAGCCCAAACCACTTTTATGTAACTGAACAAATAGTTCTCTGCTCCTTTTTGGTAATTTTTTAGTCTTTGCCATATTAGAATTAGAGTGTTGAACGATGACCTCCTTCTCATGCAGCTCTCAGACACTGACTGAGGTCCGCTGTTTCACGTGGACGAAGTAGATTATTTTTCTAGAAAGGTATACAGCATTCCTGTCACGTAAACCACTCTGGAATGTTCGAGAACTATTTATTATCGCTTTAAAACTAATTTTGTGGGTGTGTTGGATACTTTTTAAGGCGATAATCTAACACTTTTGTCGATATAATATCAAAGCTTTACTATCTGTGTATTCTAATACTGAATTGGTATTCAACGTACAAAATACATAAGATGTTCAATTTTCGATTACTTTGCTGTTGCGTAACTATGGTAAATAAACTTTTGACCATGTATCTGATATATATATATATATATATATATATATATATATATATATATATATATATATATATAATTGGGTAAGAGTAAGAATTCCTTAATCGGCTAGAGAAGTCTCTCGTGGCGTTCCTGAACCCTCCATTTCTCTAAAAAGAGAAATTTCATCAAGCCTTTTGTGCGGGTTAGCTTTTGAAACAAAAATTTACAATTAGCTTCTGGATATAGGCAGGTGTAATGGGTCCCTTGGGCATGTTTGTTGCTTAGAACTTACAAGGTAATGAATGAAAATACTAAGAATTCACATAAGTAAGTTACGACCCAAAATTAGTTGGTTGTCTCAAAGATATAAGTAATAATATTACACTGTCCGATCAAGTTGACCACCATATTTTGGGAATAAAATGTTCTTTTCTACGTAACTTGCAGTTTCATCCATCCTCAGAAGTACAATGTACATGTACAACTTATAGCCATGCTTAGTTTATATCTGTAATTTCTCATGCATTACCTACCATTATTTAGTTTGAACCTACTGTAAGTTTTGTGATGGAAACCAGAGTGTCCAAATTATTATGGCCGCTAGTGTATATATAAGAGGAAATAATCAGAATTATCAAAAGGAATTAGTTTTCTTCATCTATCTTAATTACATGGATAATAATAACGCATTCAGAATGCCCAGGCATCATGGAGACGCATAAATATGTCCCACGGCCACACCGCTCATAGAATCTTGAGCCGCAGAACTAAGGAATGTCGCCTAAAAGTCTACATCCTGTTCACATCATATAATAAATATTTATGGTTAAACAAAGACAATATATTGTTACAGCTATTATCAATATATGGTATATTAGTAATCTAAGTGATTAAAATATTGCAGTCATTTGTTTCCATGTAAACTTTAATTAACTCCACCAAATTACTATTTTCTGTTCACATGCGGCATCAATCAATGCACGTTCGGCCACAGGGTATAAGCCTTAAAAGGCATTTAAGGAAACAAGGCCAGGCTTAGCTTGATACTCGCTATAAAAATATGTTGTTTCTTCCTCCGAATATTAAATATATGAGGCTATAAATAGTGTATATTTTTTGTGGGGTACTGTATATACATATATCTACCCTATAATTTCCTGCGCATTCGGGAAGGCGGCAATCTTTCCGTTTGTCTCACGATGTGATCCCAAACTCGCCTCGGCAATGGACCTCAAAGGTCGAGCTGTCGAAAAACAAATAATAGATTTATAGAGTTACAAATTAAGATCATATACGGGGCAGGGGGGAACACTAGGGGTCGTAATGTTCCATAAATTACGTTGAAGGACTCAGCCGCATAGAGAAATATTGTTGACTTGAGAAATAAAATGAAAAGTGATGAAGGACTTTATTGAAAAGGAGGATAAACAAGGCAGGAGGGACTAATTGGAGTTCGTTGATCAGAAGAAAAGCGGAAAAAATGGAACATGCAGAATAAAGAGGAAAAAGAATAAGAATTATGGGGAGAAGACTTCAAAGTAAAAGATTTGTCTTTTCAAAATCAAAAGAAACCAGTAATCGAACCAGCAAACAAGAAATGGTGCTCAAATTTACAAACAAAGGTTTATGTTAAAATAAGAAGAAGTCCCTTCCTAAATCATGCCCATTGGCAACATGCATTTTCAAAACTACACATCTACATACTATATATGTTTGCTCACATGTACAAACATAAGGTCTTAAGCCAAAGAAAATCACGGTAAAGGAAGAAGAGTGCAGTTGAGTTATCTCCCTCTTCCCCTTTACATGATGCTTGGTACAATCATATTGTCTTAAAACTCACATGAACACGTATGTACTCTGTGTTTCAGAGGGGGGGAGAGGTGTAGCACACATAAAATACAGTGGCCTTTAATAGGCCATTTAACAAGTTCCTTTAATAAACTACAACAAGGTTCATAAGCCGGCGAGGCGAAACTTTGTCCGACTCCAGATAGGACCTTTTGGGCTCTCAAACTTGTCGCGGCTTTCTGTCATGGCGGCCTTTCAGGTCACCACGGCATATCACGGCGTCTCATAATTTTGCACTTCCATCAGCGCAGACAAAAGGGGTCGCACAGGTGTCTGTTGTCTCTCTCTCCATTGAAGGGCGCGGCGGCGCGTATCTTTCTCTCTCTCTCTCTCTCTCTCTCTCTCTCTCTCTCTCTCTCTCTCTCTCTCTCTCTCTTTGATCTCTGACACTCTCTTTAAAGTGGCTTTTTAGAAGATCCTCTTAAGATATCTAATTAGAGGAGCTTGTTGAAGGAATTATTCAGAGGAGCTTGTTACAGAATCTTATTAAAGGAACTTTTAAAGGAGCTTGTTAAAGAATATTTTTAAGTGGCCTATTAGAAAATCTTGCTTAAGGAACCTGCTTGAGGAGTTTGTTAAAAGTTCCTGTTACAGGAGTTTATTAAAAGAACTCTTTAAATAAGTTTGTTAAATGATCTTTATAAGAGAACTACTTAATGGATCTTATTAAGAAAACTTGCTTCAAAACCTTATTAGATGAATTCTTTAAAGGGCCGCTTTAAAGGATCTTGCTAAGGGATCGATTAAGATGAGCTTGTTAAAAGCAGCTGTTATAGGAGCATATAAAATGAACTCGGTAAAGAAGCTTCTTGAAGGTTCTTGTTGAAGGAATTATTTAGAAAAGCTTGTTAAAGGATCTCATTCAAAGAACTGTGACGTGAGTTTATTAAAGGAACTTTTTAAAGGAGCTTGATAAAAGAACTATTTATAGGAGCTTATTGAAGGAACGTGTTAAAGGAACTTGTTAAAGAAGCTTGCTAAAAGAACTATTTAAAGAAGCTAATTGAAGGAACATGTTAAAGGAGCGGGTTCAAAGAACTTGATATAGCAGCTTATTAAAGAAACTCTCTAAAAGAACTTGTTAAAAGATCTTGTAAAGGAAACTAATAAGAGGAACTTATTAGAGGAACTTTTTAAAGAAGCTGGTTAAAGGATATTCTTAAAATAACTTTTGCATGAGTTTATTGCAGGAAATCTTTAAAGGAGCTTGTTAAAGGAGCTCTTTACAGAAACTGGTTAAAGGATCATCTTAAGATAACTATTTAGAGGAGTTTGTTAAAGTACCGTGTTAAAGGGGCTTTTTAAATGAACCTTTGATGATTTTATTAAATAGAATATTTAAAGGAGCTTTTTAAACGAACTTGCTAATGGAGCTTATCTACGAAAGTGTTAAAGAGGTCCTCTCACGTCCAAAAGGGGCAACTTCTTCACATGTGTGGGAGACGGACTACACGAAAAGCTGTAGCGTTCCGACTGGATAGACATCAAGCGTGGAGCGAATAGGTTGTAAAATTGATAGTAAAACACTTTAATAAATAGGTAGGAAGTAAGTGGCATGTAGCTAATAAACCTTTGGATTAACCGAGTATATTTTTCTAATGGATAGCTAAGTGGATTGCGCATCCTGTCCCTTGATATCAGCGACGTAAAATCAGTGGTTTGAATGTCGCTGCCACCCCGTTGCTTCTTTTATTTTCCCATTGGAAATTTCTATTCCTACATGCAAAATATAGTTTGGACTAGTCTTTTGTGTAGTCTTTCTAGAGGGTCTTTGTTACCTTCCGTCCTTAGATTGTTCTAACCTGGCAATTACTCCTTCTTTACCGCTTGGAAATCGTTTTCGTCGCCCTATTTCAACCTGAACATTCCAAACTAATATAAGGCTCGGTTCTTACTTTTAACTAGACATGTTTGTGTTTTTTTCTATCATAATCTAAACTACACCGATTTCTTGATTCTTGTTTACTTCCTGGTAGTCCTTTCTGCACCACTCTCCTAAACAAAACAAACCAATTTAATCTAATCTTTGATTCCTATTTTCATTCGTTATTGTCTGTCCAAAATTATCGTAACATTTGCTTCTTCTCCTCTTGCATATTATTTTCTGTCTTTTCTTTCCAAACCAACTTTGCTTCTCCTTTAACTTCAGGTAGACATTTTTGTCCTACTTCTTTTAATCTTCATTGTTATAATTTGTTTCAGAATTCCCAGAGTGTTTTGGGCTTATGCCCCCTTACCTGATTGCCTACTAATGCAATTGTAGCTGCAAGGGGGCGCACGTGTTCACTTGCACCTGGTACCTGGTGGATTAACACGGCATCCAGCTCCAATGTACTGAAACTAGATTGAAGCTACCTGTGATTTTTTTTTCCTCTTAAAGAGTTGCCCCGTTTAGATTGTTAGACCTGGTCCCGTCCTCCCTGGTTCAGTGCCACCAGCAGTTTCCAACTAGTTAGAGTTTACCAGGGCTTTATTCAAGTTTTTTATAGCCACTTTCTTGGCAAGTGTTTTGTTACCTATTTTCTCGGCCAATGGTCGATCGTTGGCCAGCTTTCGTCCATTCCTACCAGGTTGTTGTCGGTGGAAGGGGGGGGGGGGGCTCACCCCTCCCTCTTAGGCCGCGTTAAGAGATTGGGAGGTTAGCATGCCTTCATTGCCGCAACCTTTTTTATCTCCACCCTCATCTTTATTTTACTTATCTATCATTATTTTTATCCGCAATGGGATGTCATATATAGCATAGACAACCTTGCTGCCCCTTAGATCTGGGGGAGTACGTGCCCTACTGGTCCCAATGCACGTAGGGGCTTTACAACTATATATCTTGTACACATGTTCACATGCTCTAACTTCATCCTACTGATCTTTCCTTGCCAACTTTCTGCGTGATAAGGACTCGGTGCTATTGCGCTAAATTCGGAGACAATATAATGCACTGGTGTTGAATTTTGACTGAAGGGGCGACGGATGGGACATCCCAGCGTCCACGGGGCGATCTTTGTGTTTTGGCAAAGGAAAACGTTTGTCACGATACACAGAACTGATGAATGACTTCTTTACTGCTCTACGACTTCTTACGTTGCTTTTTAAATGAAAATTGTGCTCTAAGATCATGCTTCTATCTACTGACGATACCTTGAATTTTGGAACTGATGAACAACGTGATTTTTTTAACCTTTAAGACAATTGCTCTTAAATAACTATTGTGACTATCAGGAACCTTCAAGAAATTATCCACTGGAGCTAGGAATTAAGCCAATTCTTTTGGCAATCTCGCGGTCACTCAATCCTTTCCTTCTCAGTCCAATAACCTTCCACTGTCCAACATCGGAGATTCTTGACGCTTTAAGCATTTTAGAAATGTTATCCGATTTCTTCATTCGTGCTTACTCTCTTGTAGTCCTTTCTTAAGCCATCTCCTACTCAATCAAACCAAGTTAATAAACATGGAAAACGAAAACTGGTAGTGGGTTTCTACTTTTGAACTTATAATATATTAAACAAGATTAAAAATATTTTAATATTTTATAAACTTATGAAAAGATTCTTAACCAAATCGTGGTTTTGTAGTTGTGAACTTGAGTGTAAGTATACATGGGTGAGGGAAAGAAGAGAGGGTATTATTGGTATTATTGAGAAAGAATATGATGAGTAAAGTGTTTCATGTAAAAGTTGTTTTATGTAAAAAGTTTGTGTAACCTGGTATTTGATATGATTGTGCTATGAAAAGTTAAATTGTTTTAGCTGTGGATAAGAAGTAAAAGAAGACAAGAAGAAAAAAATTAAAATTAGAAAACTTTTTAGCTCAGTGAGAGAGAGAAGAATAAGTTTTACTGCATGAGAGGAAAGAAGCGTGAACAAGGTAATTGAGCGAATGTGAAACTAGATGAAGGAAGTGATAATGGGTGATGCCAGCTATGTTAATATATGGGGTGATTGTGCAAAAGAATGGCTCTCCTGGTTGTGTTATAAGTTGAAAGTGGTTCAGTGCCTGTGGATTAACTATAAGAATGATGAGATAATTTGGTTGTATATAACTTATGTTAGAAATGTGAGAAGAATTACGGAGAATGATAAGGTTGGTTTAGAGCGAGTAAACGAGGGGTGGAAGGGGTCCTGGCGTGGAAGAAAAATGGGAGATAATAGAATATGAGTATGTGCGCCGGCGTGCTAAGGGGTGAGGGTTTGATGCTTATTGCTTTAGTGGGTACGATGTTGGACTTCTAACGTTGAGGTGTCGAGTTCAATCCCAGCGAGAGCGGAAAAATACGTTAGCTAATTGGAATACCGCTATCTTTCCTTTCCCGTCTTCACAAAATACACTCTTTCCCTCTGTTCCAAAGGGACCCATCCGATGGGTAGTTGTACCCACATACACGTGACGTGGAAATGCCCCCCAGGCCATTCCCCCGGGGGTGACGAAGGTTCCTACCTCATCCCTGGTTGGTTTTATAAGACAAATTCATACACCTTTCCCCAAACGAAGACCAACCTCAGGTGCGCTCGGGCTCATAAACGAGTATCATGTTGATCTTTATGTTGGTTTCATTATCCATTCGCGGCATCTCGTATTCAGAGCGAGGGAGCTCATCGTAAGTTTGACTCATTAATTATTATTATTATTTTGCCGCATATCAGCGAATTATGGGGCAGTTTACATTTGGCGTCATCTTTCTTCTCGGTAATAATAAATATCCCGCCAATATTAACGACCAACACCATTAAGCTGCATCTGAAATGAACTCACACCATGTCTAGATTTACGTCATGCTTTGATCGCCCTTTCCCCTTCTTCCATTGACGTCATCAATAAAATTCAAGAATCATGACGTCATCATCCACAGGAAGTGACACATTTCAACGGAGCCAACAATGCTCACGCGGTGATGATGTCACGTAGTGTTTAAGCGACCACTCCCTGTTACTAGGGTGAGCCAGAATGTCATTTTTATAATTTTTTTAAGATATGAAGACAATAAATATAAGTAAAATAAAGAGTGACTCCATTCGTGTCTTCCCCATCTTTAGTCATCGCATCCTATGTGACTCACCGAAAGGAAGTCTGGAAAATGAATGAAAGAATGAAATTGGGTGATTATAATAACCCACTGGTGGCCAACCGGTTTTGGCATTATTTTCAGTAGGTAATATACAGATTAACTCTATTTTACACAAGCTTATAAGCTGCAAAATATTTGTTTGCCGATAAATTCAAATTTTATTAGAAAATATATAAAAAAGAGGAATATATTTATTATTTTTTAAATGTAATTCAACTACAGGAATTTAAATTATTTATTGGCCTAACTATAATTAAGGCTTCAATAGGTGAGTCATACGAGTATGGCCCACCATTTGATGAAATCTTTGGCCATCACACTTGAGGGGTGTTTCATTGTCTTTTGGGTGTATTTAGGGTCCATTCTATTTGAGCCAATGGGTCGACGAACCTTTTTAGGACAGCTTCTAAATGTTAAAAATGTTGACTCATCGCTGAAGAAAACATTTTCCACTCCTCAACAGTTCAATGAATGTATTTTTTACAAAATGCGACACGTTGTTTACGCATTTTTTCATTAATGAATGGTTTCTTTGCAGCCTGGCGAGATGGTAATCCGAGTTCTTGTTGTAGCCGCTCCTGGATATTTTGTTCAGAAACATCAGATAATAAATTATTCATATTAAATTTTAGTTCCTTTGCAGTTATTGTTGGATTATAAGTATGTCTGTTCGCAAATTTGTTTTTCTCGGTCTGCCAGATCGTTTTTAGGTACTGACGTAGATAGGCTTACATTGTTTTTTAGCACGTGGAACCCATAAATTAACAGTAGTTTGGGCTATGTTTAATTCATTAGCTATCTGTCTCTGAGATTTCCCACATTTATGAAAAGCAACAATAGCACCTCAACAATCATTCTCGAGTTGTTTTCTAGCACACATTAGAAATAAGTTTTATCTATACAGCTTTCTGTAAAAATCACAAAATAATAACGAAATGGCAAAAAAACTTGAAATCGGACAAATTTGACGCACGCACACACGCAACGAACGCTATCACAATACTAACTTAAGATTGCATTGCAAAGCTGTCATATCAGAGCGTTATATGAAAGCTACCGAATGTTGCTAGAACAAATAGAAAGTGAATTATGCGTCTTTAAATATCATTGAAAATAATACAAATTTTGAGGTTGATCAGATACTTTTAGCGGGCACTGTAGTCTTTTAGCCTGGATGGTGAACGTTTCCAGGAATTCACGAAGAAGTGGGAATGGCTATCCATTGCTATATTAACAAAATAGCACAAGTGCGTCTACTATTGTCCAAATAATCATGAAATATAAATGCACGAAAGGTTATGGCTTGAAAATTGGTTGTGTAGATATATTATGCACAAAATATACATTTTAAAGCAGCGAATTATACAGATTCATCCGTACAATGGAGGAGTCTTTGGAGGTTAAATCTATAAAATATTAGAAGCCATTAAGGGCATCGTGCGGGCAGGTGACTTATTTTGATGTGGGGTATGAACAGACAGTTTTTCTATTGTGCGAACAATAATGTAGTATTCTGGTACTTTTGTAATAGATTTCAAATAATCTTAAAATTCAATTCCTCATCATTAATGTTTATTCCCGTGAACCGACAATTGAGGGCAGACAATTGAGCGCCGACAATTGAGCGCTGACAATTGAGCGCCAAGACAATTGAGCGCCAAGACAATTGAGCGCAGGAGTAATAAGAGAAAATTCATTGAGAAACAACAAAATGGCTTTACAAAAATTATTCATGTAAATTAAATTTTTAATTTACATTAGATATACAAAAAATTGCTTTAAAATATTTATTCAATTGAATTAAAACTTTGAATTTACATTAGATATACAAAAAATTGCTTTAAAAAATTTATTCAAGTGAATTAGAGCTTTGAATTTACATTAGATAAACAAAAAATTGCTTAACAATATTTATTCAAATGAATTAAAACTTTAAATGTACATTAGATATACAAAAATTGCTTTAAAATATTTATTCACTTGAATTAAAACTTTGAATTTACATGAGATATACAAAAATTGCTTTAAAAATATTTATTCAAGTGAATTAAAGCTTTGAATTTACATTAGATATAAAAAAAATTGCTTTCAAATATTTATTAAAGTGAATTAAAGCTTTCAATTTACATTAGATATACAAAAATTGCTTTAAAATATTGATTCAATTAAATTAAAACTTTGAATTTACATTAGATATACAAAAGTTGCTCTAAAATATTTATTCAATTGAATTAAAACTATGAATTTACATGAGATATACAAAAATTGCTTTAAAATATTTATTCAATTTAATTAAAACTTGGAATTTACATTAGATATACAAAAATTGCTTTAAAATATTTATTCAATTGAATTAAAACTTTGAATTTACATTAGATATACAAAAGTTGCTTTAAAATATTTATTCAATTGAATTAAAACTATGAATTTACATGAGATATACAAAAAATTGCTTTAAAATATTTATTCAATTTAATTAAAACTTTGAATTTACATTAGATATACAAAAATTGCTTTAAAATATTTATTCAATTGAATTAAAACTTTAAATGTACATTAGATATACAAAAATTGCTTTAAAATATTTATTCAATTGAATTAAAACTTTGAATTTACATTAGATATACAAAAATTGCTTTAAAAATATTAAATCAAGTGAATTAAAGCTTTGAATTTACATTAGATATACAAAAAATTGCTTAACAATATTTATTCAAATGAATTAAAACTGTAAATTTACATTAGATATACAAAAATTGCTTTAAAAATATTAAATCAAGTGAATTAAAGCTTTGAATTTACATTAGATATACAAAAAATTGCTTAACAATATTTATTCAATATAATTAAAACTTTGAATTTACATTAGATATACAAAAATTGCTTTAAAATATTTATTCAATTGAATAAAAACTTTGAATTTACATTAGATATACAAAAAATTGCTTTAAAATATTTATTCAAGTGAATTAAAGCTTTGAATTTACATTAGATATACAAAAAATTGCTTAACAATATTTATTCAAATGAATTAAAACTTTAAATGTACATTAGATATACAAAAATTGCTTAACAATATTTATTCAAATGAATTAAAACTTTGAATTTACATGAGATATACAAAAATTGCTTTAAAATATTTATTCAAGTAAATTAAAACTGAAACTGGTTAACTTTACTTTCGTAGGCCTATATTATATTACACGGAGGTTTTCGAACTTATCTGACTCTTTACCGGAAATTTAATACTTTGTCAAGTCTGCACGAATATCCTTGATATAAGATGCTTTATTTTCCTTTATCCGATATTATCTTCCCCATGCTGAGGGGTAAAAGAAAATCATTTGAAAAAGTGAACAAAATAAAAAAATATATATTTAATTTGTTTAATTGTTTATTTATTTATTGCGCTTAACTAACGAGCAATGAAGTTTTATTGTAAAAATATGCAGGTCATATAGCCAAATAATTCGATATATAAAAAGTATATATATGGCCTACTTTATTTTTCAAGTGTATATTTCTTTGCCTGGAAAATATACCGCAATTGCATAGAAAGTAAAAACACAAATGGCCGGAGCTTAAAAGTAACAATCAACCGAATCTGAATATAAGTTCACCAAAAAACGAATAATTTAAAAAAAACAGTTAGGAAAAAAATACTCAATAGACAAAACGCACAACATGGAAATAACTACGAGTTTATACAAAATTAAAGTCAGCTTACCTTTACAACCTCTGAAGAGCTTCTGCTCCAGATCACAGGCAAGTCCGCTTGACTACGAGTCTGATTTAGGCGGGGCTTAAAAGTAACCACCAACTAACTGGTAGTTGAGACGGGACAGCAATAACAGCTCAAATCTGCGCTCAATTGTCAGTGCGGTTAACTGTCGGTGTGGCGTTTATTCGTTGTTCTGCAAGAGGCACATCTTCCATATTAAAATCTATTACTCCCTTTTGAATAGTGTGGTTAGTATTTCGCCTCCACTAGACGTCTTATCCTTTTGGTTACCGTTGTCAAAAATTTCATCAAATGGTGTATGGTTCGTTCGGACACATTATGCTGTTTTGGTTCCGGGTTTAAACTTGTACAGAAGACATTTTATTATAGAGTTTTCTGGATCTCCTTGTATTTACTTGTTTCTCATGTAAACCAGCTCTTCTGGTAAATAATAGTGTATGTGGGCTTCCTGTGGCAGAAAATATCACCAGTGGTTGTTAAAAACACTCGATACAGAGACGAATACTAATTCAGGGTGCAGAAATAGCCTTTCGGGCTCCTGATAGAAATAACAGAGGACCATTTCCAATTGCTTCTATTTTCCGATGAATTTTATCTCTCATCACTTAAAGGGTAAAACACTAATAAGAGTGCTTAGGTAGTCAATGGTTCTTTCTTACAACCCCCACATTAAGTAATACTATTATAATGCAGATGTGTTTGAGAGATTAGAAAACGATTTATAATATTTATCGATTGTGGTAGGATAAAGAAAATATGAGCACCTAAAACTTTGATTCAATTTCTGAGAGTCTTCAGGTTTTTTGAGATTAATGAAAACTAGTATTGCTTATAAATGAAAGAAAGAATAATGGGGAGTGGGAGGGGTATTATAAGTATGCCCAGGGGTATTTAAAGTTCTAAAAGCCGTTTAACTTAAGTTACAACCATATATACATGTAACTTACGCCACAAAGAGATGCTCATAGGTATATCTGCAGATAAATGCACATCTAGGTACATATGTAGAATTGTATCCTCATTAAGACGCGTACATGACAAGTAGACAGCATATATATCTACTATACATTCATGCGTATGCCCCAACATATTCCACATTCACTCCTCATTTGAGGAGACAGAAAGGATGCATTTAAATACATTCGATACCACTATAACCTAACTAACCAAATCACTCCACTAAACCTCTTTCATCTCCTACAGTACGATAAGCTCACATTCTCAAATCATACAAATCTAATGTATCATTTGCATGAATATTTTCCCTTTACCCAAACATTTTTTAACTCCATCTGAGTGTCTGAGAGTATGTCATTTCTCACTCAGTTTTCCATCCAGTAAATCATCTTTATGGCCTGCATAATGTGGCCCCGGCGTCAGAAAGGCAACAGGTCAGTTCAGTGGCGGAATACTTTGCATTTGACCCATCGATTAACGATAAGTTGTGGTGGCGTCAGTTGATTATACCGTCTACCTTCACTGTGTGGGAGCACTACTCCCGTTCCGAGAATTATACATATCAAAGTCATGACTTTTGGAATTTGACGATTACTAAACAAATGGATGTATCTACTTTAACCTGTGTAAGTAGGTGAATGAAGTCTTTTTTTTAATGTAGCTGAAAACGAGAATGTTTGGAGGTCATTGTAAAAGAGGTTAAAGCAAACTTACGAGTAAAATTCGAGGAAAGAAATAAAAAAATTAAAAAATTTACAATATTATACCAATTTCCGAATTGTTGAATATATTGGAAAATACAGGGTGTCCACTAAATATATAAGACAAAAGAAAATTTTATAATCTAGTAAAGGTTTTAAAAGTGTAAAAAAAATAAATTGGAAAGAAGAGAATTTTAATTGTTTTTATTATTATTGTACACCATGAATATGCTAAATTTAACAAAGTTTAACTTTTATCTCCATCCAATAATCGATGGGATATCACGTTAAATAATAGAAATAGGGGAAAAACAACCTGCAGGAACAATGAAACTTCAAGGAAACAAAAATTAAAGTTCCGTTACTTTCCAGTATTTCGTATATATATATATATATATATATATATATATATATATATATATATATTATGATGTGTGACAGTCGGTAGAGAAGGGAGTGGTAGCGACTCAAGTATTGGTAGCGGTTGTAAAAATCACCGGGTATGTGGAGATTTGAAAGCAGTGTGAAAGTGTGCCTAGTTCGTTAGAGTGGTTGATGCGTACCTACGTCACATTCTAGGAAAGAGGTTAAGGTCTAAAAAAAACAGTGATCATTTCCTGGGAGGAATTGGAGTGCATGTGTGGAAGAAAGAGACCATCATAATTTACATAGGCCCTAAGAAGTATATGGGACTGTTTAGTTGACTTTAGAAAGTCGAATTGTTTGAGTTAAATGAACGTAAATGTTTTAAATAAACTACAAGTAATTTGTGCATACACACATCGATACTTAGAAAAACTCTTCTCATTTGATAAGCAAAAACTTTGAATGTTGTGACAGAAACGGGAGATTTTAATATTTTAGATACCACATTGAAGTCAGGTAACTCAAATAAACTAAATTCATCATTAAATTACACGCTGTTGAGAAGAGTTGGTTGGATGGACTCACGCACAGCACACCTCATTATTGACGAAGTGAGAAAGTTAATGTTAATGATAAACTATATGACAAAAATTCCGAAGGAGACAACCCCGCAACTCCAGCAGGAATAATTCCAGCCCCAAACACAAAGGTAAAAAAAAAAAAAAATGTCCCTCTGTAATGAAAATTCTTTCATGCAAAAATATAGTAATTATTTATGTTTTTATTTATGTTATGAAATGAATATGCGAAATAGATTAATATGTGGTACATACCAAGATTAACCCGATCTGCCAACCCTTCGGACGAAATTGGAAGACCTTTAGACCAAGAGTTTATTCGAATAGTCCTTGGGACGATGTGTCATTTAAGTCGCAGAATTACGAACCATCAAGGACCCCGATACACTCGAGGTTAGTTCAAAAAAAGGAAGGCCGAGGTCAGAGGTGAAGGACAAGTAAGATGAAGAGAGGATATAGATGAAGAATTAGTTTCATAACTTTTATATCTCTCAAGTTATACATTAAAGTAATATTGATAGATTTTATTGTTAAAAAAATTACTATAGTGCTTTTAACGACAGGTTTGTGTTATTAAATAAAATAATATCTTTATATCAATGTGAAATCTTTTGTTACTAGTTTGAAACCGTTATTTTTTAGGGGCCACTAGGTTAACTAGTTCTAATATTAAGTAAAAGTTTATATTGGTAAACTTGTTTATTATTTTAAAGTCTTTAATAAAGTTGGCCTCGCTTATGCGGATCTTCTAGTCCCCAAAATGTAGTATCTCCGTCTCTCTCTGGACAATGAGGAATTAATTTCTTCGCTCAGCGCGTTCCAATTTTACGATGTCCTTGCGCACTCACAGAGGCCAGAAGTGCACCGCATTCTCCAAATGAGGTTTTACAAGCGATTTCTATAAGGAAATAATAATATGTTTCGATTTAAATGCAAAATATCTAGATATGTATCATCGAATCATATTCGCCTTTTATGGAGCTCAACAGACTTCCTCAGGAAAGTGTCACCGAAGCTGCGGTCCCATTTAATTGTGGTAGCGGCAACGGGGCCTACATTATAGGCTTTAGGATCAAAGGCCATCTCTCTTAATCTCCCAGTCGGAGGAAGCAGAGGTCAACTGATCCCGGGGAACAATAACCAACAACAAGCGGATTGTTTCGAAAATTTTAGAACTTTCGAGATTAAGGGACCCAAAACATTTTTCATGTTGAGTGTTTAAAATTTGTCCATTTAATATAATCTCTGTGGAATTTGTCATCACTTATTTGCATTATCCTCTACTTCTCAACGTTGAATTGCATCTGCTTTATTTCTGTCCATTGACTCATCTATTTCTTTTTTTTTCAAGTTTTCGCAACCACTATAATATTTATTCCCTAGTACCTAGTTTCGTGTTACCAGCTAATTTTTAAATTTGACATACTAAATTCATGTAAAATTTGATAAAAAATATATACACCAAGAAGAAGCAAGGATCTGAGAACAAACCCATGTGGACCGCCACTATAGACTGATGCAGCACATAATTCAAATGAGGTTTTACAAGGGGTTTATATAAGGAAGGGATAATATCTTGCGATTTGAACCCAAAATGAATAAATATATATCCTTGAAAATTATTTACCTTTGGTGAAGTTATAGTGCATTGTTTAAAAAATGATACCTCAATATTAAGAAACTCCATTCTTTTCCATCTTGACTGTGCTTAAAATTTGGCCACCAATAATGTAACCTCTTCGGAGATTGGCATGACCTTGGTGCATTCTTTACACACTTGGCCACGTTTAATTGCCTCTGCCAACTACTTTCCGATCATTTGACTAAGCTATCCAAGTCTTTAAAAAGTTTTCACAATTAGTAGGAATTTTTTTCCCCCGGTACCTAGTTTCTTATCATCAGCAAATTTTGAAATTAAATATAATAAAATCACATCAAGATTGTTTATATGTATTCAAAAACACACAAGCAGCCGAGAGCGGATCCCTTAATATCTACGCTCGTAATCGAAACCCACTATGAACTATTTCCATTCAGGAAAACTTTCTACCTGCTCTTTTTCACCACTTTTCAATCCTTTTTAATTCACTTCCTCTTATTCCGTGCCCTTTTAGCTTTATAAAGAGGCGTTAACATGAAACGTTGTCAAAAGCCTTTTAGAACTCTAGATAGACTACATACATATAAATGTTTATGTTGCTCAAACAACTTGTCAAAGTTATGAAAATACAATAAACTTAAATCTCTCTTCTTTTTATAGATATGTTTTTTTTTTAGAATCAAATGTTTACACATATTTGAATGTTTTTTGATATTATAATTAATGGACATGTGCCATAATACTTACAAGTGTACCATGCAACTAATTTTCTGGAGTGTGTGGTGGTGTTTTGATTTGGCATTTTCCTAAATCCATCGATAGACGTAATTTAGCTTATGTAGATTTTTATGCAAATGTAAAAAAAAACAGTTTTGTTGAACAGGTGCAACAGGTCTTGCGGTCAAATGAGGAATGCGGGATAAGTAATCTTCAGCTGAACGCAGCTTTCAAAGGAAACCACTACATTCCATATCTTCCACAACCAAAGAAAGAGAATAAACAGGTGGAATAAAACCCTGGACGGGAGAAGCAAGTGTATTGTGTATAATAGATGTAGAGTAGAAGGATTTTAGAGGAAACCTGCTCGGGGCTTTCTGGCTAGGGGGCCTGCTTGCGGCCTACTGTCTAGGAACTACTGTGGCCTACTGGATGAAATGTTACAGCATATGCACCGCATCGATAAGAATGGCAAATCTTAGCAAAAATATGATAGGTGGCTGTAGCTGTATTCTTCATATGGTAAATAAGAGTGAGATGGAGAGGTTATGTGGCATTGATGCACACCTAACCTACATTGTGGGAAAGCAGTTGATAATAATATTACTTGCAGACCAAATTAATTCCTGGAGCGCACATTTTGAGCAGAACAAAAAATGGAGGCTTTATCCTTCCATTCCACTAAATTGCCAGTACATACAGATACTTAAAATAGTTTAGGACCATCAAATTAAGAACAAAAGGGCAAATGAATATTTCTATGTTCAGCTTTGAAGGCTAAAGAAATCCCTCAATTCACCCTTGAACTTTTGTGTACCCACGGATATAATAAATTTAAAACCCATTGTAATATCCGTTTATCATATTTCCTCCATTAACAACCTTAATAATTCTTACGATAAGTGATTGCAGGTGCATTTTAAGAAGGTTTCAATACCTCCTTAAGAGACTCCTTATTTGAAAATCATAGGGGATTACATTTCCCAAGCAACATTTCCATTTATTTTTCACATTTTTATATATTTCCTCAAACTTTCTGGGGGAGTTGCAGTATTTATTTTTTTTTAATTCAAGTGACTGGTAGACCAGATCTTTTCCTGCAACCTTGACACCTTTTATGTTTTTAACCTTAATGTTGCCTCCACTCCAGAATCTTTCCTCTTCGTAAAAGGGTGTGAAATAGGACAGTCGAACGCTTCTCAATGAAAGCCCCGAAATGTCTATTTAAAAAGTAACATTTTGCATAAAATTACCAAATAGGATAAATATATTTACCCATAATACAATATAAATAATTAAGTACAAAACAATAAATTCAATTATTCGATAAACTTGAAATATATTGTAAAGGTTAAGAGATATACTGCCCACCTGTTTAGAAATTATCCTCTTTATAAGGTTACTGAGGTGGAGTATATTTTAGTTTGGAGAGATGAACGATTTAAAACATTTATATTGCTAGGTAGTGAAAATGCTCAGTCATCTGCTGCTGAAGGAGGTGAAGATGATTCTTCACTCGTTTCAGTGAATCAAGGGTTTAGTCACTTAAACTACTGATCATCTGTTCAGAAATTATCTTCTTTGTAAGATTCCTGGGGTGGAGTGTTTTAGTTTTGATGGATGAGTCATTCGTAATATTTTTATTGCTAAGGAGTGAAAATGCTCACGCAGCTGCTGCTGAAGAAGGTGAAGATGATGCTTCACTCGTTTCAGAGTAAAGAAAGAGATCGGTCAATTAAAATGAGTTTTCTGTTTACAGCAACTAGCATATCGGCTGTCTTGGTGTTATATGGTGGAATAGACAATTTGATGTGAATCACAAGATTGATGGTCACCCGGACAATGTTGCAATCTGCCTCGAGGAGCGGTTTGCGAGATATATAAATTTCTTTGGTACATCCGTTTCCCAGCGCCTTTGAACCAGAGGTAATTCCCCCCACCCCCTCCCTTTCATCCTGCCATGTACATATTCAAGGTGACTTAACATGAAGAGGAGAAGATAAGGAAATAATTGATTCGTCGCGTGTTCCTTGTGAAATTGCAAACCTAAATTTCTCACGTTCACCTTCGTTTGATTAATCACTTGTGACGTAAATTTTCTCCATTCTTTAATTCTTTATTCACATAACTCTTATAAAATGTATGCCTCTTTTACAGTACACTGTAAAAAAGAATGTGTAAATTATGGGAAATTATTGTTTGATAATATTTACATATCTTATTACGAATTTAAAGCCATTTGTAAAACTATAGAGAAGTTTCATATTTTCACATCGTATCCAATACACCAAATTGCAAGAAAAGTACCAAATTTTGTAAGAATGTAGTTAATTCGGTAGTTTGGGTTTGAATTTTGTACCCTAATATGTGGATGCAATTTATGGAGGGAGGAGGGGGGGGGGAGGGTAGTTGTTATCTCTGATGACCTCTGATAGGCTCTTGCGGCCTTGGTCATCCGTTGAAATAGTTATGGTTTGCTTTTGTCATTACAGTAAATGCGCTTTTGGGGACAGTAGGGATAATTTAGTGAGACAACTTTCAGTAGGTGAGTTTTCGGTTCTCTTCCCATACATGATCTCCAAATGGTTTTTATCTACCACCTTTTTTAACTACACTTCTATCGTAAGGGGGTTACATTGAGATAATAATTATATGTTCAAACTAAAAATTAAAAAGAGAATAATTTTTTTTTAATATTTAGCGGAAAACTACTTTAACATAATGCATTTTTTGCTAATAAACTTACAAATCATTATTATTTCACTGTAACCCCCTTAAGATGGAAGCGTAGCTCAAAAAAGTTGTTAGATCACATATTGGGAGAACACCAAGTTTTCTTGTTTTTGTTCCACGCAAACGGTTTTTACCTTGGAAGAACCCACTCCTCAGACCGAGGCTGGTCGCGTACCGATATGCAACAACCGGATGTACATATTAAATATTAGCATTTGTATTTAAACAAATAAACAAGTAATGTAGTAATTAAAATGATGTAGCGGGTGATTTACTTTGGAATTTTATTTATGTCAAGTGATGAAAATATTTTCCCGTGGCGTGAAAGTTCCTTTGAACGATGCGGCTAAGTCTGGCCTTGTTTCCCTGAAGGTCTAAAAATGTCTCATAGCCTATGGCTAAACGTGCATCGCAAACATTTTAATAACTTGGTCGACTCAATTAAAACTCATATGGAAATTATTAAATATTAAATTTTATAAAGAATATATTATCATCTTTTGGTGAGGATACCCTCTACTTTCGGAATTTCCTCTTTCGAGTGCCATTTCCAAGCAACCAACTCAAGGCCTCTTTATTTTGTAGTTTTCATTAGTGCGATGGTTCCAAAAGCTTTAAGCGGGATTACCTCTTTCCAATGGCCAAATTAATAAAACCAAGGTATTTTTATTAAAAATGCATGTCCAAAATGGGAGGTAAAAACAATTGCAAAAATCCTTTAAACCTTAGTATGAAAACCATCAAAATATAACAATTAAAAACATTATAGGAAATCTAAAAGAAAAAATAACTCATTTTATTTTGGGGGGGATAGGAAACACTTATATTTAGTATTATTCTTTGCTCTTGGCATATACCGGTGTCCACTAATAATGGGACGTTAAAGAAACTTTGATTAGTAGTAAAGATTTAGTTTGTAAGAAAATTTACATATGGCATTAGCTAGACCGAAAATCTAAGTTTAATATGCCATCTTGCTATTTACAGATTCAAATCATTTTAATGAACCACATCATACATAAACTATTCGCCTACTCTCTCGAGCTTCACGTGGTGTATGAAAAGATGTCAAATCTGATCAATTCTCTAAGTGAGCTAACAATTTATATCCAATAAATATCGCATATTAATTCCATTGTATAAATACATAGATTTAGTGTGCACCCTATGTATATCTGCGCAGCAAAACGGATATATCTGTAAAATACTATTACTCTGGGAAAACCCTCAAATTGCCACTTTCGAGGTAATTAGCTACACTGAGCATCGGTGCATTTGTGGAAGATTCTTCTGTTTACTCTTCCCAAAATTGAATTGTTTTCTGCGTATTTAGACTTCTGCAAGATTGATATATACATTCAATAGAAAGAAAACTCCGTCAAAAATATGTACTTTTATAACCTCTTTTAAAAATATGTTTACAGCAACAAAGGCGTAAGTATATTTATTTTATTTATGAAGATAGAATAAGAGGTGGAAGAAGTATGAAGAGAGAGGAGGGCAAAATAGATAGAAGAGGAAGGAAGTAGTAGAAATAAATGAAAGGTGCCCGCTGATCGGGCCTTCTCCTTTTTTAGTATTGGTGTCTATACGGGATTTTTTTTTATTTTTTTGTGTTAGTTTTGGGTGTCCCATTGCGGGATCTTTTTTATTTATTTTTTCTAATTTTGTTTGTCCCACTACGGGACCGTTGGTTTAGTTTGTTGTTTTACTTGTTTTTTATTTTATTTTTCGAGTTATTTGTGTTTTAGTATAGGTACGATCGTTCTGATGTTGGTAAGGTAGTTTATAAATCTACATCCTTCTGCTTCTGGGTCAAGGGCGTCCAGGGTTTCCCTGGGAAGAATTGTTTCGAGTCTTGTCCTCGTTTGTGAAGGAAGACGTTGATCAGATCAATGCCAACCTCTTCATGGAGGCTTTTCGAGGTCCGGAACTCTTGCCACCTTGCGTTGGTGATGAACCGGATCTCTCGACTTTGCACCCACTGAGGTTTTGTGTTGTTGCTGGATGAGGCTGCATTGAGCAGTATAGCAGGATATAACCATTTAAATCTAACTAAACTGGTGTATAATTTCTTCTTATTTGCTTGATTAAGGTTTCTAAATCTTTGAGTTTTGTTCAGTTCCGTGTTTGCCATTCCAATCCTTGTGCCGATGTGTCCGCTCATGACCGTGCTGGCAAGCTTGAAGCCGAGTACGGACACACTTGGCGAGTATTCAATGTCGGTCGTGTGTATATTTAAATTGAAGGTCCGATGTCTCTCTTTGAATTTTGCGATGTTGGCCTGGATTTTCCCGTGCCTCTCAAAGCTGGCGATCCTTCGGCTTTCATCATCCTTGAGGGTTTGTCCGACGAACCACGATTTGGGTGACATCGTCCGCGTACTGGATGTTGAGCGTTCTTTCGTCTATAGGTTTAGGGATATCTCTCAAGAAGATGGTGAAGAGAGTGGGGCTGAGGCATACTCCTTGCAGTACACCAGACAGGAGACCGAAAGCCTCCCCTGTTTGGTCGTCGAAGACAATGACAGCTTGCTTGACAGTCAGGTAACTGCAGAGGATGTTTTCAAAATGGGGCGTGAGTCTCAGTCTTGAGATTTTGTACTTTAGGCCATCGATCCAGACTTTATCAAAGGCCTTCTTTATATCTCTACAGACGACAATGATCCAGCACCCAGTAGCTCGTCCTGTTGCTGCATGTTGAAGCATGTGGGCTATGGCTGTTTCTGTGCCGCGGTATTTTATAAATCCACGTTGTTCTTCGTTCAGCAGAGAATGGTCCGATAGATGTGTAGTTAGCCTGGTGTTAAGGATCTTCTTGAACACCTTATCAACGGTCTCCAGCAATGAGATAGGCCTAAAGTTCATGATCTGGTTCGCAGGTTTCCAAGGTTTCTGGATGAATATCATCTTTGACGTTTTAAGGCCATCTGGGAAGTATCTCATTGCCAGGGACGCGCTAAACAGGTTCAGCAGTCTAGTCCGGAGTCTTTCAGGGGCCTCTTTCACGTTCCTTCTGCTTATTTGGCTGTGGTCTGAAGCTTTGGGTCAGAACGATGAGATAGCCTTGCACAATTCCGCATTGGTAATGCTATTCCCTTCCTGTGAGTTATCATGAAGACGAGTGAGGTTTGCGGTTCCGTGAGAAATGAATCTGTCCTCCCTCCTCTCCATGTATTCAAGAACCTAATCCTTGAAGGCTAGGTCGAAGTCCTCCTTCTCGTCATCGGAGATTTTGAAGAAATCCTTCCAGAGTTCGCGAAAAAGTTTTGCCTTAACACAGGGGGTAGTCGCCGTGATTCCATTGTGTGAAACTGCAGTGGGGCTGTGTGTTCCATTAGTCTCTTTGAACTTACTTGCTGATGGCTAAACAGAAAGATGGTTCCATTTCTCCCTCAGCTCGTAGACAGTGCGGTGTTAAGCTGGCTCCTGAGTGTCTGTACAATCTTGAAGTCCATGGGTCTCGTGTAGCCCATGTCGAGGATGCGAGCGTAGATCTCATAGAAGAGCTCGTGGAGCACCACTCTCTCTTGTGCAGGGATGGTAGGCAGTATCTTACCGTGTGAGATTTTCGGGATTGCAATAGCGTCTGCGATGGATATTCAGCTGTTGATATTGGTCAATTCTTTGTCCAGACCTTCTTCGGATTCAGCGCTCAGATCGGAGAGATTCAACAGGAACGCTCTCAGGTATGCGTTCCAGTCAGCCTTGGAGAAATCTTTTCTGGGTGCAAAAGGAACTAGAAATAGAGCAGCTGCTACTGTTATCAACATCGGGATCTGATCACTGGGCGTTAACGGCCCTCGTTGGACCAGTTGGTGGAACGGGAACTTGGTGCTAGTAAGATAGTAGTGCTAGATGGAGATAGAAAGGTATGAAAAAATGGGGCGAGGGATTTTTTGAAAGAACCAGAGGAAAGAGGGAAAGAGAACATGGATATAATAATATCAAGGCAGATTGCACCCACACGGAGTAGCAATCGTAAATAGAAGTATACGAGAACAATACAAAGTTCCCATAAAAAAATATAATTTATATTTAAGAGATAAGAGTGGATGTGCAGTAGGAGGAACATAGTACATAGGATTCAGTACTCAACAGAATTCAGATATAGAAGTTTCTCTTTCACAACCAGACTACACATTCTTTTCTTGGGGAACTCTATGAAACACCGCTTCTTCCACATTTCCGACGCGAACCCCTCCTTCATTTGTTGACTCTCTGTCGGCGTTGAAGTTTGTTACTCCCTGTAAATTTAAAGTTGAATTGAGACAATCTTTTCTCAAACAATTAGCTCTCTTCGGCGTGACAGAAACCAAGCTTTTTGACAGCTACCACACTATTTCAGCTGCTACCATCCTGATAATTACTCAAAACTTTATGTTTTGATAGCTACAGACTCAGGTGGTGGCGTAGGTTTAATCGCTGCTTTGCATTAATCCCTCATCATTCCGATCAAATTTTTAGCAAGCTCAAAGTTCTTTCATCCTTGGTTCTGAAACCGTCTATCAAAATCCGGGTTATTTAAAAACTTTTGGGCCGCCCATAAAAAAAACTTCTATGACGATTTGAGTTCATTTCAACCCAAAATGCTCCCTCTTCTAGCTCACTCTAGCTATCGTGGCGTGTTTATCACGCGTAAACATTTTCCATAATAATTTAGACTCGCGGACATATTCGAGCTAGGTGCCTTCCCCTCTCTCCACATAAATGAAAATATACTTCTCTTGTCGTTTCCTCCTTTGCAATTCAGTGGAAATTTCTGACCATTTTTATATGCTCTTCAGTTTGTCTTTTGCACTAGACTTTTACTTACCCTCCGTTGACCCACAAATGCGTGCCTTGTGTAAATTTGGCACCTGGAATCTGAAACTAGATTGAAACTTCCTTGGCCTTTCCCCTCCAGACATCCCCATATATTTTTTTAGTCGCATGAACGCAACTCTATACGGTAATATGTCGGTTAGTAGGTTGTCGATCGGTTGGATGGTAATCGTTTTACTTTCCAATGAGTGTTTTGGTAATAACATCCTAACTATTCGGCTGATTTTAACGATATTTAAAATGTTTATGTTGATTTACATTTTCTGTCGAATGATATAATTGCCAAGGTACTCTCAAGGTTTGCCCTGGAATTATTGAATGTTTTGAAGGTCGTAAGGTTATATGGTCATAATTCAGAATAATTGAGAGCAAGCGACTTAGGTGTGTTGACCTCGTTTGTCTCTTTACTTTCATGTACAAGCCCCTTCTAACCTATTTTCCACTCCGGCGACTAACCCTGCCTGCCGACCAGCTTTTGTCTATTTTTTTTCTGGTCGGGGCTGGGGAAGGTCCTCCATCAAGGTAGGAGGATCTGCGGCTATATAAGTTTCACATATTTTCACTTCCTCTAACTTCCCCAATTTTTCATAAATCTCCTCTTACTAACTCTCTGTGGGATATGCTTTCCTTAGTTTTCGCTTTAAATTTTGAGGAAAATCGAATTTCCACCTCGCATTCCGTCTCGTTATCGTTGACCTTACTCCCTCGACCAGGAAATTGTGATCCTTGACTATCCCTCCTCTTTCCTCAAATAGACTCTCCATTTCATAAAATGCATCTTAATGACTCCCTTCGCTGTCTCTATCTTTCTTTCCTTCTTTCTCTCTCTATATTTATCTAGCGCTCTCTTACTGCCTTGATGCATACCTGCCTCTTATACCCCTTCCCTCTCGTTTGTTATTCAGAGACCTAAGCAGCACAGACGACCTTGAAAGAGGCCTATTAGGACAGCTTGTGCTAATTAGTGATCAAACAGCTCCTACCTCCTTCGTTTCCACCTTAAGTATTCATTCCTACTACGCTCTTGTGAAATCTGTCCGCGGAGCCCACCCAAACTGTATTGTAATTGTTACGCCCCCTTCCCTAGACAAATATTCCAAACACATTGTTTATGCTTCTTAGCTGACTCTCTGGCCAATCTTCGCATGTTGATCGCTTTATAGATATTGCGCCCTTTCTTTACCTGCGTGGTTCTCTGGTTCTATCTTCGAGGCTAAAAATATTGGCGTCATTTTGATATTAATTTGATTTCTCAAAGCACATTGCTAATGCCTGCAATTCCTTTCTCTACTTTCTCTGCTAGGTCGTCCTTCACCTTTTCGTTACTGCCGATCTTTTATACCTTAATTTCTTTCTCAGTTGCCCCCATGCTACCAGTTTTATGCCTCCTCTACTTTCTCAGAACTTTGTAGCCTTACCCTTCTCCACAAGAGACGTTTCTTTCGTACACCGCCACTACTCGTTAAACTGCACTAATTCGATCTCTCATCGCCCTCAAGGTCTTCCTTCTTACCTACAAAATCTTAAATGCAACGGCGCTTTCTTACCGGTCATCATCTTTGAATTTTTCCTTTTCCCTGCCCACGGGGTCCCTGCGTTCAGGCACTACCACTATATTGAACCTTGTAGTTGTCAGTGTTGCACTGGTGATCGTTCTCTCTAGACTTTTGCTCCTATTATTTTGTATGAGCTACCTGCTCTTATGCGCTTATCCCCATCCCTTGCTGCCATGAAACCTTCCCTTTTCTTTCACACCTCATCTTCGTTGTATTATTTTTATTATTATCAGTTAAAGATAGGCTCAATTATTATTTTTTAATTTTGTTAATAAGCAGGAAACCAGGTAGTTTGCTCGATGGATCCCATAAAGGAGACTTTAATTATGCATATAATAGGATACCTCTCAACAATCCATCTTTTGTATGTACGCCAATTAAATCTCACCATGAACCCAATTCTATGTGGTTAATAAAACATAAGTAACATAAATGTGGCAGAACCAAGAGGCAGAGCTTAATTTAATCTATCTCGGACGCTCCCCGAAACTTGTCTTTCATTAAATATTTTAACTAAGTGAAATGGAAGATACGGTTTGGAAGCGACTCATATCCGAAACTTGTCTCTTAAGTAAAGAATTAATATATGTTTATATTGATGAGTGTCTTCCACCACATAAAGAGGGAGAATAAGAGGCCCTCTGGAGTTCCCTCAGAGTGATAAGAAACTAAGGAAACTGAGGAAGCTCCAGAGGAGCAAAACGTCAAAAAAAAAACCTGGTACCACGTCTGGTTTCTCTTACCCTCCCTCTTCATACATGGTTTTATAAAATACCTTTCAGCATAAATTTATCTTCCTTCTCTATCCATCATAGAAGAAGCCAATTCCGTATTTAAGATTTCCATTAAATGGAGGGCCCCCCAAAAAAGCTTGATCGTTTTTAAAACATTTACTAGGCAGAAGAGTTAAAAAGAATATGAATCGGGGTTTTATAAAGAATATTTATGCTACTTTATGCTTATGGGAAACAACCTGAATAATTTTCAGGTCTCATTCAAGAAATAATCGGATCTGACGTCTTTTCTGATGTCCTTTGAAGCAAATGGAAGGATGTTATTATTCTAGGCGTAAATGTCAGCATTCAAAAGATAGAGCAAATAAATAATAATAATAATCGAACTTTTAAATTTACTCTTTTTTTCGTGGCGTATCTCTCTAAATTATTGAATTATTTGTGATATCTAATTTAGTACCCCCTATCACTAATATATATATATGTATAGGTGAGAATGGATGGGGAGAAAGAAAAGTCCAGACACTACACAGAGCTCTTTATTGCTCTATATATATATATATATATATATATATATATATATATATATATATATATATATATATATATATATATATATAAACAATTTATCCTCGAACAAAAACGTAGAATGACATAAGTAGCATCAAACTAGCTTTCCTAAACTTCCCCAAATTTAAAAGAAATTCACCCCAATTACTTATCTATCCTTTGCTTTTATATTTCTTTCATAGAAGAGAAGAGGGTGAATTTGTTTATATTGTACGAAAGTTTATTTATAATAACGTTTTGAAGACATGAAGTAATGATCTCTGAAGCTCTGTTGAGGAGGTGAAATCAGGACATACCATTATCATTATAAGTTTTGGGAGCGGCATTCAGAATAGGGCAAAGGGTAGATGAGAGGCCAGACAATGAGGCGAAGGAAAGGTATTAAGGAAGATAAGGAGGCAAAGAGCTGATAATTAGGCAAATGGAAGAGAGTGGTAAAGAAAATAAGGCGAAGGAAAGAAATTGGAGTAAATAATAAAGCAAATGGAAGAGAATGGAGTAGAAAATTAAGTAGAGGGAGGATATTCGAGCATAAAATCGGTTAAAGGAAAGATAGTAGAGCGATTAATCAGGCAAAGCAGAAAATAGGCGATCATATTATAAAGAAAAGAAAAGAATGTGGATCAGGTAACAAGGCAGAGGACAGATAATAATCCATATCAGAACAACATTTTCGAAGACGAAAAGAACATTCCAACATAGTTGCCATTTTAACAGACTCATACACTATTTTCAAAGAGCAAATCAACATTTGTCAGCCCCAAACAACATTCCCTATACTTGCCACACCTGTTTATAATATAAGACCTCATTTTCACTGACCAAGACAGTATTTCCATGCAGAAATACAACATTTTATACTAAAACAACATTTACGCTCCCAACAAAACATTCTTCAGATAAAGAACAATGTCACACACGAAGGCAGAATTTCACACTACAAGACAGCGTTTCACACGCCGATACATCATATCACGCGCCAAGACAGTATTTCTAAGGGCAAGACAGCATTTCACACGCTAAAAAAGCATTTCCCACGCCATGACAGCATTTTGCACACCAAGGCATCATTTCACACCCCGATTCAGCATCTTCGCATATCAGAATAATAAATATGAGTTTGTGTTGTGTTTCTCTGCTCGCGCAAATATCGGCGCTTCCTCCTCCACCTTCGTCAAGGAGGTGTCAGATGTAGCAAAGACATCCTTGCTACAGCTGATATCTGGAGGATTGCGTGCCCTGTAACCTTCAACTCCCGCAATGAATTTGGGGCTACATATTTATCATCCACACATTTTCACTTCCTCCATCTTGATCCCTTTTTAACAGATCTTTTTACAATCCTTCTGTGAGAGATGCCCTCTTAAGTTTTCGCTATAAATTGTAAAAATCTTGAGAGAGTTTCGGATACTTCACCTTCCTATCGCTAAAAGTAGTCTCCTCTTTCGATTACTCGATCTATGTAACTTCCTCAGTTTTACTCCCACTAACATCACCATATTTTCGAAACTAAAGTAAACAACGTTTTCTTTGATTCATGGTTTATTTATGTTCAAAATGATGTTTATTTCCTTTCACAAGGTTGTAGGAGTAATTCAGGAGGGAGGGGAGCGCTACAAGGCTATCGAATGTGTTGATTCGCCTATTTTGATGCATCAAAATTATACAAGATATTATTAGTTCAAGCCACTCAATGGAGAAAACGGTCGCCTTTCAGAATGGACATTTATGTACTAAATGGACCAAATGGAAGAAAACGTTCATTTTTTTCCTTTCTTGATATTTTTTGATAATTATTATTTTTTTTACCTCTGTTACGTTTGGGGGAGGGGTAAAGTGACTGTCAAACCTTTCTTCTCGGATTTCACTTTTTTACTAATTTTTTACTAATAATAATGGAGGACTTTGGGGTGAAAATGTATAAAAAAACTTCACTTTTCAAGGATTTTGATTGCATGGCCAGTATTGACTCCATTCCACTTTCTTCTGGACGGATTATAACAGCTTGTAGAGAGGAGTGCCACATATTTCACTTATAATTCACCTGAGGGCACCGCACCCCGTTTTACGAAGCGGTCCGAGCAGGAAAACACCTGACCTCCACCTTCTTCCATTCTGACCACTCTTCCCCTCGACCTTGCTGTAATGGCTCACTTTCTGACTCGTAAAGCACCCTTTTGGTGTATACGTTAGTGGACATTGAACAAGACATTGTGTTGTGTACGTTAGTAGACATTGAACAAGACATTGTATTGTGTACGCTAGTGGACATTGAACAAGACATTGTGTTGTGTACGTTAGTGGACATTGAACAAGACATTGTGTTGTGTACGTTAGTAGACATTGAACAAGACATTGTATTGTGTACGCTAGTGGACATTGAACAAGACATTGTGTTGTGTACGTTATTGGACATTGAACAAGACATTGTGTTGTGTACGCTAGTGGACATTGAACAAGACATTGTGTTGTGTACGCTAGTGGACATTGAACAAGACATTGTGTTGTGTACGCTAGTGGACATTGAACAAGACATTGTATTGTGTACGCTAGTGGACATTGAACAAAACATTGTGTTGTGTAAGATAGGAGACATTGAACAGGACATTATGTTGTGCACGATAGTGGACACTGAACAAGACATTGTGTTGTGTACGATAGTAGACATTGAAAAGGATATTTTGTATTGTACGTTTGTGGACATTGAAAAAGACATTTTAGTGTGTAAGTTTATGAATATTGAAAAGGACCTTTTTTGTGTACGTTAGTTACATTGAGCAAGACATTATGCTGTGTACGATAGTGGACATTGAAAATGATATTTTGTTGTGTACGTTTGTGCCCATTGAAAAAGACATCTTTGTATGTTATTTTGTGGATATTGAAGAGGACATTTTTTATGTAAGTTTGTGAACATTGAAAACGACATTTTGTTCTGTTCGTTTGTGGATATTGAAAACGACATTTTGTTGTGTACGTTTGTGGATATTGAAAACGACATTTTGTTGTGTACATTTGTGGACATAGAAAAGGACATTTTGGTGCGTACGTTTGTGGATATTGAAAAGAGACATTTTGTTATACACGTTCGTGGACATTGAAAAGGATATTTTGGTGTGTACGTTTTTGGATATTGAAAAGTACATTTTGGTGTGTACGTTTGTGAATATTGAAAAGTATATTTTGTTATGTACGTTTGTGGATATTTAAAAAAGACATTGTGTTGTGTACGTTAGTAGAAATTAATAAAAGATATTTTGGTGTGTACGTTTGCGTATCTCGATAAGGATATTTTGTGTATGTTTGTGTTGATTAAAAAAAACTTTTTAGGAGTACGTTTGTGTGCAGAAAAAAAGGATTTTTTATGTCTACGTTCTTATACATCAAAAATGTATTTTTGTATTACTTTTTGTACATCAAAAATTAATTATTGGGCAGTTTGTTTACATGAAAAAGGACTTTTTCATCATGTGTTTGTGTACATAAAAGTTACTTCTATGCGTACGTTTGAGTACATCGAAATAGTTGTGTGTTTTTTCATGTACATGTACGTATCCATGTTCTTTGTTTTTTTACGTTCACTTAGTTTTTTTTTAATTAATGCAAAACCTAATGAGGGCATAAAGAAAGTGGTGAAGATGGAGAACGTGAAATGATGTGAGGGATATATAACATCAGTTCCTTCTCCTCAATTAGCTTCGGAAGGGCCCCCCATTTTCCAGATGTCATCTGCAGCACGATGGAGTATACAAAACTTGACACACATACACACACATACACACTCCTTTAGCAGCCCCTTCGCCTCAGAAAATGTGTGGAAAGAAGGATAAAATAAGGAGAATTAAATGAAGGAAGGAATAAAACGACATCAAAGGGAGACAAAGGATAGAGAAATAGATGAGTCTGGTGTAACCAACGTATTTTAAATCAGGCAAATAAAGAATAATTAGAGAGAAAGATGAGAGAGGAAGTGGCTAGAGAAAAATAAGAGAAATAAAGAAAATACAAATAATAATAAAGAGCAAATGTCATGAGCCTTGAGTATAGGATAAGATGGGCATGTTGGTATGAGGAGTTTAAATACCAAAATGTACAGCTTGAAGCACAAGTGCAGGGTATTACTAAGGAAAATCTAGTAATTAATTAATTATTAATCTGATTCTCGGCTTTCCTTAAGCATGATCCCACCTATTGGGTAATGAAATTCACACGAAGATCAGTATGATAATCACTGGATCCATGCGGTTTCATGGGGGCGGGGGTGCTGAGACGAGGAATTGTTGTAAGGTTTGTGGTGTTTAAATGGATTTATGATGACGCGAAGGTTCAATCAAACATTTCATGTCGAGTTAAGGAATAAAGGCAGGCTGTCGTTTTTAGTTTAGTACATATTTAATATTCAGGGCGTCACCTTTGATAGTCCACTATCTCTCAAAGGTCAGGTTGTAAATGTATGCAAATGTTCTTTCTGCTCTCTCCGTAAACTTAGCCGAATCCGATCTTTTCTTAATCTCAGCCGCATCCGCTGTTTCCGTAATCTTAGCCGAATCCGCTGTTTCCGTAATCTTAACCGCATCCGCCTTTTTCGTAATCTTAACCGCATCCGATCTCTCCTTAATCCCAGCCGCATCCGCTTTTTCCGTAATCTTAACCGCATCCGCCTTTTTCGTAATCTTAACTGCATCCGATCTTTCCTTAATCCCAGCCGCATCCGCTTTTTCTGTAATCTTAACCGCATCCGCCTTTTTCGTAATCTTAACCGCATCCGATTTTTCCTTAATCCCAGCCGCATCCGCTTTTTCCGTAATCTTAACAGCATCCGCCTTTTTCGTAATCTTAACCGCATCCGATCTTTCCTTAATCCCAGCCGCAGCCGCTTTTTCCTTGATCCCAGCCGCATCCGCTTTTTCCGTAATCTTAACCGCATCCGCTTTTTTCGTAATCTTAACCGCATCCGATCTTTCCTTAATCCCAGCCGCATCCGCTTTTTCCGTAATCTTAACCGCATCCGCCTTTTTCGTAATCTTAACCGCATCCGATCTTTCCTTAATCCCAGCCGCATCCGCTTTTTCCGTAATCTTAACCGCATCCGCCTTTTTCGTAATCTTAACCGCATCCGATCTTTCCTTAATCCCAGCCGCATCCGCTTTTCCGTAATCTTAACCGCATCCGCCTTTTTTGTAATCTTACCTGCATCCGATCTTTCCTTAATCCCAGCCGCATCCGCTTTTTCCGTAATCTTAACCGCATCCGATCTTTCCCTTATCCCAGCCGCATCCACTTTTTCCGTAATCTTAGCCGAATCCGCTCTTTCCGCAATCTAGGCCACATCCCCTCCCACTTCGGTTACAATAGTTCAAGAGTGCCACCCACGCTTAATTACCTCTGGCACTCGATTACTGGATCTACCTTCTTGCTGGACCACACACTTCCACGCTTTAATATACTAAACTTTGTAAAACTTTTTACCCGGTGTTCATCTCTTTAGGGGGCGTTTCTCTGGCGAATCCCTCCCCCTTCTTGCCCCTAGATGTGCAGTAACCTCCCCTTTGATCCAGAATCGACTTCAAGGTCCTCCTCCTTCCTTCCTTCCTATAAAGTATTAGACATCGCAAAACCTTCCTACGTGTCTTCTTCACTGACCCCTTGTCCGAAGCGAGAGGTACCCCTACTACGTTAAGTTCAGTCGATGAGGTGGTTCCTGTCCGAAGTTAAAGAGCAAAAGAGACGCGTCCATGATGAAGTGTGTGGGTGAAATAGCCTCCGCCCACTTACCACACTCAGCCCGGGGTTGCGTCTCGATTAGACTCGAACCTGAGCATCCGCGTATCGAAACCCAATGTCTTATTCATTCGGTCACCAGAGCTTGATAGGAATCAACATGGATCTTTTCCATGAGCAAAGCTGTAATCAAGGATGCATCTTCATTACAAGGATATCACAATGTATTAAAAGGTACCCCAACAACAAAGAATCAGCAGATTTAATTCTACATAAAACCTTTCTATTTTTTTATTTAAGAACGCTTAACGCCCTCTTTCACCCTTTGTTGGGTCTATACAGGCACGAAAAATATGTGAGATTTAAAAGAGGTGCAAAAGACGCACCGGGAGACAGTACTAACTTCTCTTAGGGAACTGGGGTCGGAAGGGCGTGCCGCTCCCCTAGGTTTCTTTTATAGCAGTGGCCTCACCCCCTGTTATCCCATATATTTTCCTGAGGGTGTTTGTAATGGTGGAAGCAAACCTTTTGAAGTATCTGCACCACTCAGCTACCCCTTCCCCCCTTCTCAGCCCCGCTTGGGACCGGTGTAGCAGAGTTGTGTACCAATAATTGATTCCATTTCACTTTTATTTTTTTCTATTTGTAAAAATGATATTTACTATATAATTAAATTTCACTTTCAAATAGTGAATAAAAAAAGAAGTTTAATCTACTGTCTTATAACAACCTTCCTACCGTGTAGTTAACAAGGAACAAGCCCTAAACAGGTACAGGATTTGCTGCAGAGATGTTATTCTCTCAGGTAGTCTCCGGCCTAACTAATTCAACCATTTGGAACAATGTTCAGAGCTACAAATTGGAGGGTGCTACTCTCAATATAAACAATTATCGTTCAGATCCTTTCAACTCACTAAGGACTGAAGAATCCTTACAATTCAGTAATAACTGAACAAGGTCTGCTGACCAAAAAATCGCGTCCTCTCACTTATTCTGATTTATGACTTTACGACCTTTAAAACTTTCAATAATTCCCGGACTAACCTTGGGATGCCCTTGTTAATTATATCATTCAAAAGAGAATGTAAAACAATATAGGGGTTTCAAATTTCGTTTAAATTGGCCGAATAGTTACAATGTTATTCCTCCCCCCCTGCCCTCCCGTCAAAGCACAACGGACACCGACCGACATAGTGAGATGTAGATTCGCCCGCGACTAAAAATCATTCCAAGTAAGTAATAAATTAGGAATCCTTACCAGTCACTAAGAACTGAAAAATCCTTACAAGTCAGTAAGAACTGAAGAATCCTTACAATAAGTCAGTAAGAACTGAAGAATCCTTACAGTATGTCAGTAAGAACTGAAGATGTTAAACTTAAACTACTTGAAAATCCAAATATATCTGGCAAAAAGAATTAAATGCAAATGTCAAAATCATCATTAATTTTAACGATAAACTTGATTTGAGGTTTTGGGGCGTCGAGGCACATGTTCAATCCTAGCGAGCGCGGAAACAAATCTTTTAGTGCGTCCATTGGCAGATATGCTGATACTCAGTCACGCGGTGTATGGAACTCAACACACATCAACATGTACACAACCAATCACAACACCGCGTCAATTCACTCCCCACATTCACAGCACGACATACTATCTCCTCTGTTCCGGAACCCTGTGAATGAAGTTCGAGAGTCGTGACCCGCGGCTGGCCGTATACCTTTGGAAGGAAAAGTATCATGTTTTGTAATAGCTAACAGGAGACGACGCTTGCCTCAGGCGTCGAGGAAAGGCAGAACTAAGGGGAATTTGACATATCGTCCGGCGGTTGAGCATATGATCTCGTTCGAGAGATTAAAGACACAACCGGGAGTGGGGTAGCAGCTGACGTAGCCCCGGGCAGCGTTAATGAGTGGGCGGAGCGAATGAGGACAATACAAAGGTTCCTTTTAAAGTAACTGAATGGGGAAAGTCACTTAGCTTCGAATATCCTACCTGGATAATTTATCTAGCCGGTCTTCCGAAGTCGATGCCCAGATGAATTTTCGGAACTCAGGTTAGTGTCGGGGCAAGATGTCTCCTGGTACGTAGAACTGTGCTGCATTGTTAACGTGATCAGAGCGGTGATCCCTTTGGTTCGTTCTCCACTTTTAACTAAGCGTTTAACTCAGTGTTTAAATTTCATGTATATGATACTTGCTATGTAGCGTTTTAAGATAATTGTGCTAGTAAATTATATTTTGGTGCTATTCTTTCATACCCCTTCCGGAGATCCAGCTGCCGAAGAATATTAAAGAAAGAAGGTAAACCAACCGAGACCTTCTGAGTTGGAAATATCGTCGATATTCTTGGATTGAACGGGACGAATAACGGTGGTTATCTGAGGATTTTGACTGAGTTCACGGTGAACTTTTTCTGATCTCTAAAGAGGCCACCGATATTGTCACAGGCAATCATATCTATATACCCCTGACGTGGAAAGGGTTCCCCGCTTTGGGGGCACGAAGAGTTTTACTTTCGCTATTTAGTGCCAAAAGCCACACACACACGTACATGAGGACTGGATGCAGAGGAGGGCTCGCTAGTGATTGTCACTTTGATTTTATGTGCATTTCATTATCCGATCGTGGGATCTGGTCTACGATGTGAGTGCCAAATGGCGCTACCTAGCTAAAGACTTGAGTTGAAATGGCATCCTTATAAGCTCCACCTCCGCCATCAGCTCCTCAAGAATGATTTTCCTTGCTGAAAAAGATTTGTCGAATTGCTTCTCCATCGACCCGCTCGCCTTTTGGGGATAATTTTATGATTGAGGTTGAGGACGAAACAACATTTATTAGGGATGGAAAAGTGAAAAAACATAATGTTCGACAGTATCCACCACTGAAAATCAACCCTGACCTCAACTTTAACACCGCTATGTACAAGGTGACCCTGTTGATCGGGATATGCAAGAATGACTGTCTTATTCGTCGGGCTTAACGTCAATATCATGAATGGAACCCTCGACCTGTTTTAAATAATGCACGAAAACTGCGTAAACCGCACCGCAATTGGTACAATAGATTTTACAAGCTTTGGTGGAATCAGGATAGGGGCCCAGGTAGATTGCGACGAGAGGAAGATTGAAAGAAATGTTCAACAATCGCCTAGTTGCGCTCATCATTATAACTTGTCACGCCACCACTGAGTCCCCCTCAAGGGCTGTGGAGTTTGCTTCCAATCGCTTTTAGTCGGAACAACTTGGTCCCAGAGAGAAATGTTTTCCATAGTTTGGATGGGTTCACCACAAGGGCATTGAACACTTGAAGCGAATAGAAATTTAACAAGGTTATCCCATGACTCATTTCATTGAGTGTCTTCCAAGATCACCGGATTTAGTACCTTGCATTTTTTTTAGTGTGGGTACATTTTACGATTAATTTTAATCCGCCAGTACTCTCAAATGAGAGAAAGAATAAGGCATGAAGCCAACATGCTTGAGGAAATTCCACGAGTATTCCCCCAAAAGTTGTTCAAGCAGTGAGATCTAAAGTTTAACTCCACTTGGAGAGAATTGGAGGTCATGTGAAGGGAAATTGCTTTGGAATAAATTTTCCTTTCGAGCCATGGAAATTCTTTATCAGTGGATCGTAAATTGTAATAAATTTATTATTCGATTAATTAAAAGATTATGAACTTTGAATAATTTACTTGCTTTGCCCTAACGTAATTTTGGTTACCTTTAACGAACATTAATGCATTTTTACTACTACCAAAGAAAACTTGAAAATTTTACTATTTATAGAGTTCTTAAAAACTATAAAAGTCAAGTTTATACATTTATAATCATTTATATTTTAGTTTCGTTTTCTTAGGACACTTTGTAAAGTACTATGCATTTTATTTTTAAATGTTGCAACATCTTTACTTCTTAGAACTAATGGTGGTAATATACTCCTGACATTATCACTTCTCTCAGACAATTTGTATTTATCAATATCTCTGCTAAATCTTTTCTTATTAAAGCTATTTTGTATGTCTTGTAGTGCAGTACTAATTTAGGCATAAAACTTTCACTATTTACTAAGGTAGTTTCTATTAACATTTTGAATGCTCGTATGACATCTGCGCACAGTCTTCTTTGTTGAACTGAAGATTGATTTGACGTTTAGTCATTCTACGACTTGTGTTTTAAGAAGCCTTTTGTACGGGTTGGCGTTTAACTTTAACTGAAACCAGAAAATATCAAATATTCTCATGGCTCTTCACCTGCGAGAACGTTTAATATTTTCTAGTTTTCTGTTAAAGTTCAAACCCTCACCTATAACTGCATTGATATGGATGTTATAGTTCAGTATTACACACACACACACACACACACATATATATATATATATATATATATATATATATATATATATATATATACATATATACCAATAAACGCTGACAAAAAGATCGCACTAATCATCCATTATCAAAATAGACGTACTTCGACCCTCTTCATGAAAAATAACCACAAACCCCCGCTACAATCGAAACAAAGGACACATCTGATATAAGAGTACACATGTAAACTAGGAGACTGTGAGCTCCTACCTAACTCGTATATCGGCATGGCCGAAACTACTCTCTCAAGAAGAATGTCATACCATCTGAACAACGGTGTACCTAAAAAACATACACAGGAAGTACACGGAATAAGCCTCAAGGAATGAACAGGAGGCTGGACATACATTGCCTTAAATAGTAGAAGGGGGGATTAGACTACCCACCTCTGAACCTTAATTAGGGGGTACAAAATCCTGAAACAACTTTATTTGAGATTTTATGTATATAGGGATAATGGGGTCTAGCATAACCAACTAGGGCTAAGATTGAAATTTGGGAACGCGTTGATGGAGATACATTCTAATATATTTCTCGAAATAAAATTACTGATTTAATGACTGGTTTGGCACTGGTCTAGTTAATGCTATGGTTAAGATTGTACATATGTAGAAAAAACGCAGATTGTTCACTGTGATTACGTACATTGCTTGATGTTGCTTAACCCGGACATCTAGTTCTTAACCGGTTTGTCCATAATAATATTTTTGGCAGTTGTTGCAGCCTATCGAATAAACAATGCCAGGTCGGGGGGGGGGGGGGGATTTTGACGAGAATGCTTTAAATTGTAGTCTCGTACTTAAAAATAACATTTATGTTCAGAGGCCTAAGTAAACGAGGTAATTTAATGAAAATATGGTTATAGGGTAAAACTAATAAGTTTTGGGCCTGAAACTTAGGGATATTAACATAGTTTGATAATTAAGGTTCAGAGGTGGGTAGTCTAATCCTCTCCCCTGCCACTATTTAAGGCAATGTATGTCCAGCCGCCTGTACATTCCTTGAAAAGGTCTTTAAGAATCAAGACGAAAGCGCTCGGAATCGTTTTTCACTTTTCCTTAGTACGTGTATCTGCATATATATATATATATATATATATATATATATATATATATATATATATATATATATATATATATATATTAGGTAAGAGTTTTTCTTTTATTCATGTTTTATTAAAGACCAGGTCTAATTGAACCTTGATAAGCTTCTTTCTTTGCTATTCTACTTTCCTTATTATTTTTTTTTCGTCTTGCGAAAGTTTATAGATAAGTGTTCCGATATTCATGGTTTATTTTAGCTAGCTGAGCTTTTGGTTACGTTTGAGCATCTTCGGAGCGAATTAATTTTACACTGGTTAAACATTTCAAGGCATTACATTTATATACTAAAGATAATTTAGATAATGAAAAGAAGGGGGCATGTGGTTGACAGGAAGTAGTTAGAAAAGGTACATTTGGGAATGGTATTTCGGTTATTATTGACCGTTAATCCGTAAAGAGTTTTAAGGTTCGCTGGGTGGCGGTCAATTAGGCATTGATCTTCGGTATTTCTTCGTGGATTAGGATCGCTTCCAGGATATGAAGCGTGTGCGGTCACTTCTCCTTTTGATAATGGTGTTTTGTACTAAAATTTCTCGTGTTAGTTGAATTCCATGTTGCATGTAGTGATTCTTGATGGCGCCGTTTTGCAGATGCATGGTAAGTCTACGAGATAGGGATGTGGTTGTCATTCCAATGTATTTATTTGAATTATGAAACTTGCAATCTTCATGCGGACAGGTGAATTCATAAATTACATTGGAAGTTTTCAATTCTTTTTTCGTACGGAAAATTACCGTTCCTTGATATTGAAGTGACAGCAAGTGAAAATAAATACACAACCGAGCTATATACTAAACCAACGAATTCTGGGAATTGTCTCAATCGAGATGGCAAATGTCCAGAAAGATATAAAAAAGTGTCATAAGAACATACATTAGATGCGCATACAAATGCAGTTCGTCATGGGCATTGTTCCATAACGAAATTCAAAGAATAAAGCAAGTCCTCATCAATACTGGTTTCTCCAACACTATGGTGGACAAAGAAACAAATACATTCCTGAAAAACTTACATGAAAATAACAATAATAAAAATAAAGACAATAAGAAACACCCAATAAATATCTTCTATATGAACCAAATGAGTAAATCGCATAAAATCGACGAAAGAACAATCAAGAATATTATACACCAAAATACAAAATGCACGAATCCAGAAGAAACGCTACAAGTCACAATATATTATAAAACCAAAAAAATAAGTAATCCCCTCATTATCAACGACAAAGTACGAAAAAAGAATTGAAAACTTCCAAAGTAATTTATGAATGCAACTGTCCGCATGAAGATTGCAAGCTTCATAATTCAAATAAATACTGGGAATGACAACCACATCCCTATCTCGTAGACTCACCATGCATCTGCAAAACGGCGCCAAAAATCCCGGAATTTTTCGATAAAGAATTGTCCAATATCTTTGAAATAGGTAAAAAAATTTGTTACCCTCGTCAATTTTTGCGCACATTAAACTTTGCTAAGATAACTTTTTATAGAACTGATAACCCACCGGTTTCAATTACAAAAATTGTCTTATCTTGCCATACTTTGAAACATTTTTTGGTCTTACCCGTATTTTTAAGCAACTTAATATCTCTGTAAATTTTAGATATGAATCCACTTCATATAAAATGTTAGTCCACAATAATACAAGGAAAAAAGGTGGAGTATATTCTATAGAATGTTCTATTTACAATTTACCTTACTCTAGGCAAACTGGTAAATCTTTATCTACTAGAATTTACCAACATAAGTTAATATTAGAAGAGGTGAACTAATCAGCGCTTTATTCTTACATTTATCCGAACATAACCACCCCATTGACTGGAACTCTGCAAAATTCCTTTATCATTCCGAAGATTTTACAAAAAGAAATATTGTCGAGTGATCATTAATTGGCATCTTGCCTATTATAAATATCTTCCCTGGCTTATTAAAACTCGACCCTGTTTTAAAAAAACTTGTACTAAATGAAATAACTTCATAATGTAGCCTGTTGTCACTCTTTATTAGTGTAATATCATTCGCATTGCCTCCCCGACCACGTGTCTCTGCTAGGATCGTGGATTAACTCTTAACCCTAAATGTTTTCGTTGTAATGATAATCCTTTGAAATGTTTTTGTTTTTTTACCCACCATTTCAATTTATATACACGTCGTTGTTGTGTGTATATCGTTTTGGGGACGCATATATCCGTTATTAGTTGCCTAATGATCTTTTTATTGGTATTTCTCTGTCTTGTTATTGTGTTTTTCCATTGGTTTGTACTATGTGATGGGCGTTCCCTTCGTATCTTTGTACCCTATATAAGGTTGTATTCTCCATTTTCATGCTATTCCTTGAAAATGAACTTGCAAATATAGTTCGAAAGTGCTTGGATTCATCTTTTCATTTTCCTGTGGGTTAATTTTCATATTATTGCTTTCCTTACGTGCCACTTTGTGAGTTTTTTATTATATATATATATATATATATATATATATATATATATATATATATATATATATATATATATATATATATGTAATAAAGAGAGTGAGAGAATTAATAATTGTAAATGCACTTTGGAAAATGAGGAGTTGCTATTCTTCTTTCCATTTTATGCCGGAAGGAATGGTACAAGGTCAAATGAAAGGGAAAGTGCTAAGGTCATATTAAATTAACCGGAGGTCCTTCACGAGAGCTTTGGTTGTTGGTAGCGGGATTTTTTAGGAGTAACTTGTTTAATTTTGTCAAAACAATGGTAGCGTTTTCAGCTCCTGGTTGTTTTCACTTTAGAAAATTTTAGAATGTTTTCTTCCATAAGGTGTAATGAAGACACCAGAGCTCCTTACACTTTCTTGTACGTTTTTTTATCCAAGTTTTTACCTTTGGGTTTATGGTTGTATTTTGGGTGGTGTTATTAAGAAAAACACTCCTAACTTCCTTTTATGTAGTGGTTTTTGCTGTATACGATATTAGGCTCTTTAAAAAGAATTTTCCCTATGGTCTATCCCGAGACGAGAAAATCTACTTTTAAAAGCAAAAGCACCCCCTCCCCTACCCTCCAACCAAACAGCCCTCTTCTTGCTCCATCAAACCTTTTTTTGGTTACTAAACTCAAAATGAGAACTCGAAGGGGGCAGGAGTTTATTCCCTTGGTGATGCCCAAATAGGAAGGCGCGGAATTCTCCGGACGAGGTTTAGACAGATGGAAACAGAAAGTGTAAATGTTAAAAAACAATTTCAACTTTTTAATACCTTATTTAATAAAGGTATTTTTTTTAATTAATATTTTTTCTACTTCATATAAGATGGGCATTAAAAGCTCGTATGAAGTAGAGAATAGCGAAGACCCACGCATCATGCTATCAAGCACACTAGTATCCTTAAATACAAACTCATAAAGTACGCGATGTTACACTTAAGATCGCCTCTCCCACAACACATATAACACGTCACACTTAAAACACAATTTTCTCCCCCACAATACATAAAAATTGCCACAAAGTTAATACGAAAAAGAATGCATCTTCCACACTTCCAAGCAGCATACACGACCCTCACTCGCTTATGCCGCAACACAGTGGGCAACCACTCTCTCATCTAATAAATTCAGCACAAAACAACTTAAATGCATCGCCCTAATCAAACCCTCCAGTCTGAAACAAAGGGCATCACTCTAAAACACTTCCTTGACCGTTGCTCAACCAAAGAACTCCCTAGTACGCGTAACTCAACCTACTCAGAGCACAACCTGCAAGCCCCTTACCCAACCTACTCATGTCACGACCTGCAACATACCCATGACACAACCTGCAAACCCCCTACCCAACGTATCCATGGCACAACCTGCAATCTCTCCTACCCACCCTACCCATGCCACAACCTGCAACCCTCCCTACTCAACCTACCCTATTTGATAGCAACATCCCTCCCTTGTCACATATGGGTCGATGTGGCAATGCTCCGGTGCGGTTGCCACTCAAAGTAAACATTAAAATCCTACACTGGCATCATCGACACATACTGCTAATCACATTACCCTCAAGAACCAGGAACAGTTCGGACATATTCAAAACTTACCCATCACAAGTACAACTAAGATGAAAGCTATAAATAGAAGGACTACTGTATCTCTGGGAAAGGCTACAACTTAGCCGAAAGGAAACCTCTTCCGATTTTTGCGAAGTTAAGTCACATCGGATGAGGTTAGTCGTCGGATGGAGTGGCAATACGGTTTGAGTTTTGGGCGGCTGCCAAGCGCTACATATACCCATGCTTCGGGTCCCCATATTGGTCGTAAAATTCCCACCCAAAGAACGCAGAATGGTGGTAATTTTCCCAGCCAAGAAAATCACGACGGTGGCAAAACTCGTGTATATCGGTGGTAAAAAACCCTGCCAAAAGAACGCAGATCGTTGGTAAAACCCTTTCTTTTTCCTTGGAGAAGCCCGTCCGGTCACGGGAGTTCGCCGATGCCTTAAGGGGTGGACCTTGCGGGGAACAACTTGAGTAAACAATGACAGAGGTTTCTTCATCCGGGAAGGAAAATGCCGAGACTTTCGGCATCAATGAACTTTGCCGCCCACCGGAGGAGACCGTCAAAGTTCATCTCTCTTTACTTCCTACACCCACTGGCTACCGGTAGGCGCACCCATTGGACTTGCCGAAGCGGTGCTCTGAAAGTGTCTTGGGTGATCAATATCTTTATTTCACACCATTTACACCTTACCCCGCATACTTGGTCCTTTAGCTTCCCTTCTTCTCTTTCTTATATTTACTTGAAGGGAATATAGAATGAAAGAAAAGTGTAGGAGAGAGTAAAAGAATAAAGTGTCTGAGCCTCCATACCTGCTTCCCCTCCCCCCTTGCTCCGAGGAGCAAGGAAGGAGGGGAGAGGGGAAGGAAGTAGCCCGGACTCTTTCCTTTCCCCATCACCCTCTGCCTTGTCCCACCTACGGACACAGAGGAATAGGTTTAGGGGGGAAGGGAAATAGAGAGAGGAAGAAGAGGGAAAAGAGATAGTAAAGAGCGAAACTAGGAAGGATTAAAAAATTGATCTAGTTGGTCTTGGCCCTAATTTCTTACCTATATTTTAATTAATAAATTTTTAGTTTCAAAATGCTTTCTTTGGCCAAGTCATCGGGCTGATAATGAGCTAACACAAAGAGTAGTATGGTAATCACTAGTAAACCACGTCTTACCTGAATCCTTCTTTTCTTACATATTTACTATTGTGAATTGGGAAATAATTTACAGATAAAATTTGTATCCATGATTCTTTATTTATTCTCGTAAGAATTGAATAGAACAAGATACAAAAAGGAATAAATTCATAAATATCTGTGCAACTTTTCACACATTCACTCGTTTTACTCTCTGATATCACAAGCAATTTATCAATTAAATAATAAATATAATGTAAATTCAGTTCAATTATAGACAATAAATCGCTCGCAAGAATAATCGCTCTTCTCTAACTAATTCGAAAGAACTTTAATCATAGTAGATTATTTATTTTTTCACTCAATCTACTATGGGCAAGATACCTACACTCATTTGCTACAGGGGCTCTACCCAGGGTGACCAGATTTTGAAAACTGAAATAAGGGACAACTAAATTGTAGAGGTAGTTGAACAAAATACAGGACACACAACTTACGTAAAGTTACGCACGCAGCGGGAAATCCCTCTTAGATGGGGTCCAGATTGTCTATGACTTACTTCATTGACTTTTCTTTTGATTTAAGGGGTGTTAATTTTAGATTTAGTTACAAACAGCTGTTCATTACAGGTGCCAAAGCATTACAATATTACAATTACAATTGTTTAGTTTTAAAAGATAATCCTTTTGAAATTATTTGTTCAAAGAAGAGATCTGTGGACTTCCTTTCAGCTTCTCATAAAGACGCTTGACGATATCATTCAGCTCAGGAAAAGAGGTAGACACTGACTGGAGCTTGAGGCTCGCCTCCGCAAAAAAAGGGAACAAGTCTGCATAAAACATGAAAAAAATAGCAACAGTATTTGTATCTGCTGCCTTTTCATCGCCGAGTATTTTGAAAATGTCACTAGGATATTGTATTTATTTTAAGTAATATTGTTGGAAATTGTCATTATTTCTCCAAATATTGAAAATACGGGACAAAAGGCGTCCCGGGAAGGGTCGATACGGGACGCGGCACAAATGCTATTGTCAAGATACCTAAATTCACTTGCTACAAGGAGTGTACAATCTTCTGTTTAGTGGCCTAAAATAATCTGTTACAGAGGTTCTAGCATCTATTGTTAAGAGGCCAATAATTAATCTGTTACAGAGGCTGTACTCTCTATTGTTAAGAGGCCTAAATTCATCTGATACAAGGACTGTATAATCTTCTGCTTAGAGCTTAAAATAATATTTTGCAGGGCTTCTAGCATCTATTGTTAAGAGGCCTTAATTAATCTGTTACAGGGGCTGTACTTCATTGTTAAGAGGCCTAAATTCATCTGATACAAGGATTGTATAATCTTCTGCTTAGTGGCCTAAAATAATATTTTACAGGGGTTCTAGCATCTATTGTTAAGAGGCCTTAATTAATCTGCTACATGGGCTGTACTCTATTGTTAAGAGGCCTAAATTCATCTGCTACAAGGACTGTATAATCTTCTGCTTAGAGCTTAAAATAATATGTTACAGGGGTTCTAGTATCTATTGTTAAGAGGCCTTAATTAATCTGTTACAGGGGCTGTATTCTCTATTGTTAAGAGGCCTAAATTCATCTGATACAAGGACTGTATAATCTTCTGCTTAGTGGCCTAAAATAATATTTTACAGGGGTTCTAGCATCTATTGTTAAGAGGCCTTAATTAATCTGTTACAGGAGCTGTACTTTATTGTTAAGAGGCCTAAATTCATCTGATACAATGACTTTATAATCTCCTGCATAGTGGCCTAAAATAATATGTTACAGGGGTTCTAGGATTATTGTTAAGAGGCCTAAATTCTTCTGTTACTAGGGCTGTACCATCTAGTTTTAAGAGGCCTAAAATTATTTCCTACGAGGGCTGTATCTTCTATTCTTAAAATGCCCTAAACTCCTCTGGTACAGGGTCTTTACAGTGCAAGGGAATCGCCGATTATTTTTCGCTCTTTTTTGACCCAACGAAAACTCGTGTCCTTTTCCTCGTCTTGATCGCCTTGTTGCATGCGACTGCAAGGCAAAAGTCACTCCTATATTTTTTCTTCGTCCTTTGAAACGCAATAGCGACGAGGCCGTATCAACCCATAGGTTGGTAACGGTAGATCTGTAAAGAAAGTAGTGAAAGTAGACGAGGTAAAAATGTGCGGAAGATATATAGCCTCGGTTTCCCCGGAGGTGTACAACTGCGGGCATTGCCACGTTACTCCTCTGCCAGTAAATTTCATCTTTCTACTTCCATCTTCTGGGTCTCTTTATGTATAAATGTGTCAATTTAGGACTAGGGGTTTGGGGTTATTTTTTACCGTTTGTTCTTCCGACTTTTATTTTGTTTAATATATCCTTTACCTTTATTTGTGATCTTATCTATGCATTTCTTTCATTTTCCTGCGAGTTATTCCTAACACATATTGTCCTGTTTTACGGAGTCGTCCTTAGTTCCTGTGTCTTTTGTTCGTTGTACCAATGTTACTTTCATAAGTAAGAACAATTAGTAGGCATTTATTAAATAGTTTGCCAATTAAAAATAATTGAAATTGGTAGGCTTTTTTTCCTTTCCTCATATTGTGAAGCGCAATAGTGACGAGGCCCCTTTACGCCCTATCTACTCTCTTTTTTTTGAGTGTGGACCTCTTATTTAAGGCGGAATCGGAACCACGGGTATATATATATATATATATATATATATATATATATATATATATATATATATATATATATATAGCATAGAACAACGCACGCAAAGTTAACCCGATTCGATTCAAACTACATCCGACAACTAACCACACCCGATGTTGCTTAACTTCTCTAAAATCGAACGTGATGTTATCAATCGGCTGAGCTCTTGCGCTTTAAGCCCCGACGTACTCGTAGGTCGATTCAGATGATAGAGTTGACTTTTCTTTCTGCCCTAAAGTATAATTTTGTGTATGTTACAGTGCGATCAATGTATCTGTTTTTATTGACGGTTGTGTGGGTGTATTTTTTTATTTTACGGTCCCATCAATCAGTATCTGTTTTTATTGGTGGTTGCGTGTGTGTACTTTTTATCTTACAGTGCGATCAGTATCTGATTTTATTGGTGGTTGTGTGTGTACATTTCTTATTAAATTTAGTATAGTGTGATAAATTATTTAGCAGGAAATGATTCCGCATTAACCACAGGGGCGTACCTTTACGTGGAATCCCTTAGCTAGAGGAAAAGCCCTTCTTTGAATTTCGGAAGGACGGGATGGGTGGGAAGGAATCGAGTCATGTTTGGAAGGAGTAACCTTGATCTATTTGGCAAAAAATGATTGACCTCGACGCCTGAAGGATCGCTTGGAAAAATAAAAGGAATTGGAAGGAAGAAACGCATTTTTTTTAAATTCAAATTTAATGCGCAATAACAACGACGCCGCATCGCGCAGAAAGTATGGATCTTTAAATAAAGTAGTGAAATAAATGTAGTAAAAATAATGCAAGATAGAAAGACTGATCTTTTTACAGGCATTGGGGCAGGGAGGAGGCACAACTGCGGGTACTGGGGTAGGGTGGGTGTGCCGGAAACAGAGGAAAAGCGAGGCGAGTGGGATAAGGGAGAAAGACAGAAATGATTATTTATTCATCCTTCTTTATCTTAAGCCACTTTACACATACAAAGGAGTCGACGCACATCAGCGCTCATAGGACAAGTTTTTCAGGCGAGCAGCAGCTTCTCAGAGCAGAGGCTCATTATTCCTTTTATTCGGGGCCGAATGTACTAATATTTATTTTGTATATTTATTTTACTTTATTGTTTGTATTTGTTTATTTGGACGATATATTTGAAAGATCTCTTGATGTGCGCCAACTTCACTTCGTTAAAGGCGGAAAATGATGAAGATGATGCGAAGTGATGCAGTTAGGGGACGTTAAAACCTGCAAAATGGATATAGGCTTAAAAAGAAAACCGCCTTTGTCCTAAAACTAGGGTAGTTTGCCTTATGATCAACTGATAATAGAGAAAGAAAGAAGTGAATGAAAAAGGAATGAATGAAAAGGAAATAATTTGGATGCAAAAAGAGAATTTGTATCGGGAGGCGAAATTAGCATCGACATTTCAATCACATTTTGCGTCATTTATCTTTCTCCTATTCGATGTTCTGTCGTTGGCAAACGTCACAAATGAATCGGTTAGGTTATGTTAAGGTTAGGTTAGATTAGGTAAGGTTATTTAGATTAGGTTAGGTTAGGTAAGGTTAGGTTAGATTAGGTTAAGTAACACCAGTAACTATCCCTCCGACTTAACGATGATGGCTTTCGATTTTTAGGCCTCTTTGCTTATAAGACCAATCCTGGTCCTCATTTCTGGGATCTGTAGATCTACATTTATGAACACTCTGGTCTTTTATGACTTAATTCCTAACTTTGATCATTTTGGAGCTATTGGCCTACTTGTCCACACTCAGGTAGCCTAATTGTTTAAGCCTGGTTTTAATTGCCTTCAAATTATTGGTTTATTTAATCACTACCTTTTTACTTATCGTAGTCACTGATTAAAATGAAAGATCACCTAGAGCGTATGGATAGATTTTTTTTTTTGTTGGCGGATCTCTGCTGAGTTCATCATGGATTTGATATTCTTTGATCTGCAGGTCCATTAAGGGACTGAGATCGCTCATGAGTCCAATCTTGGCTTGGAAATAGTTGTGACATTTATGCTTGGAAATTCCGCTGGTATATTCAGCTTAAGATGGTGCTGCAGCACCAATAGGAATATATAAAGCAGAAGCACGTATCTTTGCAGAGTTTTTCGTTGCTCGATATCTACTTTTCAATTTACTAAGAGCACTTTTTATTTTGGTTCTTAGCAGAAACTCTCTTTTCTCGATATTTAAATACTTCACATTTTACTAAGAACACACTTTATGTTGGCAATCATGTTATGTAATAATAGCAGTGTTTTGAAAGGAAATTGAGTGCAAAATAAATACGGAATTTGGCTTGGAAACTCCCTGGAGCAGAATAGCTGACCGATAATATACTTGTCAGGTGGTTAGTCTGCTGGTATGGTTCCAAGTAGTTATATTATCTTCAGTCTGGGTTTGGAAGAAGTGCGCAGATTCTTATTTTATCCAACGGCAATGCCTTATATTTGGGCGTTTCTCTCATGGATTCCTTTTTTATGAGTCTTTATACCATATGAAGAACAAACCACCCCGAGTTGTAATGTTAACAGCTTTCTAGCATGGGAGTGTTTGGAATGGCCTCTGAGATTGCGGAAGAATGTCGGGGTCATCTTGTTTGATACTGTAGCAGTTTTCCGCCATATTATGTCTGTCCCAACACCCTGGATAGCGCTCTACCATCGTCGTGAAACGCTTTCCCTGCTCATCACTTACAGCTCCAAGGTTCTCAGGGAAATAGTAAAGGTAATTGACTATTCAGGAAATGAAGCTTGAGACTAATGTTGTGTCTAAGATTAGAAAAAGCCAACAGCATTCCAGCAACCACATCATCATAGTTATCGGTCTTTTTGTTGCCAAGAAACTTTTTGTAAAACTGCTACTAATTCCAGCCACCTTGTCTCCTCCTCATTCATATTTCTGACAAATTCACATCACGTACAAGGGCACGAATTTCAGGTCCATAAAATACGTCTCCTTTCATTTCATCAAGCCTAGTTTGAGGTGAAGTGAGAGAAAGGGATTTTGTCTCGATTAACGTTCAGGTCTTTCACAATGTTTGTCATGACTGCTTCCAGAGTTTCACGAATGGGCCATTCCTTCTGAGTCCAGTGTTTATCTCGAGTTCGACTGTCCCTTATGCAGATATAACATTCGGAACTTAGTAAACCCTTTCTGTTGGCTAAGGAGGAAGTTGACCATTTTTAAGTCCACACAAATAGTCCAGTTGTTCTCTTGATATTTGATTAAGTCAATGACTATTTTTAGGGCGTCATGGGTTTCTCTCAAATGCACATACTGACCAACTGAGACTGCACTAAAAACTTTCCATTACGCAAGATAACACATTTGTGGTTGCGCGTAGAACTATCCCCAAACCATCTCCATTCTGTAGGGTTATACGAGTCAACACCTAACTAAGCTAGACGATCATGGATATCATAGCAGCAAGCGAGATGCCTGTCTTCAAGAAGTTTTTTTAAGCTTTGGGGGTTATTGCCAAATTAGATGCTGTCATTTACTTCTGCCTGAGTAAAACGCTGAGTAGCTGATCACTGTTTCGCATTAGATGAGGAGTCGTCGTAATCTAAGACTATGTCTTAAACTTCTGCTCTAATTTATTGCTTACATCTTCAGAGGATGAATGACCATTAAAAACTGAAACTTCTTCAGAATCTGCAGTAGGTCGAATTTCAGAGGAATCCCGGGATAGGAGATATTATACCGGTTTTTCGAGTCAACACCAAGTAAAAATGGTAGTCAGTTATGTGGACCTTTGGCTCTCGCTAAACCATGGAGACTCCTAAAGGTAGACCTTTTCGTTTTTACTTTTCTCAGTCACATAAACATTCCTCGCAATTATGATAGACAGTAATTGGAACCTACCTCTTGTCTTGGTCACCAAGGGGAACATCAAAATAGGCCTTATAGGTAGGCACGGCGCACAAACCTTGCTAGAATACACCTTTGACTAAGAAGGGCATAACAGCTACATACCAATCATAAATTTCAAATAGCACGAAAACTCGAACATTCATCTAGCGGGTACTGGGACGAGTGTGGTCGCTACCGCTTGCCCCTTTACTCGGAACGGGTTCGTACACATCTGAGTGTGGCATTTTAAAAATTACTACAGCCCAAACTAAAAAGACATACTTAGTTTATTGGTTGTTTGATTATTAAAATTATCAAATAGTATTCCATTTAAAATTTTATTCCTCATGTTGTTGTTGTTGTTGTTCTCTAGCGGCAGATGATATCTGCCCCCTCCGCCGCTTGGAAGATTAAGGAAGAAGGAAATTGGATCCTACAACCGGTGCTGTAGGATCAAATTACCCCAATTAGGCGGAGCCGCGGTGCCTTCTGTGAGACTGTCCTGAGTATGCCAGGTTGGAGAGGAAGGAGGCTGTTGCATGCGGTTGGAATTTATAAAGTGTGCTTAGCGGTACATATCAAAGTATGGAAGTGGGAGTTCAATTGCAACTTAAATCTTACCAGGATTGGAGTCAAGTGGGGGGGGGGATTGCACACCAAGATTGCATACAGGTCATATCCACTCGGAAATGACATGACCTCTACTGCTCTTTTTCTCTTTCCCCACAGGGTGGCTAGTGAAAAAGGGAAAAAAACTGTCTTGCCTCCTGGGCGATTTTGATTCATAAATTACAGTAAAGCTAATTAACTTTATTCCCCATTACCCACCTGGGACCTTTGAATTCCCCGCTAGGAGAAAATTTCCCACCCATTAACAAACGCCGGTCTATAATCACTATTTCTGCCCTTCCTATTTACCTCTCCGATTTTCGTTCGTTTCTCTTCTTCCTTAATTTTGTCTCTAAATGAACAAACACCCCGGTAAAGAAGAAGGTCCAAACCACAACCTTAAATCCGCGGAAGAGGGACGAAGCAAACTTAAGAACAACTCTCAAAAACAATCCATTCAATACCGCAATTAACGGCTTGATTGCATTGTCTTACAGGGAAGCGAGTGTATATGGACATACAGGTATAACCAAATACAGTGTTTAGAAGTAGCAAAAATTTCTAGCAAAATCTAACTCATCTTTAATTGTTTATTTATAATTTTGGATTGAGTAAACTACCCACGTTAGTTAGAAGTTACCTTTTGTTTTCACATTATATCGATCTTAGGCGTAGTTTTTGCAACGAAAGACTCTGCCTGTTTTAATTTCCTTATTATTTTTATTTCTCTCGTCTCTTTTGATTTTAATAGTAGATTTAGTTTTCTTGTACATTTGCTATAATTAGTCATGTCACACTTTAAGCTGAATTTCGTTCAGAAAGTGACAATTTAATATTTTATTTGAGGAGACATGTAGTGTTTGGCTATATATTTAGTTATAAATAAACTAAATGGGATATTTACCAATTAAATTAATTAAATTGAATGATTTTTACGTTATTACAGTATTTCAATCAGTACTGTCGAAAAATTTTAAAACAATTTTGTTTTAAAACAGTGTGCCAAATATTTCCCATTTCTCCTTTATTTAGCCTTATTTTTAATCATCAATACCAACCAAAATATCCGCATTAACATTTGGCTATTATTTATTTTATGCTTATAATTAATTTTCCAACCTGTGTTATGAAAAATATTATTACTTGGCAGCACAGAACAGCAAACCATCCGAGGATTTATAGAGCATATAAAAAATTATATACTCAACTTACCTTTGTCCGAAACATTTTAAAAAATGTGACATGACTAAACTACACAACTAATTAAAACGAATTTGTAGTCATCACCTTCTATTTATGATGATGTAACCACACATCGCAATTTTACGTGTAATGTGATGTAGCGATACATTTGGTTCTATGGCTGGGCGTTGGTGGTGAATGCGTGATTTTTACTGCGTCTGGATATCTCCTTCGCTGTGCTTCAGTTGAAACGCTTAATATTCCTTCCCTGCATTAAACTTTGATCTTCTCGCCATAAAATCTCCCCCCGCCCTCTCGAATACAGTGATGTAATATAATAAGAAAAGTAGAATTTATCTAAATATAGAGCTGAGGGGATATACATCTCTTTAGCTATAAAATATATCAATAGACGCAGAATAAGAAAGAAGTAAATGGCTTCATTGCGCTTTGATTAATTCATCTCCTCGGGGAGTTTACAGTGATTAAAATTAAACGATATTCCATTGTTATTTTTTTTTCTTCGGTGTCTCGCTACAAATATATTGTGACAATTGTTACTAGTGATGAGGTGTTTATCAAACTTATCTGATACGACCGACCTGGGTGCATTAGTTTCGTATTTTATATTTTAAAAAGCTACAAGCTTCCAATTATTGGTCATATATTCAATTGATAAATGATGTCAATGGCCAATTTAAAGATAAAATGTCTCAGATTGTGTTCTTTATAGCATCGTATATTTAATATTTGGGGACAAACGGCAATATATTGTTATAAGAAATGTCAATAAAACGTAAAAGGTCATTTCGCATCTTTGCGATAGCCCCGAAACATTCTAATTTGCTTGTTTGCTTCCCTATTAATGGATCCTGAAAATTCTTTGAGTGGTCCACAGTGAAATGTTTATAGCGCATCTCTTGCAATGATGCTATTCCATTATAAGCACGCCACTAATCAGAAATGATTGTTGTGCCAGCTGAGTACCAGGTAGAACGCATTCTGTCAGTAGAATTAATAGTTTCTGCTGATCTATCAGGTAGAACTTATATAAAACAATCACTTGTCTCCCTGCAAATCCCACCAAACAACCACTGCTGAAAATATACTCTTCCTACGTTATATTTTTGTCTTGAGAAGCAGGATTCATTGTTTTCAACTGTCAACTCTTCACCACCAATTTTAATTGGATTTTGGAGCAAACTTCTTGGACCGAGTGCAAAATTCTCGCAGAAAGTTCTTCCAATCAGTTGTGGCTTCTCTTGCCATTTTAAGCTCTTTAACACACACACACACACACACACACACACACACACACACACACACACAAAACAGTATTTGCAAAGATGCCTAGATGTTATTGCACTTCTCAGAGTCACCCGTTTATAGTATTGGTACGTGAGTGATGCCGCCTGGCAGAGATTAACGTGACGGGTATCGAGGCCTCGTAAGTAGTAGGCCTACTTTTGTCCTGCAATCGATTCAGTTCTGAGTCTTTAAGTTTCTCGCGGGGATTGCCTTTTTAGGCTGGGTTCCCGAAGATGCCTCGGCAATCGTGGGTAAAGAAAAAAGACTTCGAAAAGAAAGTGGCGATAAATAGGTTTTATTCTTAGTTTGAGCCTACCGAAATAGGAACAAGCGTTGCGTTTAGAGTTCTTCGCGGTTATATGTACTCTTCCGTTATAAAGCTGAGTCTAAAGGCGGTAGGATTCAAGGATGAGGAAAAGAAGCAACAGATTCGTAACGATACCAAGGGCAACAGGGCACCAACGGACGGCTTGACTGATTATCTCTTTCTCTTACTCCTGACCTCCTGTCCATGTGTGTGTGTTTTAATATATATATAATCGTCCTGGCCACTTCAACTGGACGCGGGGCAGAGCCAACGATCAAGAATTTTCGTCGGCCTCTCCGTTGGACGGAGCTAGACGAGTTATGTGCGACTATTTAACTTACATATTTTCCCACGTTATGGGCCTATTCCGTATCAGGGAGATCACTTACCTTCCACAGCCATTTGGAAATTTCAACCGGTCAAAGCATACATTAGCTGTATTTGTTCAGCTGGTCCTGTTATCTATCATTGAGACCAGTTTGACTGGCAGCTATTTCCTAGAGTGCGTATGTAAGTGTGTGTCCGTGTGAGAATCTGGCGATCCGCTTGCTCTATACATATTTCCTTAATAAATATACAATTGTGATATATATTATTAATCTCTGATTTTCATTGATTCACTATTACATGGCATATTACTTCATTAATTCATGCGAGCACCCATTTTTAGAATTTCATAGATCCACCGAGTACCCATTGGTGGGGGTTTCCTCACTGGGACTACCTATTCTGCATTTGGGTACCACAGGCCTACCTTCTTTGCAATTTGAGTGCCACAAATACTCGAGCCCGAGTTATGGAGCAACATATGTAAAGCCTTAATAGGCAGCTACTTCGGGTTAAGTGTTTTTGCACTGATCATGCTATAATCTTACATTGCCTTAAGGAAAGTTTATATCTACATTTTTACAGAACAATAATGGGTATTAGCCATTTTTTCTGATTACGTTATATGATTAAATACATTATATATACAATGGGTTCATAGGTAAAGTAGTGTGTGCAAAGTCATTCGTAGTGCTAGTTACAAACCTAACATATTCATTTTTTAATCTATTCTACCTTGCAATTAACGTTTGGCTTATTGGTTACATGGACCAAAGCTATACATTATCTCATATAATTATATTATTTACACAAAGAGTTATTGCTATGCCTCTTTAAGATTATCCGTATTTGCATAATTAACGATGTTGTTTCTGCTCTACCTCCTATTGATACTACTGCTTCACCTGACCAAAACTTAAACTCTCGGCACCAATTACTACTCACCTGCTTTGACGTGCACGCCGCCCTTATCACTCATTTAAACCGCCATCACCGCACCCCTTACTTCACCCTGGAACTCCTTCGTTGAAGGAGGTCCCTACGTGCTCATGAACAAGCCCTTCGTAAAGCACTCTCCCGTGGGCAGGACACGACCTCCCTCTCACTTGCCTATCGTCTTGCTACTTCGAGTTATTCTTCCAAATTAAAATCAGCGCGTGAGGCTTATTTAAGCAAACTTTTGTCTGAGAGAAAGAAAGACCCTCGGTCTATCTTTCCTCTCCCCTAACGTCTTTTCTCGCCTAGCCCCATTTCCCACACCTCTCCTTCCATCAATCCCTCTACTCTTTCTAAATTTTTCTCTGATAAAATTATTAACCTTCACGCCGTACTACCCCAGTCGTGTGAACAAGCCCATGCTGTTCTTTCCAACCATACTTCATTGCCGCTTAACGTCCTCATTGAGGCGTCATCTGAGGAAGTATTACCCTGATCGCATGCTCTAACAAATCTGGATCCCCTAAGGACGTCTTTCCACCCAAACTCCTCCACCAAATTTTCCCTGCTGTCCTCACACTGATTCTTCATCTCTTTAACACTTCTCTTGCCACAGGGATGGTTCCCTCTTCCTTCAAACATGCCTCCATTCGTCCTATCCTTAAAAAAAGCACACCTTAACCCCTCTGAACCATCTAGCTATGGCCCTATTTCACAGCTTCTATTCCTCTCTAAAATCCTCGAGAGAGTGGTTTTCTGTCTCCTTAATGACCATATTTTTAACTGCAATATCGATGAAATGTACATATTGGGCTTCAAAACGAAGCACTCTGCTGAAACCGCTCTTCTTAATGTTTCAGACCGTTTACGTAGAGCAGCCAATAGGGGTTGTACGTGCATTCTAGTCCTCCTAGACCTCTCCTCTGCTATCGACACCATCGACCACACTGTCCTCCTTGATCGTCTTCAAACTTTTCTTGGTCTCTCGGGCATTGCACCTGATTGGCTCCGCTCGCGCTCGATAACCTCTACTCCGAGCCCGCGCCCATTCATTTTGGGGTACCTCAGGGCTCAGTCTTTAGTCCGCTCCTCTTTCGCATCTACCTACTTCCTCTTGGCTCTCTTCTTCGCGATTTGGGCCTGTCCTTCCACCTATATGCTCATGACACTCAGATATACCTTCCCTCATCCCCTGTGCCCTTCTCTCAATCAATTACCAAGCTCCTTTCAGCCTACACCTCCATAAACAAATGGCTGTCTGCCAACTTTCTCAAACTTAACTACGATAAAACTGAAGTTCTCCTTGTTGGTACCGTTTCGATGTTAGAGTAATCTAAAGCTCTCTTCCCCTCCCTTAACCTTGGGGAAACCAATGTCGCCTTTTCTGATACCATCAGTAATCTTGGTGTTATTTTCGACGAGCAACTCTCGTTTAAACCGCACATGCATCGTATCTGTAAGTCTTCCTTCGGTTTCCTCCGCTCTCTTTCGCATGTTTGATCCCATTTTGATCGACGAAGCCTTGAGACTGCTATTCATGCCTTCGTCACCTCACGCTTAGACTACTGCAATTCTCTTCTAGTGAATCTCCCTTCTTCGTCACTTCGTCCCCTACAACTAGTTCAGAACTATGCTACCCTGCTCCTCCTTCGTTCCCGCCCCCGCTTCTCTCCTTCGATGCCTCTGTTACAGGTGCTACACTGGTTACCTATTCGCTTCCGTACCCACTTCAAAATTCTTCTCATCACCTACAAGGCCCTAAACCTCGAGGCTCCACCTTATCTCTCGTCTGCCCTCTGCCGTCGTCAAACTCCTCGGGCACTCCGGTCTAACATCGCTCCCCTCCTGAGCACCCCTCGTTCTGTCCTCTGCTCGATGGGTGACCGTTCCTTTTCAGTTTGTGCTCCTAGACTCTGGAATGCTCTTCCTACCGAAGTCCGATCCTCTCCCTCCCTTGCTACTTTTAAACGTCTCCTGAAGACTCATCTCTTTAGAATGGCCTTCTCTCCCCTGTAAACTTTCTCTACACTCGCTACACAACCTGCGCTCTGTGAAGGCTAACAGCCCTGAAGGGCCCATTATAAATACCTCTTATTATTATTATTCGCCTATCTGTTACGAGCAGAATAGGGTTTACATGGTACTCGTATATGCAGTTTCATTACTGAACCTATTCTCTCTTGCAATGGGTGCCACAAAACTTGCGTGTGCGTACCACATTAGCTCACTTTTAACTGGACTGAGCCTAAGCATACTGAGTCACCTTCAAAATTAATATATACACAGACTTTGCACACTTAACACGCGTTAACATAACTTGAATAATTAACTCACTTTGTACATTTTAAATTTTTTCGGCTTGATATTCTTTTCACGTCACCGGACGTTTACTGTTTACCTCTTTAAAGTACTGAATTTAGGCAATAAAAATGATTAGCACTGGAACACAATACTACGCTTGCTATTAATAAATTTAAAAATGTACCCGAACGTATGGCTTAAATTCATTTTCCTCTTGCTCCAGTGTTTCCTACAGAGGTCCGGTGTGTAGAAATGTGATTATCTTCTTACCATCCTAACTGTCGCTTCGACGTCGTCAAAGGTGATGGAGTTCGCCAGGCCTACGAGTACTTCTTCTTGGGCTGAAATTAGGGTTGGGGTTGGTGAAACTTTTTTTCTCTAAGCACTCGTTATTCCTAGTGCGACTCCATTGGTTCTCTTGATCCCTTTTCTTGTCCGAGCGAAAGGGTCATCACTATAGCAATAAAAGGTTGACCTAAAAAATTGAAAATGTTCAACTAAAAATTGTAAAAAGTTGACTTTATTTCCAATGACTGATATGAACGAAACTTTACTTACTTATACTAGCGTTGGCTGATTGTGGTACGTAATAAAGTATTTTCCAATATTTTCCGGCAGAAAGTTGCGGTCTCTATTTATGAGTTTGTTAAGCATGGAGAATGATCTCTCCATAGACGCTGTTGTTGGCTGACATTTAAGGAGATAAAAATAAAGTGTTGGTGATATTTCAGGCCTACGGAGCTCAACTATCTCCACACATATCATTTTCCTTAAGTCTTCTATCAATGTACTGCTTGATCTCACAAGGATCGTCATTAAAGTTAATGGTAGTAAGAGTCTCATATGCCTCTTTAATTGTGAAATCAGTTGCTTCCTTCCTAGGCACCAAGCGAGCAATTTGAGTGTAATTCATTTTAATGGAAAGTAGTTGCGTTGGTAGATTTTTCTAAGACACATTATCTTTAGCCTTCCGAACGATAATTCCATCACCTTCAAAATTCTCAACAATGCGTTTGACGCTTGGAAAATTGTCTGCATAATAGAAAACAGAGTTTAGATAACTTGCCTAACGTGTTAAAAATGGTTCTGGGGGGAGTACCAATTTCTTGAAACAATGCCTCCCTCTCTTTATTTTTAAAGTTAGATGCCTTGAAGCATGCAATTAGAGCATCGACTTCACTATAAAATGATATTTTATGCATGGCACCGTTATGTAACAGATGTGCAACACATGTTACATGGAAAAGTCTTGGGAAAAAATTCTTGAGTGTTGCTCCAGCCGACACCATATAACGAGCTGCATCAGATAGAATTAGCAGAAATTTTCTCTTGCTATTTCAAATTCTTTTACGGTATCATCAATCTTGTGTATGACATTTTGCGCATTAACAGATCCGACAAGAACATCACATTTGATTACATAAGTTTTTTCGGGAACATCAATAATTCCCGCAAGTATATTCGAATATTTAACGCCTCTTACTTCACTTTCGTCAACGACGAGGAAAATTAGTTTTCCCGTTAGTAATTGTTTTTTCCTAGCTGATTCACTCTCGGCCATTTTCATGGATATTAATCTAGAAGTTGTCACAATGGTCACTATTACACCCAAATCAGAGAATAATTGTTTTATATGAGGATCGCATAATATATGAATGGGTATGTCGGCTGCCAAAAATGTAATCACTAGCTTGAATTCATTGGGATATTTTTCAATTACAGCATGCACCTTTAGAAATAGATGGCATCTCAACTTTAGGCATGTATATATATATATATATATATATATATATATATATATATATATATATATATATATATATATATATATATATATATATAAAAAATTCAAAACTGCCACAAAGACCACCAAAAACCAAGCACGAACGCGCACAATAGACGTTAAACAGCAACTGAAAAAGTCAGGAGATGTTAATTGGTAGGCCACCAGTTGCCAATTAGTAGACGAAAAGTTAACCAATATATTTTAATTCTATAATTTTTACTTTATTGACTTTTAACTAACCTAGTCATCACTTATAAGGTAAAGGGATTTTGTGGTAACTTGATAGTGATGGCGTTCACGATCTCCATCCTTCCTTTTCCTTTTTGTTGATGGTCCTATGCGTCCATTTTCTTGTTACCTTCCTAGTTCGGCCGAAGGGGTCACCAGTTTAAAAGGGCTAAGGTAAAAGAGGGTGACCCAACCGAGGATTGAGGTGGTGGAACATTCAATTTTGGTGGACAAACTCACCAGGCCTCTTCTTCTCCGTCCTTCGATGGGTCACCGGTCACAGAGTCGACCTACTTGGAAGAGAATCACTCCATAACCGGTGAGAATGCCTACTTCTTCGGGCCTATTTAACGTTTAGGCTGGTCTTCACGACAGATGGACGAGAGGTGTGTGTTTTAATATATATATATATATATATATATATATATATATATATATATATAAGCGTGCCGTCTCCAAAGAGCGTGACCGTTTTCACTTGACGTGGACGCGGCGCGGCGCCAACGATCAAGAATTTTCGTCGTCCTCTCCGTTGGGCGGAGCTACACGAGTTATGTGCATCTATTTAACTTATATATTTTTCCATGTTGTGGGCCTATTCCGTATCGGAGAGATCGCTTGCCTTTCACAGCCCTTTGTAAATTTCAACCGGTCAAAGCATACATTACCTTGTATTTGTTCAGCTTGTCCCTGTTATCTATCATTAGGAACTTTTTGACTGGCAGCTGTATCCTAGCGTGCTTATGTTTGTGTGTGTCCGTGTGAGACTCTGGCAATCCGCTTGCTCTATAAATATTTCCCAAATAAATATACACTTGTGATATATCTTATTTGTCTCTCATTTTCATTGGTTCACTATCTATTACATGGCATATTACTTCATTAATTCATTCGAGTGCCTATTTTTAAGATTTCATAGATCTACCGAGCGCCCATTTGTGGGTGTTCCTTGCTGGGCCTACCTCTCCTGAATTTTGGCTCCCACAGGCCTACTTTCTTTGCAATTTGAGTGCCACAGTTGTCAACCCTTTGCACCATGCGTGAATAAAATAAACGATTGTCTCAAAAAATAATTTTGATTCTTCAAACCAAGTGTTTTTTTGCAATCCAACATTGAAATTTAATTCACACTTATTTCACACACAAAGCCAATGCAAAGATGCTACTGAATGTTTCATAATATGTCCATTTTTGCAAAGGCGCTTGCTCTTCATGCAAAATGGCATGTTAGTATATTAACGCATTTTTTAAGGATTTAAAATAGATCGAAATAATGAATAAATGAAACACCAACTATTGAGCTATCTATCGACGAGACTAACAGACAGGCTGTACTCACACTACGAACCTTGAACGCCACAGCCTAATCTTAACCTCGCGATAGCCTCGAGAGCCTAATTTGCTGCCGGGCTTGTTCCAAAATGACCTTAGAATTCAACCAATATTCCGTATATTTCAGCTTAAATTTATAACTTTTGTGTATTTAATATCGTTCCATAAAAAGTAATATTACTAAAACTAAAGAACATACAAAAGCACTTTATAAATCCAACTTCTCCATAGTCAAGAGTTATCGCAAGTAAAAATTGCTAAAAAAATAAAATGTTCGAGATTTGCTGTCTAAAAATATTATAAAATGATATCAAGACTACAAGACAGATCTATCCCTCGGGCTTTATTTCATAATCGCAGAAAAACATCTGAATTTGATGGAGATTTCAATGAGGATTCTATTTCAAAAATATCTCCCAGCACAGTTAGAAGGAGAGTAAAAGATCAAGTACTAAACGGTTGCAAGGTCGGAGAGAAGACAATGATATCTTAGGTAAACAGAAAAAGGCGTCTTCAGTGGGTCATATAACACAAAAATTGGACACATGACCAATAGTCTATAGTTATCTGGTTAGATGAAAGTAATTATCAGGCATTTAAGAAAGACTATTGTTTTGTTGTTTTACATGTAATTTATATAATTCTATTTGAATAGATCTAGGAGAAAATATTTAAATTTAAGTTTGTTTTTTTCTGTACTATTTTGGGGATTTTCAGCCCTTATTGGACTACTTTTGTGAGACGAAGCAATGAAGAAACATTTCACCATGCTTGTGTGGCACAATGTGTGAAACATGAATCAGGGTTAATCATGGTATGGGGCTGTATGTCTTCATCGGGGCCAGGGGAGATGATTATATGCCGGGGAAAAATTAGATTCACAATATATAGTACCATGTTGTTACAAGTTTTAGAGCCATCTATACAGAAGTTGCATCCCACAACACCGAGAAATTGTTATATCTCAGCAGGACGAGCCCCCATACCATATATCCAACCACAGCAAGAATTTGCTTGAAGAAATGATGATCACCCTTATGGGGTGACCACCACGGATACCAAATTTACACCAAATAGAACACTTGTGAAGATTATTTCGAAAAGCAATAAGAAGTACTACAAATACAAGTAAAACAGAACTGTATGAAAAATTACAACCTGAGTGGGGAAAGATAGAGTTATAAATCTGGGAAAATTTGGTGAAATCTATGCGACCAAGAATTATGGCTGCAATTAAAGCAAAGGAGGATCCAACTAAGTAATAAATGCAAATATTTAATTAAATTGTATGAATGATTCTAGACGAATGGAGGTACTCGATAACATTACACATTAACTACTTCTATCACAGTTGAGGGAACAAAACTATTAAATCAATACCAAAACTTGCTCCCGGCCCCTGAAGCCTTCCAGGTACTATAATTTACCACCTGCCAGAAACCATCTTTCCTACACTAACACACCTAATCAATGCTTCACTCGCCTCTGGCCACTTCCCAACACTATTACAAATCTCACACAACATACTACTACACAAGTAAATAAAAGCCCCAAACAACCCAACAGCTATAGGCTTATTGCTCTGTTAAAGCATCTAGGCAAGATACTAGAACGTATGGTCAACACCTGTCTCCGAAATTTGCTGGAGGAGAAGAACTGGTTCTCTCTCTGCAAATATGGCTTCAGGAGTGACATGTCCACTGAAGCCATTCTGACTATCGTTTTATGACATAATACAGAAGGCCTTCGACAAAGTGTGGCACGAAGGACTCCGTTGACTTTGGAAGCTAGCCAGCAACACAGAGCTTCCTCTCTGCACCAGAAGGCTTCTCTTTCATTACCTTACAGACCGGGGGTGACATAAAATACAAAACACAACATAACGCTCATTTACACCAGGCGCAAGCGTACACCAGGGTAGCGTACTGGCACCTACACTCTATACAATGTACACAACCGGCACTCCATACCAACCCGAAAACTGCAACCACACATACATATTGTCGACAGGTGACAGTCTGCGGCGCATGCAATCACTGCATGCACAAAATACAAATATACACACACCAGAGCCCGACCATCTGGACCCAACACAGCTTACATTAAATTCTTAGGGGCAACATTCGACTAGCTCTTAAGATTCCACACACACTAAAACAACATAAAAACAAGGATAAAAAACATCAACAAGAAGCTGCGCAGGTTCTATCCTGCCAGTTGTAGACTAATACAACAACACTTATATAAAACACTTGTTAAACCACTCCTCACATACTCTCCAATCACACTCGTAGTTGCGAGTCATATAAGGCAGAGGGAAGCACAGCGCTTTCAGAAATCTACTCTGAAACGAGCATGTCGCTCTCCCACGCACACACAAATGGCCCCACTTCATGAAAACAACAAACTAACACCACTCTGACCCACTCAATACACACCCGTACGCGCTTAAAGCGACAACTGGCAAAACTCGCAAGAGATCCCATATACATACACGAAAGGCAATACGCTGTAATGGCATTAAGATATCCCACAGCCCTCGACTACCCCGGCCAATATCTATCTATCCACGCATAAGTTAACGGTAACATGAACAGCGCCTTTCCATGAATACGCGCCTCTTCTTCTACCCCCCATCTTACGCCACTGCAGTTGTAGCTAAAACCACTTCTTACACGCACATATACACTACGCATCGATCCTCCGCATTAATCCTTCTGTTCTTTCTTTTCATTTCGATTCGAAGGGTGTTTTAGACTTTCGGCCAAAGGTGTATAATGCATAATGCAAAAAAGGGTGATATAAATCCGTTAAAACCTAGTTTATTAGAAGTCATTAAAAAAGTGCGCATGAGAGGTGAGTCGCTTGATCATACCTCTTGAATGGCAACTAAAGGTGTGTTGATCCTTTGAAAAGTGTACGGTGTAGGTTTCTTATAATGTTATTTTTTTGAGGACGGTTTTAAAGTCACAAAATTGGGAAAAAAAATATATTGGGGGGATAAAATAGGCAGGGGGAGGGAGGTTTCAATAATGCGTGAAGGTGTTCCACTATAGTTTTAATTATATTTTAGTGCTGATGGAAACCCAGAATTCTCAAATCCTTTAAATAAACGCAAAACTCACGAAGTGGCAATCGAAGACTTGAAAAATTGGGAGGAAATTGGAAAGAAATTAAGGTTAGTATCTTTGGAGAACTTTGGGGAATATTTATTGGTTCCTATGCAGTTTTTCTAAATACAAAATTGTTTTTTATGTAGATTAGCTAGATAAAAAATTGGTTCTTATGTAGATTAGCTAAATACAAAATTGGTTCTTATGTAGTTTAGGTAAATGCAAATTTGGTTCAATGCAGTGGTAAATAACGCAATGGCACATACATAATGTAATGGCAGATTATGTTTACATAATGCAAAATTCTCGTTCTCTAAGTTCAGTTTTTGTATTGTTCACTGAGGACAATCGAGACCCTTACAAGGTGAAATTTCTTCATAATCTCCCCCTCTCCCCCTCTCTATAACTCTTGTTTGGTTTGTTTCCCTCAAGGTATGTCAGTGAGTTTGTTTCTTTTCTCTCACTCCTTCTCTATTTCGAACTCTCTGCTTATCTCTATCTTGTCTGTCTATCCTTCTGTCTCTCACTCTCTAGATCTATTTGTCCGCCATTCTCTCTTTCCCTCTCTCTTCGTCCGTCTCTTGTTTTCTCACCTGTTTCTTTTTCTTAACCTGCAGGTGATTACTGATTTTGTCCCCTCGCCCCAAAATCGGAACTTGAAATCTTACTCCACCCTTTCCGTCAGACTCGGTCTCCGCCCAGCTTCTTAACGCATCGCTATTTCCGAACCTTTTGGGGCGGGTCTCAGCTACAAGAAACTGAAGGACAAACATGGGGTGGGGTTATCTCTTACACACCCCTTTACCCCCATTCCTAGCTACGTTAAGGAGTAGGAGGAGGTTGGCTCACAAACTTGAGCTCTTTGCCTCTTTTTAAGAACTTGTTCTTGGGGGTGTAATGCCCCCCTCCCCCAATTACGGACCCAATAGTGTCTATTTATTCACTCATAGCTTCATCTGTTTGTCCATGTCCATTTTGTTTTATGAGTGAAAATGTCTTGTCGTTTACGCCATTTTCCATTCTTTTCTCAATAAAAATTTTCCTTGTTTCTATTTAAGTCTGCAGTATGCAACGCACTATATGTTGTCATTCTTTTCTTCTAGGTAGGTCAATTAGGCTTTTATTTTGTTTGTTTTTTACCAATAAAGATCCAGTAATATGAAATTGACTTAAAGAAAATCAAGAGAAGGGAGAGTTCTTTCCGAGAAAACCCCAGAAGTTGGAGTCATAAGCCTTTTTTATCTATTCCCCCAAAAACAAGAGATGTAAATTTGGGCTAAAGAATATCTAATGAATTGAAATGAGTTCCAAGAAGACCCCAGAAAGTGGAATTAGTTCCAAAAAGATTCAGAGATGTAAAAATTTGTCCTCAGAATATCTAGTAAGCTAAATTCTAGGCTTTTTCTATTTGTTCAAAAATGATATACATACACTACTGAAGTTTGTTCAAAGTAGATCGAAAGAAATAGAATTTGGTTCCCAAACGATGTAATGAATTGAAATCCTAATCCTTCTCCGGTGGCTTCAGGTCATTTTCTCTTCCCTCTGAATCGGGTAAGCTAGCGTAACTTAGCGCTATTTTATTGGGCATCACATGATTTATAATGCGTGGACTAATTGGACTCCCATAGTTCCAGACACAATTTCATTGAATGTTTATCCTCTGCAACCCAGCTCTTCCTGGTACCAGGAAGAGGTGGGTCACTACCGTTTCTCGCTTACACTCTATTGCGACGTCTTGGGCAGAATCAGAGGCGCTACCAGCCCTAGAGCTATATCGAGCTGTCGAAGAAGTTTTCTAGCATTAAACCTAAAGGGGTTAGGGCATGACAGCACACCAAGTGCAGAGCGTCACGGAAGGATGTCCATAGCGTGGGTACAAGACACGCCAAGGCTGCGCCAATGAGCCTCGTGTGGGAAGCGTCGGTCGAAAATAAGAACAAAGAAACTATGCGAATCCACCACTTACAGGCGAATCCCGTTTAGAAACAACTTCGGATCGGGTTGAGCCGTGGATAGTGGCAGAAATGCACCATATTAATTTTGGCCAAGAAAACCAAAACCTATGTGCTTTGGCATAGTGAAAGATGCTGTCCAACGCCTATTGAAGTCGATGCACCAGAGTTGCTATCTATGCTGCACCATAAGAAATCGAAAGGTCATCCACGTAGAGCGTAGCGAGAACATCTTCCAGCAACACGGAAGATATACGGTTGATGTTCAGGGTATTTGACACTAAGGACACTTCTTTGTCAGGAGCCTTCCTGACCCACATAGGGAGAAATGGTTCTCCCAACCCGTACGCGTAATCAACGACCTCGAGGAAATTCTTAGATAAAAAATGTGAGGTTTCCCCTAGCCAACATCATGTAGAGGGTCTCCATGATACCGTGTTGCTATATGGTATCATAGGCTTTCTCCAGATCAAAGAATACTGCAGTGTAGTGCTGTATTGAACGAAGGCCTCGCAGACAGCATTTTCCAGTCAAAGCAGAACATCCGACACGCCGTGGAACTTGCGGAACGCGCACGGTGTGGAAGTCGGGTAGCCTCCGCTGACCAGAAAAAAAGTTTATCTAACATTTACCGATTTCTCCATGAACTTACACACGCAGTTAGAAATTTCGCCAAAACCGGCAAGGTAGAATTTTCTCTCTCCGGTTTGCGAAAAGCGACCACAATACTCTGTTCAGATCCGGTTGAACAAATCTAACAGAAATGCCATGTTTTGATCACGTAGGTAGCGAACCAAGAAATACAGAACATCTTCCGGAAAATGGGCTTTGTATGCGTATGAAGACAAGTCGCAACGCATCTCATTCAACGTAAACCTGCGATTGAAGGATTCTCCACCTTTGGAGGAAATGTTCAGCTAGCAGCCTTCAGAACCTTACAACGTGCATTAAATGCTGACAGAAAAACATCTCGGCTAAAGAATGTGAAAAAAGCGGTCGCGAAAGCCTCCACCATGGAAGCGGAGTCGTAGATTGCGATCCCATTCTCTTGGAGAACGAGAGGGGGGTTCTGCGAAAACTTGCCTCGAAACCTTTTGACTCGCTTCCACACCTCTGCTAGAGGGGTATTCCAGTTAAGAAAAGTATGCTCACCAGGAGGAGTAGCGGGCGTACTTCGAAATATACTGGTGAAATCGTTCGTGCGGCGCTTATAGCACATGTAGTCATATCGCTTATGTGTGAGGAACATCTGACACTCGCCCGGCACCAGGGAAATGGACGGGGTACAAGACGCTTAGACATTCTAGGAATGGTAGTTAGGACCTCGGCGATGAGATTGCAGTAGAAAAACTCAACAACCTCACCCACTCACCCAAACTCCTAAACTGGGATAGATAAATCAGTCATTCTTTGAAATGCGAACCACCATATGCGCTCCAAGCACCATCGTTGCTATTTTTCTGGCCGCAACGGCCCAAATAATGATAAATCAATGTTAAAGTGGTCACTAGCATGACGGCCATCGAAGACCTAAGGTCCAAATGCAGGCCTAGCATCCGGAGAGCACAGAGATAGATCGAGCCACAAAAATCGATATTTAAGACACCCATTGCAACCATGTCAATCAGGTCGACAAGGATATGACCAGCTGGATTGACCGTATATTCCCTCCCAGACGTGGTCTCTACCATTCAAATCACCGAACAGGAGAAAGGGACTCGGCAACCGCGCCATGACGCAGCGGAATTCCCCCGCATCTGAGTTGTTTGACGGTGGAATATACGCAGAATTAACAATATACCTTTTATCCAAGTGTAGCTGCACTGCTACGCCCTGAAAGGAGGTATTTATAGCAAATAAAAGAACGGAGACATCATACTAGGTTTAAATCACGCATCCTTCTGCCCGCCCCGTATCTCCTAGAGGTAGGGTCGCAAAACCCCTATACAGGGTGAGGCAAAGATGACGATAGTTTTGAAATGGCTATTACTCAACCCCAAGGGGTGGGACATATGTCCGACACATAACATTTGGTCCGTGATTTCTAAGCAGTTTTTTTTCATGCGATGTTATGACGCTGTGGACGATAGAGCACCGCGTGTTCGCCTACGACAGTTTCGTTAAGAATAAGGAGTGTGTCGGGGTGATTCAGCGTGAGATTCGTCGCAGATTCAACATTCCCCGAAATCAGGCTGTTCCTGCTCGTAACCCAATATTACGCTTGGTTCAGTCACTAGGTACACGAGGTACACTAATAAATTGTAGACCGGTTGAGGCCCCAGCAACGGTATATACCTCAGAAAATGTGGAACGCGTCAGACAAGCTTTGCTGCGCAGTCCGAATCGTTCTGCTCAGAGGCAGGCTACTGAACTTGGCATCGAGAATCGTCCGGTAAGGCGTATTTTGCATTGAGACCTGCATTTCCACCCCTACAAATTGGTCATTGCGCAATAGTTGAGACCAGGGGACTATGCACAGCGGCTTAACTTCGCATGCCAGATGAAAACAATTTTGAGGCAAATGACAACCTCATTTTGTTAATGAGTGATCAAACTCATTTTAATCTCAATAGCATAGTGAATTAATAGAATTGTCGTTGTTGGGCTCTTGAAAATCCGAGAGAATTGTACAGACCAAATTTGACGGTTTGGTGTGCTGTTGGAAAAGCTGGCGTCATTGGTCCTTACTTTTTTGAAGACCATAAAGGAAATGCTGTTACTGTGAACTCCAAGCGTTACATCGAGGGGTAGCTAACTTCTTTGTGCCAGAATTACGACGAAAACTTATTACTATCCGCCGTGTGTGGTTTCAGCAGGATGGAGCGACCGCAGAAATACCTCGACCATCAATGGACGTTCTGCACCCAGTTTTCGTTGATCGACTCATATCCAGCTATGCTAAGATTCCTTGGCCCACTCGGTCCCTTGATTTGTTTTGTTGTGTGATTATTTTTTGTGGGAAAACCTCAAGGCACGTGTGTATGAGCATAAATCCCGTACATTGGACGATTTGAAAGAAGCTATTCGAGTGGAAGTCAACCAAATCGATAGCAATACTGAAAAGAGTGGAGGCCAACTTCCAAGAACGCCCTCAGAAATGCATCAATGAAAACGGATAGTATATGAAGGATGTTATTTTCTATACTTGATTTTGTCGAATGCTAATTAAATATAGAAACATTAAAGCCAATAAAAACAAGGTCTGCTGACCAAAAGGTCGCGTGCCCTCACTTATTCTAATTTATGTCCTCACGACTTTGATAATTTTCAATCATTCCCGGAGTAATCTTGGGAAGACCTTGGTAATTCTATCATTCGAAAGAAAGTATAAACACCTTAAGTATTTCAAATTTCTTACAATCGGCTGAATAGTTATGATGTTATTGCAAAAAAAAACCTAATTCTCTGGCTAAACTTGAGAGGACTTTGGCAATTATATCATTCGAAAGAGAATGTAAACCAACATAATGGGTTCAAACTTCGTTAGAATGGTCGGAATAGTTATGATGTTATTGCTAAAAGAAAATAATTCCCTGGCTAACCTTGGAAAAACTTTTGCAAATATATATTCTTATAATTAAAATGGTGGGCCTTAACATTTTTGTCACACCGCATTTATGGAATTGGAAAGGCAAAAAATAGTCACACCCAAATTGCATAGTCTAGAATAGTATAGCATAGCACATTATAGCATAGTAAATATTACATGGCATATTATTGCATAGTGGTGCTTATCATATTATAGCATAGTATAACATGGCAGAGTATATTATAGCATAACATAGTATAGTATAGCATATCATAGCATAGCAAAACATAATATATTAGGTATAATATAGTGTAATATATCTAGTATAGTATCTCCTAGCATATCCTAGTAGAGCCTAGTATTGTCTAAAATAGCATAACATTATATAGCATAGCATAATATAGTCTCGAATAGTAGCCTGGAAAAACCTAGCTTAGCGTAGGATAGCCTACCATACATAGTATTACCTCACCTAGCATAATAAAGTTTAGCATAGTATAGACTAGCCTAGATTGTCTAACATAATAAATCCTGCCTAGCCTACATAGTATATCATAGCATAGTATCGTATAGTATAGTATAGTATAACAGAGTAGATTATGTCATCACATAGCCTACCATAGTATAGCCTAGCCTAGAATCTGGTAGCCTAGTCTAGCCTAGTCTAGCCTAGCCTAGCTTAGTATAACCAAGTCTAGCCTAGCATAGCTTAGTATAACCAAGTCTAGCCTATGATTTCCTATAATAGTAGAACTTACCATACCACACTCTAGCGTAGCTAGCATATTATAGCCTAGCCTTACATAGTATAGCTTAGCCTAGCTTAGTATGACTTAACCTAGACTAATCTAGCCTAGCCTAGCAGAGAATGTATAATATGACCGATCTTATCCTAGAAACCATAGTAAAGCCTAGCCTAACATAGCCTAGCACAGCCTAGCATATATAGGGTAGTAAAGCTTACCCATAGTATAGCTTATCATAGTATGGTATAGCCTAGAATAGAATAGCTAGTATAGCTTAGAATAGTTTAACATAGTATTACCTATCCTAGCCTAGGCTAGCCTAGCCTTGCAAAGCCTAGTATTGTATAGCCTATCTACCATAGCCTACCTTAGCATAATCTAGCTTAGCATAGTGTAGTATAACATAACCTGGTATAGTATAAACTAGTCTAGCATAGTATAACATAGCTTAGCATAGTATATCCTCTCCTATTCTAACACGTATTATCTTATCATAGCACACCCAACCATAGTCTAGCCTATGCTAGTTTAGCATGGTACACTATAATCTAGCCTAGTCTAGCCTAGTATAGTCCAGCATAGCCGTGCATAGCATAGCATTTCCTTGTATAGCCCAACCTAGTATATCATAGCATATAATGACCTAGAATCGCATAGTATACCATAGAGTAGCCTAGTATACCTTATCCTAGACTAGTATAGACTTGCATATATAGCCTAGCATAGTATATATTAGAATAACTTAGCTTAGAATAGTATACCTGAGCCTATCACAGTTTGTCCTAGCTTAGCCTAGTTTATCAGCGTATAGCCTAGCCTGCCTATCAGAGTATAACCTAGCCTAGCTTAGCTTACCCTAGTCTAGTATAGCCTAGCTTAGTCTAGTTCACTGGATCTTAGTCTAGTATATTCTATCGTATCCTAGCCTAGTTAGCATATTCTATCATAGACTAGCATAGCCTAGTATAGTATATCATAGCCTACCTCACCCTACCCTACCCTAGCCTTGTTAGTATATGATTTTTTGTGAATTTTTCAAAAATGTACGTCATGTCTGCCTCACTCTCTACCTCTAGAGGGCGGGCAGGGGACACGCGCCCAGCATGGTGTCGTACAAAAAAAAGCTAACGGTGAACGGGATGAAACTAGCTACCGCAGCTCCTCCCATTTAACCCGGAGTATTATTAAATAATTAATTAGTGTTTTATTTAGCCAAGATAGCGAACAAGAATTAATCACATAATTATTTTTGAGATGAAAAGTGAATAATGAACTTAGGCCTAATGAGCCGGAGAATCGCCACTTAACGCGTTGGGAAATTAGACGGAAGGGAAGAATAAATGATAACGAAAATAAAATGCATTAATCATTTACAAATGAAAACAAGATTGGTTGAATTTAACTTTAGACAAATTGGTATACACGAGTGATAGTTTAATGGATATTAATAGGACGCTGAATAGGAAGTTAAATATGATGTTAAATAAAATAGGATCACAATGCGATATTAGAAATGATGTAAACAGTAGTGTTAATAATAGTTGAATAAATAATAGTGAATCACAATGATATATTAATTAGGATGTACGATAATAGTATGTTAGCTATCAAAATGGTAATAGTAAATTTGGGTCTGCAATGAATTAAAAATATCTATTAATTACGTGCTTATGCTTGAGATGAATTTATTACCCAGATTGGAACACTTTATTTATTGCACAAACCTTGCGAGTCGGGAGATGCGAGCACAATGAGGCAGAGCTAAGACGATTGGAATTTATTTTAAACAATGTGGTTTTCAGTAAATTTGTATATATATATATATATATATATATATATATATATATATATATATATATATATATATATATATATATATATATATATATGATTTTCAGATAAAGATACCAGCTACAGTGTGAAGTACTCGGAATAACATAAATTATTTACATTACTTTTTGAGTAAGGCAGATCTAGATGATAACAATTTATTTTAATTATTTTGAGTAATACATAATCATTGTATGCACGTAGTACTACACGGAGTCAACGACAATTTGTTTGAAGGAATATGCCCTCCAGGCATAGCTCGGAGGAGATGCGAGGACTTTTGTCGCTGTGAAAATCCTCAGGAGAATATCTGTACTCTTCTCGAAGACAGAACTCGGGAGCTCTTTACAATACAAGACGCTGCGACCTTCAAGGATCATCTGGAGAGCTCTGGCTATTTATGCAAGTCTTTTCCTCGAAACCTTTGACCGGAGGTGTGGATTCGGAGACTGGTGTCCCTCTTTTGGAGGGACTCGCGTTTCGGAATCGCCCGGTCCTGCAATAGCAGGGGGCACGGGAGCCGAATCTCCTTTGGTGATGTCGTTCTTTTGAAGAACAGCTTTATGTGAGTCGCTGAAGATTGCCTCACGACCACCTTCGGAGTGTTTGCCCACTTTGATTCCAACGACTGGGCGGAGGCTCGCGACCGTTTCGCCTTATGGAAAACTGTCAGGCTGGGGAGGGGGGAGTCCCTGTTTTAATCAGAGGCTGGGTGCGAACCCACTGTGCCACCAGCTCCACAAGGGGAGCGGCCAGGGTGGGTAGAACCAGCAGAGGGGTCCTTTTTTAATATTGAGGCGTAATACGTCTCAAGTGACAGTTGGTATGCCATAACCAAGTCCTTAACCTCGCGAAATGAGAGACTATCCGAGGCCTGAACGGCCACGATTTCCTTCTCCATGAGATACGCATCACATTGCTTCGAGGAAGCGGTGTGCGTCTCTGCGCACTTCACACACTTGGTCATATACGACGATAAGGGCTTATCGTGTATGGTCTCGGAATAACTTTACACGTCTACATGAACGATTCGTATAGCTAAAGCGGTGGCAGTAGTAGCACCTCTTCAGCAGTAGCACGAATACCTTCACCCGGTAGCGATATCAATCGGCATGCACCGACTCAGTGAGCCTCGCACGATCTAACGTGATGAAGAGTGTAGAGATGGCACCTTGGAAGCACCCGGAGGTCACCTACATCATAGAGATGGAGGTGCCTGGGGGTGGCTCCAAACATTCAAAGGAAAGCTACTTTGCCGCATTCAAAAAGTAAGAGGGGTCCCTTTCCACTTGTCAGAGTAGTGCTGTCTTTTAGCTCTTTGTCCACCCCAACAGCAAGGTCGGGCGAGGATTAAGTGAGATGTATCTAGTTCGAAATGGTGACGAAAGCCTCCCAACAAACTATAATCTCCTACATTTGTGAACACTAAAAAAAAGAAGGTGATTGGTTGGCTATATCCCGATTCCAGCCACTCCCGCCTCTTCCATCTCGGCTTTTCGGACTTCTCAAGGCTCCTTCCTGGATGCGTTTATGAATGGTATTCGCAACCTAAGACAGCGACCAGAAGTTACTCAGTGGCCGGTAGTTCCCCCAAAGTCGCAGCTCCCAACTCAGCAGCTAGAGAAGCAGGGCGACAGGGTGGTTATTCTTAGTCAACATAATAATTCTCGACAGGATGGCCAGGATCTTAATATATTTTGTGGCAGATTCATAAACGGAAGCCAAGACTTTTAGTGTGCATGGCAGCCAACAAGGCAAAAACACCCACCCGCCCTAAGTAGTACAGATTTATACTCCCAAGAATAGCCGCAGGGTGGTGGTTAGCCAGGTATTTACAGGGAAGTAGTTATTGGGGCAAACCCGATATCCCCATTATTCGCGGCCCAATGCCCAAGTCCATTCAAGACCTGGTCTCGAGCAACCCAAGGAAGTTAAATTGCGTTATTTATATGTAGAAGTTCCAAAGCTTTTTTTTATACTGCATAGTGTAGCTGGTCATGTTCTTAAGCCTATACAGAAGGTTGAAAGGATAGTTGTATAGAAAAAGAAATTATGAGAGGGAGTGTCGTGGTATTCGTTTGTGAGCGGATACCTTAGCTGCAGAGAATGCAGTCTACTTACGTTACAGGCGGACAGATAGATAGACCAGCTGCACAGAGCTATTAAGAGGTGAGCGCTGAGGAGATTAATGGTTGGCCAAAGGGAAGATTTAAATACCAGGTTTCATTCAAAGTTATTGAAAGATTATAAACAAAAATAAACTATAATTACACTAATAATGGTAATTATGGAAATGTCGACAAAGGCAAAGATATGAGAGAATAATGTCGCTCTTAATGAAAAAATAAATCAAATACTAATCAGTTTAACGGGCATCAAAATATAGGACTTGGTCAGTGTGGAGAAATGGCTACATTAAGCATCCTGGAGGAGTATAAGGTACATTAAGGCCCCCCTCCCTTATGAGGAGGAGCGTGGGAAAGGTAGCCAGAGAAAATGCTTATGATGTGTGATCTCCCCGCCGCTGTGGGCAGTTGGAGCTAACATCTGTTTTAAGGCGACCACCTAAGGTCCTTAAACGACGCTCTAACGATCAAATTACCTACGAGACCCATAGACCCGTGGTTATGGAAAAAAAGCGGTGCGAGTCAGAAGGCACGCCAAGTAGCGGTGCAGTTTGCGAGCTGACTTGGGCACCCCAGTGCCACCTCAGGAGTTTTCGCTCTTCCCAGATGCTAACTCACCACTCGCCCCCCCCCCTTTTTGCTTCTGTGGCCTGGTCACTTCCCCCTTTAGATGGGGCGGCAATCCGCCTATAAATAAGCCCCGCAAAGAAAGAGAAGGAGATTATCAGAAGTCGATACGCCAGAGGAGGATTAGTTCGTGAAGATTGATCCATCGGCCAGACAAGAAGATTATTAGTAGTCGATTCGCCAGAAGAAAGATTAGTTCGTGAAGATCGATCTTTAGCCAGACTAGAAGATTAGAAGTCGATACGCCAGAAAAAGGGTTAGTTCGTGAAGATCGATCCTTCAACCATACAAGACTATTTCCGTGAGAAACGATAGGATCAGATTGAGAAAATCGATCCCCCCTTCAGGGCCGTATTAACCTAAATAGTCAAGCTTTATATCGGTGCCATACCGAAGAAGACTTTGCAGTCTGCAAAGAAGTCCGACTGAAGAAAAGCAAAGCCGCTCACCCTCGAGCGACTCTCACATCTCAAGCTCCGTAAGAGTGAGAGGAGAAGAACCCAGCCCCAACGAGCTCCCGTTCTTTAATTACGTGGAAGAATCAACCCTCGTCACAGGCGACAAGCAATACCTCCTTCACGAAAATTTAACCAGTGGCCTCAACACTTCAAAGTGAGAGATAAGTCCTCCAGCGACATCCGGCAATCCCTAATACCTACCTGTGTGTTAAAAATAACTTTTATATCTCTATTGCGATAGTAGAAGTTTAGTACGTCCTAAGTTTTAAAGGAGAGTAGAAACCATTGTTCTTGAACCTAGGTCATATGTGTTTGTAGACGAGAGTACGTTAATTTAATGTTTAACGCTAATCAAATAGAGTCGCGAAAAAAATACTAATCGGCAATTGGTATGTTTACGGGAAGCCTATTTGTTTAGTTTTTGTCATTGAAAGATCTTTGATGCCAAAGATAGAAATGTGGTAACTGTTAGTTTGTAATAGTTAAGTGTTTCGTTTAAAATACATGTTTATTTTGGTAGATTCTGGTGTTTTCTCTTATCCTTATGTGTTTAAAAATAGCTCTTCCTTAAGAAAAAAAACACTGAATAGCACTCTTAGAACAAAGCCTACTTCATCATAGAAGTAACTCACGCCTCTTAAAGCATACCGATACTAAAAGGGTGTCAAAGAGTATAGTGATCAAAACCAAGGGTCATTCTACGACAGTCAGATAGGAAAAATGTTGGTAAACACTGGGGAGTCCAATTAAAGGGTCGGGAGGAGGATATCAGGTGGCGAGGACAAAAGAGGGGATTATCCTCGAAAAGGGGGTAAAAGGGATTTACCTTGATGTCTTTTCTCTGGGTGAGAGAAGTGATTCTTACGAGGCGAGCTAGTCTTGCGGCTCGAGGGCCGTTGTACTCTTGACCGAGGGGTCGGAATTACCTGTGGCACGAGTAAGGTAATTTCCAGACTGGGTTAGACACTCTCGAATTGGGATGAGTAATCTCAAACGAGGGGCGAGGTTTCCTTGGTGGGATGAGAAGAGTGGTTCGCGCAATTCTCCAAAGAAAAAGTCGTTTCATGAATTTGCCAATTAACTGTGGCCAAACTCACAACAATCTGTCTAGCCGACGCGACCTAACTCCGAGGTTCGACTCGAGACGATGGGTTGTATCTTCGCGAAAGGGCGGGTGGTATTCTCTGACTAGTAACAGTTGACCTTAGGTTAAATACCCTGCTGGCTTCCTCGCTAGAAAGCCTCCAGTCTTGGGAGTAATCATAGGTGCTAGTCTCTTAGGCCCAGACGAAATAAGACGACCGAGGAAGCTTCTTCTCGGGTCCACCCTGGTCTTCAGACAGGGGAGGGTCGGAAAATGCGTTTCAGCTGGAGATAGACCTTAGGTTTTGATCCCTCACATGGAGCTAGGAGAAAGCGCACCAAAAACTTGACCAATTACAGGTAAACAAAAGATTGAAGTATCGTCGTAGAGAAAAGATAACTAGCACTGTCAGGGAACTAAGGGAAAGCGCACCAACAACTTTGCCAGGCCCTATTGTAGCGGCTGGTCCCGGAAACCACCCACCACAAGGTCTACTCACTCAATCGTGAGACGTCCGTCGGATAAGAAGGAGACAAAATACACAGATACCTATTTTGTTTTTTTATTAAAATAACAAACTTGCCCATCACCTAATACAATTAATTACCTAAAAATGTAAATATATAAAAAACGTACAACAAAAAAATATACACTTCAACCTCTCTCAATATGCGCAACACAAAATGTAGACGGGTCAATATAGGCGCAACACCGTAAATATAAATAATTACCAAACAACTGGTTTGCGAAAGCACTAATGTTTTCCTCCACCTCTCTCTCTCTCTTTCCAACACTCGTGGCCACGACAAAACCCCCAATTGAACCGGCTCAGTTAGTTCACTGGTTATTAAAGGTTGCCCCGGGGCGTTTTTGCACGTTATGGGACAGTTCACTCGCTCTTCCCGAGCGTGGGGCGGGGAAGAAAGTGCACGGAAGCGGTCAGTCTATCTCTCTCAAGGGGGACCGAGGGGACCGTTGGCTGTGGCCCTTAATTGTGCCCCACATCGATGGCTTAGTGCGCGACTTCTTCCCTCTCCTCACTCACGGACAAGAGCAGCGAGACCAAAGGAGCTAAAAAAAAGGGAAACATAATTACTCCCCTGTTGCTATTTTCAAGGTGTTACGTTCCCCCCCTCCCTTCCTCCCTCACTCACTCACTCTCACTCACTCACTCACTCATACCGTACCTGGCTTTACGTCCAGGTGAACTTCCTTCGTGCATTCGCTATTGGCCGTTTACAATCGCTCATCAACCTGTACTTATATAGTTCGCCTGTGGGGGGGGGGGGGGAAGAAACGTCAGATCTCAGCAAAAGACGGGGGACCTACACTGCTTCCATGCAGCTCTGTCCTCCCTCCTTCACCAAAACCTGAAACAAAAGGCGGGCATTAGAGTGGGCACTAGTGAGCTGAGGCAGACAAAAATGGACCTACCACACCATCAGAGAATTCAAGTTGACCCAATTACCGGTCCTCCCTAATTTGCACTCATAATGGGAGGAGGTGCACCTCCCCAGGTAACAAGTGTAACGGGCTACACAGGGTACCCTCTTTAGGGCTATACCTTTAAGTCATCGATCACAACTTTGGATTTTCTTTGGCAAATGTTATTTAAGATGTATTTTAAAAAATACATCCGTTATCATATTTTGGGGTGTTATTGTAGACAAGCGGAAAATTTTAAATTCTCCGCTACACATTTAATTCATTCGTTGCATATGAGAGAGTTAAAGAATGAGATCATAGTGTCACACACCAATATTTTTAACAAATAGTTAAAAAAGTGTTTGCTTCCTGAAGACATTAAGTTTGCAAATTTTACTCCGATATTTTAAAAAGCTGAGAAGACTGACTCCATAAATTATAGCCCTATTAGCATAATAGAAATATTTGTTGAATTTGGGGAATTAATTTGCAAAACATAAATTGATTAAAATAGCTAATACGATTTCAGAATACATCCTTCATGGTTAACAAAATATTTGCTATTCACATTAATAAGGAAAAATATGTTCGTTATAATGCTTTAAAGATTATTTATTACTTAGATTTTAAAAAGATATTCGATTATGTTCCCCAAAGGAGACTTCTGGAATAACTTAGATCAGCGATTCCCAACCTGGGGCCATGGCCAATTTCTGGAGGGCCACAGAAAATTTTGGAGAGTGAGGGGGCCTCAAATCCAATGAAGGGGGCCACAAAGCTTCATTTTCTTATAAAATTATTATAGTAATTGGAAAATTATCTAATTATCGGCCATTTGACAAAATAGCATGTTTGACTATATGTAGTTCTTCATAATCTGTTAATCTAGTGACAAGCAACTATTTACGGGTTACTAATCATAAATCATTGATTCATTAGTTATACGTTTTGCAGCGTCGTATCTATGCTCGAAACCCACGGCACCAATACTCGTTGCAGTTGCTAACTCAGTCAGTCAGTCTCCATGTTCTAAGTTGTACCATAATTTCTGCTCCGTGACAATCTTGTTTGTGTGCAGTATTTTTTCTTATTTTGGTGAGTATCTTTTCAATTCATCATAAAATAACTAATATTATATGGTGACTCTAAACTTAATGTTTATAAAATATATGCTAACAATAAGGATTTTTTTTTTACATGCACTCTTTACTGTTTTGTATTTCTAGTAGATATAATATTTCTAATGATTACTTTATTTCTCTTTAAATTAATTGCTAACGAAAATATCATCGCGCGCTTGCATTGTGGCTGCGCGGCGTTGCTTATACGAAAGGTTTTTTGTTTTAATAAATATTACGTTTTCTGGTCGGTATATTTACTTACATTTATGTTCATTATGTGCTTAAATGGTTTCATAAGCATAATGCTAAATGTAAATACCAGCATTCATAAACTCTAAAAGTTATTAACTGTTTCTTAGGGTGAGGTTGAACACACCCCACACTGCATCTTTGCAATCTAAAATTGAGTGGCATCAAATAGGGTTAAAATTATTATGTAGTGGTTAACTGTTGTAGACTGTTTACTTAGTAAATAAATAATATTATATTTTATATAGTCTTGAAAATATATATTCATACAGTATATACAATTTTGTTCAATATAAATTACATACAAATGTTCAAACATTTGCGCTTTCATCTTCTCAATAATTATTTTATTTTAGGTTTTCAAGGAAATTAGGAAAATTTCGTTTTATTTTATTTACAACTCAATATATACTATATATATATATATATATATATATATATATATATATATATATATATATATATATATATATATATATATATTGTATTCCAGAGATTACCCATGGCTGATAAGGTGAAGAAAAAATGTCGAAAATACTCAGGCGAATTTTTAGCATACGGTTTGATACAGTCTCCAAAAACATAACAAAGCCATTGTGTCTTACATGTATGACAGAACTTTCTAATTAAATCATGCGTCCAAGTAAGCTTCTAATACATCTGTAGAATAAGCACTAGGATAAGAAAGACAAGTCTTTGGATTATTTTAAGAAACTTCATGATGCTTTTCAAGGAAGGAACACCATTGATTTTATGCTTAGCCAAGAAAAAGCTAAATTAAACAAAGGTTTAATTGCATCTTACGAGATTTCCAAGCTAATAGCACAAACTGGAAACAACTATACTATTGGTGAAGATTTGATTTTGCCCGCAGTATATGTGGTAATTTCTACTGTTATGCAACAGAATTCCAAACAAATTACGGAGGTATCCCCATTAAGCAACAAATCAATATCAAGACGCATTGATGAAAGGGCAAAGGATGTAGAAAATCAACTAGTTGCGCTTTAACAAGTAAAGAAATTTGCATTACAAATTGATGAAGCATCTGTAAGTGATAATCAAACCTTTCTTATGGCGTATGTTAGATTTTTGGATGATAATAGTTAACTCAGAGAGGTAATGCTTTTTGCTCGTAGTCTTGTGACAGATACTAAAGGGGAAACAATTTACCAAGAAGTATTGGCCTATTTCCAAGAAAAAATATTCCAATGGGTAACATTATGGTTTTTGCAACTGATGGTGCCGCTGCTATGGTAGGAAGATACAGGGGGCTTCATTGCATATCTAAAACAAACTGTGCCTAATGTTTTTTTTGCATAAACTGCGTGATTCATCGTCAACATTCGATTGCAAAACAATTGAGAGGACGTCTGAAAGATGCTTTTGATAGTGTAATCAAGGCTACCAACTTTATCAAGTCAAATCCACCTTAAGGCCGTCTTTTCCGGCAACTCTGTGCAAACAATGAAGAAGATTTTGAACGTTTATTTTTGCATACAGAGGTGAGATGGCTTTCTAAGGGTAACTGCCTGCGTCGCTTCGTTCAACTCTGGGAGAGTGTTGTACCATTTTTAAACGGTAAAGCGCTTGGAGAAGAAATCATAGCTGCCAAGTGTGACATATTCTACCTTTCAGATATATTTGGTAAGCTAAACATGCTGTACAAACAGCTGCAAGGTTAAAATACAAATCGTTTATCTTCCAAAGAGGCAATCAGCTCTTTCCTTAGGATTAATATTGGGCGCAAGAAAATGTTACATTTTTCAACCCTCAGCACTATTGAAGAGGAGCTGCATGAGGATGATATTTAGTGTACATTGGTCACTTAAAAAAATTTCACAATAAAATGGAAATTAGGTTCAAAGATTTCTTGGAAATGAAGATTCTAAGTTAGGTGGTAGACCCATTTAAGACAAATGCCACTGATGTTGACATCATACTACAAGAAAGCCTCATTGAGTTGCAGAGTAATCAAACTGCTCAAGTTGAGTCAGGTTTTAGCCGAGTTTCTCACCTATTATTAAAAGCTAGCAACCGCTTAGAAATTGTAACTAAAGGTGATCTTCGTCTGTCTCTAACATCCAAGCACCCTGACATTGAAAAACTTGCGCAACTACATCAGCTACAAGGATCTTACTGAAAAAACACACACAAAGAAAGCTAACATGATAGGAAATAGAACAAGATACTGTTACATGTCAGGTAAAATTTCTTCTTAATAGGTGAAAAATAATTCAAATCGTCTCTCCAAGTTAAAACTTTGACAAAACGCTAGGCGGTCATCAATTTGAAAACATGCCAGAGTAACATGATCTCGGTATATCAATTTAGACTATAAGACTATAATTTCAACTATAAGAGTAGAGGAATAGCAGTTCTATGTTAAAATCATTCGTGTGTCATCTGGTGTAATATGAACATGATTTTGTTATCCTGATCTGCAAATGGATATTGGGATATTGGAGAGAGACAAGAGAGGCAACAAAGCTCATTCCGGACCGGCGAAACAGAACCTAGAAAGATAGAATTTAAGAATTGAAATTGCTCTTGATTCAAAATTAGCACATTTGCGGCCAAATAGTAGAAGTTTTTAAAAGTTTGAAAAAATACGGTAATTAATATAAACTTTCTTTCGCTATTTTAACGCGCTGAATATGGTGCTCGGACGTTTTGTCACCTTTCTTTTCGTTGCTGAACGTTCTATTTTCTTGTATGGAATTTATTTGTGAATAAATGCATTTGTTTGAAAACATTTATTTAAAGTTTATTTACTTCTCGTAAGAAACAAAAAATGCAAGCCATCTATGTGGAATAATCATCTTACAAATGCATATTTTTTTTAACTACCTCGTGGCATAATACAAGCTAACGCCTGTTGTATTTTCAGTTCCAATCATTTTCTTTGCTTTTTACTGTTTTAGTTAGGCAAGTTAAGCTTGAATGAATTATTGTAGGGAAATCGATACCCACCATAATAATAGATGCCTCGTTCGGGTATCCCAAAGTCCTTACGCTAAGAGGTGTAACCCGATTACTTACCTCCCCCCAACCTCTCTCTCCTCGACTCGCTGGCCACCAGAACGCCTCATCCAAACATAAGAAGTCCGAATTAACAGATTTCTGTGCCAACGAGCATAACAACACGAAGGGGAGGAGGCCAGCTGCAATAACAATGTTTAAACAGGCACTATTTCCTCTAAGATTTGGGATCTAGTTTAGCGTAATAGACAAAATTATAGGAGCTGCGACCAAAAGACAGAAGATGTCTTTAGGGATAAGTGAAAGACGCTTGGAGAAGCGTCGTTAGAGGAGCGAGAGTTAATTAATAAGCCCTAATCCCCCCCCTTCCCGTCCCCTACCCAAAGTGGGTCAGTGAAGTATATGGGCGGATAACTAGAGAAGAAAGGGAAAGATCGAGTTAAAGATCGACACGACGAAGTCCGGCGTCAGCACGGCAATCAAAGAACGGAACAGAGAAGAAGTTCATTCTGAGCCAGTTCCTGGTGGTCACACCGAAAAATTAGCCCCTGTTGTATCGAGGATCATTCTCATACATCTCTCGTCAGAGAAACCCCCTATCTGGATTGCAACAAAAACCAGAGATAGTCCTCGCCATTGAGGAATATCCAAAGTGAACTACCCGCCCTCCCCCCATTCGTCAAAGAATTTACTTTTGCTCATCGCCCGCCAGTGTGAAGTATCTCAAGATTAACCCGAAGATTGGAAAAAGTATACCTTCACGGTCCCGTTGCTTAAATCATATAACTAAGACAACGTGCTTAACGCCATCCGTCGCTCTCACCGAAATCACCTGTTGTCCCAAGTCCGTCTCCTCGCCAAACAAAGGGTTGGGCGTCTGCGAACACGCCCACGCGCCTAACCGCAAACCATTTCCAGTCTACATAAGATCCAAGGCGAAGATCATTCTTCAGTCGGATTCACGTGTGTTTTTTTTAAAGGTAAAGAAATTCAATTATTTTTATGTGTCAATTAGCGTCCAATATTAAAGTGAGCTTGGAGGTCAACCATTACTTTATATTCCTTTGGTTTGAATTAGTAATTCTAACATAGACTCGTTTATTCATAGATGTATAGTTTGTTTTTAAGATTTCACTTTTTTATGTGGTAATTAAAGATATATTTTTGGTTAGAAGTATTTAATTCAATCCTCGAAACGCTGCACATTGCACTAGAAATCCTCAAAGATTAAATAACATAAAATAATATAGCACTCTTAGAGAAAACGTAATAAAAGAGTTTTTGAAATACTTAACCAACCTACGTACACCAACTCGGCCCTTAGAATACCACGAAAATGATTGATAGTCGTAGTTGAAATGCGTGGTACCAACCTTAACAGAATAATTTGTGCGAGGCATTCTGGCTAAGGTCTTTTCTCTTATATTCTAAATTGATATATAAAATTGCGGGTGTCTTCGTTTTTCCCTTTGTACAGCAGCTAACCTAGTACTATAAATGTATATAAGAAACTCCCCTAAGACATGATTCGTTTCCTTGTCAAAAGAAGCCATCTTCCTTATCGGATGCTCTTGCCTTTATCTCTTGTATTATCTTGAGTACAACGGCGATTCTAGCATCTGGCGAATGAGGATATGTGAATGGATCACCTTGCAGAACATCTTTCATTGTTATAAGTCTCCTGCCACATTTTCTTCTTTCTTCGCATTTGCAGTATATAATAGCATCCTTCTATTTTTCAACAGAATTAGCATACCCATTTTACAACAGTTTTACTTCCCCACCTTTGTGAGGGTGAATTCCATGGGCTCTAAATCATAATATCTCCATTCAGTTTATTGAAAATCTTGATAGCTCATGATCAAACTTATTCACTGGAACCTAACTAAGCCACGCACTCGAACAAATGATCATACAGTGAAATTGAAGAGTTATGTAGACAAAAATCGTACGGAAACTTTTCGCTTATGAAATCGTTACAACATGTAACACTCTTTCTGATAATGTATTTCAAAATACACCTATTTAATTGTAAAAATTTACCTTATTTAACCACACGTAGTAGAAACTATAGATTAACATTCTACTTGCTTTCTACTCTCAAGATCGTCTAAATACTTCTTTGACTAGCCATAAAGTACATTCACGGGTCTGTGCTAGTCTTGATTCTATATTCCTATATTTACGAAGCCTGTTTTCTTAATCTCTATAATATGTTTTAAGGTATTTATTAAGAACTCTTAATTAGTTCTTTCATAGAGCCTCAGTCGCTCGAAATGGATTAGTTTGGGTTAGATTTATAGTTTCGGGGACAAAATAGAAACGGTATTTAATAGTGAAACTAAAAGCAAATTAGGATGAAAGGGGATGAAAAATATAGGAACCTCGTAAAATACTTAAAAGTCAAATCTCCTAAAACAAATTCTTCTGTTGGCAACGTGGATTTTAAAATCCTCAGAAACGAATTGAAATGGCATTTCCTCCACTAGTATAGGGAGGAATAAATTACTTGAATAATAAAATGGCACGATAGGGTGTATTTTATGTTCATTAATATAAAACTTTCATAAACAGCCATATCCTAAAGAAAAAAAAATGGCTAAGGGAAATTTAACGAAGAGTCACTTGGCAAGTAAACATAAGAACTGAATCTATATCGTCCTAAAACTCTGGATCATTTTCCTCCTCCTGGCAGCTCATTATATACAGCCAAAAACGACGTGTTTAGTACCGCTTAATATTTAGGAAAGGTACTTTAAAAGGAAATGAAAAACACGATAAGACGAGTCAAGTTAAAATTAGGTTAATTTTACAAACAACTCCACCTTTTGAGGCGATTTTATTGAGGTCGGTTTCAGCTATTTAAATCTTAAGAGTAAATAAAAGCAAATGGACATACAAGACCACTTTGAGTTAAAACTATAACTTACTAATTTACTACCAAATATTAGTGTTCTTGAAGAACACCCTCTTCCTTTTACCCCTTCAAGTGTGTATGGCCTTAGAAAAGTGATTAATCCCCGTTGGGATAGTACAATTTTAGTCGCGTGCGAGTCTAATCGCAAGCGACTCTACATCTCACTATGACGTCGGTCGGTCGGTCCTCGGTTTGCTTTTTTTAATTTTTGCAATACCATTGTAACTATCGGCCGATTCTAACCAAATGTAAAACTATTATGTTGTTGTATATTCTCTTTCGAATGATATAATTGTCAAAGTCTTCCCAAGGTTAGCCCGGGAATTATTTTGTTTTGGTAATATCATCATAACTTTTCGGGTGATACTCTGCTACACTAGTATAGGCTATATTATGCTATACTCTTCTAGACAAGCCTAGAATAGGCTATTATAGGCTAGGCTATACTATGCTAAGCTACGCTAAGATATAATGTACAAGGGTAAGATATACTATGGAAATTTAGGCTATAATATGCTATGCTAGGATAGCATATAGTATGTTAGGCTAGACAATAATAAGCTATGCTTGACTAGGGTATGATAGAATAGTATAGGTTATACTTGTCTAGGATAGTTAATGCTAAGCTAGGTTATACTATGCTAGGCTAGGCTAGGCTAAGCTATACTAGACTATGTAGGGCATGAAAGGCTATACTAGGCTAGGCAACGATATGGTATGCTAGGTTAGATTATGATATACTAAGCGATGATACACCAAGCTAGGCTTCGCTATAACAGGTTAGGATAAGCGAGGCTTTCTAAGGTAGGCTAGGCTATGTTATGCCTGCTATGCAAACCTAAGCGAAGATCTAATAGTCTAGTCTAAGCTAGGCAATATTATGATATACTATAATACTAACTAGAATAGGGTAGGGTAAAGTAGGCTATGATATACTATTCTAGGATATGCTAGTCTAGGCTAGAATATGAAAACTAGGCTAGGATAGGATAGAATATTCTAGGCTAGGCTCCAGTGAACTAGGCTAAGCTAGGCTATACTAAGATAGGCTATACTAGACTAGGGAGAGCTAAGATAGACTAGACTACGTTTTAAAATACAATTGTGGGCTGCGCTAAGCTAGGCTAGGTATACTCTGCTAGGCAGGCTAGGCTAAATTATACTATGCCTGACTAGGCTATACTTTAATAAGCTAGGCTAGGCTAGGATACACTGTGATAGGTTCAGGTAGGCTATAATACGTGGGCGGTCAATAAGTTTTGCGAATCGGTAGGGCAAAACAGAGGAAGGGAAATGGCTGTTTGTGGGGGTGTTAGGACAACTTATGATAAATCAGGACCTGTAGCCGCACGCTCCTGCCTCGTCTATTTAAGAAGCAGTAGCTGATCGCAGACCGTCAGTCGCAAATTTTTCAACAATGGAGAAGGTTGAGCACCGCCCAGTGATCAAATTTTTGACCAAGGAAGGCAAGAATGCAAAAAAAGATCCATGAACGCATGGTTGCAGTGTACACCGACACCGACCCTTCCTATGCAACCATTGCTCGCTGGAATAGAGAGTTCCGCCATGGTCGTGAGTCCCTTGAATATGACCCCCGTCCAGGACGCCCGTCAGACGGGACCAGCGAGGACAATGTGGCCCGTGTGGAGAGCATGATCCTCGAAAATCGACGGGTGAAGGTCGAATAAATCGAGCGAGAACTTGGAATATCACCAAGAAGTGTTATCAACATCACCTACGACAATTTAGCCATGGCTAAAGTCTGTGCCAGTTGGGCCCCTAGAAACCTCACGCCCCATGATCGACTTCAACGTCGTCAAAGTCCACAAGGCCAGAGTTGCACAAGCTGCCCTGCGCGAGTGCGGATTCGAGGAGCTCAACCATCCCCTCTACAGTACAGATCTGGCCCCTAGCGACTACTTTTTTATTCCTTCAGCTCAAGGCTGCACTGCGTGGACGCCGGTTTGGGGACGATGAAGATGTCCAGCTCGCCGTCCAGGAGTGGATTGAACAGCAGTCGGGAGATTTGTGGTTGTCGGGAATTCGAAGCTTTAGGGACAAGTGGCGCAAGTGCATTGAAGTCGAGGGTAGTTATATTGAAAAATAATAAAATACTTTTCCTCATATCTCGTTTCTTTATATCTGAATTGCAAAACTTATTGACCACCCCTCGTAAGATAGGCTGAGTTATACTACACTAGGTTTAGTTAAGCTAGGTTAGGCTATATATACTATGCTAGGCTATATATGCAAGTCTATACTAGGCTAGGCTAGGGTATACTAGGCTAATCTAAGGTATACTATGCTATTCTATGCCATTCTATGCTATGATATACTAGGCTGGGCTATACAAGGATATCCTATGCAATGCAAGGCTATACTGGACTATACTACGGTAGACTAGGCTATATTATAGTGTATCATGCTAAGCTAACATAAGCTAGGGTAGGCTAGGCTAGACTATCGTTGGGTGTACTATGCCAAGATATACTATGCTAGTATAGGATAGGATATACTATGCTAAGCTAGGTTATACTATGCTAGACTAGCTTATACTATGCTAGCATAGGTTATACTATACTATGCTAAGCTAGATTAGGGTAAGGTAGGCTAAGGTAGATAGGCTATACTATGTTCGGCTTTGCAAGGCTAGGCTAGCCTAGGTTATACGAGGATAGGATAGGTTATACTATAATAAACTATTCTAAATTATACTAGGTTAGGATATGCTATACTATACTATTCTAGGCTAGGCTACACTATGCTATATTATGGTAATCTTTACTATCCTATATATGCTAGGCTGTACTAGGCTATGTTAGACAAGGCCTTACTATGGTTTCTAGGCTAGGATAGGCCATACTATAGATTTTCTGCTAGGCTAGGCTAGATTAGTCTAGGTTAAGTCATACTATGGCAAGCTAAGCTATAATATGTAAGGGTAGGCTATACTATGCCAGCTACGCTAGAGTATCGTATGATACTCGTTAAGTTCTACTATTATAGGGAATCCTATGCTTTTCCACCTTTCCAATTCCATATATGAAGTGTGACAAAAAGTTAAGGCCCACCATTTTAATTAAAAATATATATATATATATATATATATTTTAATATAATTTAGTTCTGCTTCTTAATAAGCGGTGGTCGGTCGGTCGGTCGGTCCCCGTTTTGCTTTTTTTAAAATAATATTGTAAAATTCGGCCGATTTTAACGAAATTTAAAGCCCTTATGTTGTTTTCCATTCTCTTTCGAATGATATAATTTTCAATGTCCTCCCATGGTTAGCCCGAGAGTTATATTGTTTTGGCAAGAACATCGTAAGTATTCGGCAGATTCTAACAAAATTTGAAACCTTTATGTTGTTTTACATTCTCTTTCGAATGATATAATTGACAAAGTCATCCCAATTTTAACCAAGGAGTTATTTTCTTTTGACAATAACATCATAACTATTCTGCAGATTCTAACAAAATTGGAAACCGTGATGTTGTTTTACCTTATATTTCGAATGATATAATAGCCAAAGTCCTCCTAAGGTTAGCCAGCGAATTATTGAAAGTCGTAAGACATAAATCAGAATAAGTGAGGGCACGCGACCTTTTAATCAGCAGACCATGTTTTTATTTGACCTTGAACATTAATTTTCTTCAACTAATATTGAAAAGAAATTCAAGAGGTAGATAAAAGTCATGGCTTCCATGCAGAGGGCGATAGTCAGAGCATTTCGCGAACCTTTAATTCAATTAATGATTATATTAAAACAATTATGATGACACTTCATGTTTCTTCTTTCACCTAGACAACAGGAAAATATCTACTCGTGTGCTAACTTAAAAAAAACATTGATTTTTAGATTGCGAGAAGTTAAACAACATCGGGTATGTTTATTCGTTGAATGGAAACCGAATTTCAATCGCTTTTGTGGCGACCTTGATCAGTTATAAAGACTCTTCGTCTCTAAACCATGTTAAATTTGAGGCCCTAAGTGAAATTTGCAATGGACTTTATGTGCAAAGCGATTGCAATAATACAAACCTCTAAATATTTTGTGTATTAACCATGCAGGCAAACTTGTTGCCTTTTAACATAGTATATACAGGTTTTGTTTGATTTAAATTGCTCTTTTGGGGGGAACTACAGCGTCCTTACTCGAGAATCAATTCATTAGTAGTTCGTTTTCAAAGAGGCTATGGAAGTACATAGAAGGATCGGGTGTTCACTAAATATAAAACACATTAAATACATTTAAAAAAACAACATGTACATATTTAACCGTACGGTAAAAAAATGTACATGTCATTAGAAAGAAAAGAACACATCGTGTAACATCATTGTTGCTTATTGTGTTATATGTAAAACAAAGATGTATTGTAAGTCACTTATGAATTGATCTGAACTGCCGTTCTTTCTGAAGCGACGACAAGCTCATTATTTAAATGGCTTAGACGTGAATGGACTCAATATAAAATCAAATTTTATACTAATTTGATATTGAAATTAATTTTTCCTTTTTTCTTGAGATATGTTTTTTTTAATTAAATCTGCACAAATGACTGAATTTTCGGTGGAGTTCTATGTTACTTAACTCGGATAGTTACTTAACTTGGCATGGTTACTGATAAGTAGGGAAATTGATCAAGACAATTCCAGGACTTACCCGATTTTGGTGAGATGAAACGGGATAGTCCCCCTAACCCCTCTAAGTAAATTTCAATCAGGGGTATGCCAAGTAGGATCGATTACCCCCTCGACCATCCATTTTAATACGGGTTCTTAAGCCGGTTCTGCGGTTGAAACGTTGCCGGTAAACTTACTAAAACTTAAATTATTCCTAGCTCCTTCCTTACCGGGGAAGAAAGGATTAATTTAATACTCGTCTCCGATCGCTCTTAACAACACGGTTTTTCCCCGACTGGTCTAAAATCCGCGTTCCCGGCATCTTACGGCTTATAATCTTCTACAGTTCTTAATTTCATATTCCCCCACTAATTGACGTATTGCAATGAGTTATCACACTTTTGCTATATTCAAAGGGTGAGGTCAGGCTCGGGTCATTATGAAATCTTAGTCCGAGGGCGAAGGTCACAGGCTGGAATGACATCAGGAATCAATGAACTGAACGGGGAACGACCCAGAGTTGCCTTTGCACACATGACTCATTTGAAGAGATAATCTTTACCTGAAAAAAAATGGATGAGGGAAGAGAGAAGATAAAGAATAGAAAGAAAGCAGGGATGGAAGGAAACATAGAATGAAAACAGATGGATGATAAAGAAAAGAAAAGTAGGAAGACAGACGAAAAAGGCTCAATAAATGTAAGAAGAAAAATATTAAAGGGTGAAAAAAATGATGAAAAAATATAAAAGTAAACATTAGAATGATTGAAAATAGAGGAGGGTGAAAATGGAATGATGATGAAAAATGGAATGAAGAAAAATACCCTAGGAGGTCTCGCTAACAATAAATACTACAACTTGGGATTAATTTGTGTGAAACGGTGGAAGAAAAAAGTGATTCGATGGTAAGAATCCTACTTATCGCCATCTATCGTGGAGGTACCCCTTGTAAAGGTGAATGAGAAGATGCACGAATAATTCTATGAATTCCCAGGCACTCGAATGTGTGATGACGAAACTCCTTAGCGAAGTGGAAGAATAAAAGTGATTCCTCACTTTTATTCTTCCACTTCGCTAAGGAGAAGATTATTTCAAGTTTGACAGGTTTTTATCAAGGACATTTCATACCAGGAGAACTCCTACCAAGGCACATCATACACGGACAATTTTTTGCTTGGACATCTCATACCATGACAAAGATAACTAACCTAACCTAATCTAACCAAGCTGGGTACATAAAGACCAGATAAATCATATGCAGAATTCGAACCCCAAGCACGGTTGGGGTCCGAATTCTACATTAGCGGAAGGATGGGGTGTGTATTCTCCATTTGGCTTGTTTAAGCTATTCTTTTATTTAATGAGGGTTTTTTTCATCGAGAAAAATACATAAAACATTTAATTTGATTTTATTTGATTTTAATAATTTTATGTTAAAATTAAATACATTCTTTTGTTGCATTATTCAATTTTAAGCTACGTTTAAACTATACGAGTCGGTTTTAGAGGAAGAATCGTAGTAAGAACAAACTCGCTCCCACTTATTAGTTGTGTAAAGTTATTAGTTACAACCATAGAGGGGTCAAGTATGCAAGATGTTGTGTTGCCTCTGATATTCCCTGAAGACCTTTTAATGCTTCATAAACAGATGAAACAGCATCAAAGCCTTCTTGCAAGTGATAGGAAGTGTTGTAGATATGATAAAATTATGAACTGGACTTAAACATTTTGTAGCTCAAGACAAATTTGCACGGAAATGCAAAAAAAGGACTTCACCACATACAAAATTAGAACGTCCACACATCCTCAATCCTTTTTGTTAATTCCAATCTGCAACTCGTCATTAATCTTTGGAGTGAAAGAACCAGTCCAAAAAATGCGACGAGTCAGCTTAATGTTTACAATAGAAAACTATCTTGGATATATATAACTTTTCCAGAAAGTTGGGTTCAAAATACTTTGAAGATAATCCAGTACACCTTGGTGGTACTGGCATCGTTGCATAAATAGATGGGTCATGTTTTTCACACAAGCTCAAGCACCATCACGGGAGAGCTCTGAGTAGATCATAATAAGCTTTTGGTCTGGTTGACATAAGCAGTAAACCTGATGTGGGAGATATGTAGATTATGGAAAAGAGGAATGTTGATACGTTAGTACTAACTATTCAAAAAGTATTCAAACCTGGAACTACAATTCCTTCTCACTGCAGTGTGAATGGAAAGCTAAGAGGTGAATTCAACAAGATCTTGGATTTGCTCACAAGACTGTGATACATTCGCTTTGTTTGTTGACCCAAATATTCTACTTCACACAGAAACTATTGAAAGTTATTGGAATCGACAAAAAAGTTTTATATCAATGAATGGATGTACGAGATCATACTTAGATTCATACTTAGAAGAATCTATGCGGCGTTAGATATTATCTATAGGTACGTTTTTCCAATTTAGGGATATCTATTTGTCACTATATTTTAATTAAACTTAGGATAATGTATTAAATTTTAAAAGAACATTTAAATTGTTTTAAATTAAACTAAATAAAATTTTACAATTGGTGTGATTGTACATTAGGAGGAAGTTGGGATCCGGATTCTACATTAATGGAAAGTTGGGGCCTGGATTCGACATTAGTAAATAGTTGTCCATTTGATTTTCATGGGGTCCGAATTCTACATTTAATCTGACAAGTTTTCTGTAAATGAGTCATGACCCTTTTAAAATTCATTCTATCTATTTGCATTTTTATATTATGGCATAAGATGCCTAGTTATGCTTGTCCGGGTATGAATTTTCCGGGTATGAGTTGCCCAGCTCTGAATTGTAAAGGCATGAGTTGTCCACGTATGAATTTTCCGGTTAGACGTGCCTGGTTACCTTTTTTTACGAAGATGCCTCCCCCTATCCCCTTCCATCTCTCAATAAGCGTAAAAGTGCTCATCATTAAGCGAAATCAGTCAAGTGGAGAGATATATTAAGATCAGCGGGATAAAAATCAACAGGTAAGTTCCATGAAGCTCTACATCACACCTCGTTATTAACATAGGGGTGATGGTACAGATCGTACTTCCTCCTTCTTGCTTTTGTTTTAGGGCTTTGGTGAGTTAGTGTTTTTATTGATGTTTTGTTTTTAATCTAGCCTAATATTAGCCTACAAAGTAATTGCGGCTACTTATGCCCTTAAGGGCAGTCGATATTATTATCGAGAAATATTGATGAAGCCAAATGGATTTTACAATCTAAGTGTAAGAGTGGTTAATATGGAAAGTGTTTGTCAGAGATCACAGAGAGAGAGAGAGAGAGAGAGAGAGAAAGAGAGAGAGAAAAAGAGAGAGGAAGATAGGTGCCTCCTCGCCCTCCAATGGAGAGAGAGACAGCAGACACTTGGGCAGCCCTTTTCGTGTTCGATAATGGAGGTGTGAAATTATGAGACGCCGTGAGACGCCGCGATGACCTGAAATGCGGCCATCACGGAACGCTGCGACAAGTGTGAGAGCCCATAAGTTCTCATCTGAAGTCGGACATCTGGCATCGTTCACAAAAGAAAAGGGACGAGTTGCAAAGTTTGAAGGTTAAGTCCAAAGGCATAATTCTCTCTCGTCCGGCCTCATCTCGAGGACCCAGCGCAATTTTTGTCTCCTACCCTCTCAAAGACGTAGCGTTGTTAGAATGGGTGTAAAGTAGGGCAACTAATTTCGACCTACCTCAACAAAGACTTAGAGTGGTTATAAAAGGCACAACGTAGTGAAACTAAATCGCACCTTCCTTAAAAAGACGGAAAGTTATTATAAAGGGTGGAACGTAAGGTAATTAATTTATACCAACCACATAAAACACACTGCGGTGTTAGAAAGGGTGAAATTTAAAGCAACTAATTCCTAGGTACTTTAACAAACACGTAGCTAAGTTAGAAAAGGCGCAACGTATGGACACTAATTTTTCTTACTCATTTAAAAAAACTACGAAGCGGCGATAGAAAGGGTGCAATGTAGGGCAACTTAATCATATCTACCTCGTGAAAGATTCCTTTTTAATATAAATAATTCTTTTCGAGTTTAAAGATGATAATGCAAACACTCGTCAAAATGGTTATTAAGTGGTAAACAAGTTTTCAACATAGCCATAGCTCAAATTTACTTTAGTTATAATATCACACAAACGTGGAATAATCTACCTTGTTGAGTAGTAGAAATTACGTCAGTTAATATTCTTAAAAATCGACTTGACGATATTAATTTGAATTTATGCATAGCAGAAAGGACGGAGGATAACATCTCATATACGAGCTTATAGGGCAGGAGGAAAGGAGGAAAATGAAACAAAGTTGTAGGTCATTACGGCCTTGAAAAGTCGATTTCCATATTACTTTTATACTTTCCTCTCTGTTGTGGTTTACGGCCGAGTACGTATGTACGTTTGATTCGTGCATGAGTTTATCCGTTCCACTTTTCTCTAGGAGTGATCTAATTTAATTTCTTTAACTAAGGAGGGTTCGTATTATGATATATCTATGGCTAGTGCTGCGTTCGAGGATCTAATTAAACAACTCCGACAAAATATACTTTTAATTGCATAAAAGAATGAAATATTAAATCTTTAAACACACTAATTCTATAGCAAGAGGGTCTAATAAAAATTCACTACAAAATGAGTAATACGAGATGGTTGACGCAAAAATCACTTCTAATAACCGAGATTTAGTCTCAATTAATGCTAGTTCTTAAGTCATTTGAAATTGAAATAGTCTGGTTACGACTACCAGATTGAAATAGTTTTGTTATGAATACACTTTCGCACGGAATGGGAAATGACAAAAATTAATAAATTTTGTATTCGTTTTACCTTTAACTCAGTGTGTGTCGACAGTTGGGTGACCTTGAAAGTGAGCCTCCTCGCTGATGTGATTTGGAGCGAGTTGGATTGGCGACTGCCTTGCTTGGGTGAGGCGAGCGTGGTGAGTTGATTTGGGAAAACAGCTAATGCTTCTCCCGGGGTTAGTCCAGGCGAGTAACGATGCTTCTCTCGCGACTTGAAGATCTAAGTGAGGAGATCTTGGATAAATGGAAGTTATCCCGATCCCTGTGTTACCAATTCTGGCTTCTCGACGATGAGACTTAAATAAGATGTGAATCTTTTCTCGAATGGGAATTCACTTTGTTCTTCCTCAATGGTGAAGGGTATCTCTATTTTTCCGCAAACTGAGATACGTAATTTTCTCTGGACGAGAATAGTAGGAGAGTTGGTCTCGATACCACTGGTCTGCTCTTCTAAGCCACCAAAGGAACAGCCTCAGGAGGGTAAGTCCCGCTTGGTTCCAACTATATTCTAGATTTCCTGTTTGATTCAGGGACTCATCTTCTTTTTTCGATGGCGACAACGCTTCTTGCTAAAGTTCTCAAGATCGAACTATATATATACGTCGAAAATGCCATCGGGGTAGGGGAGACAAGGGAGTTTAGGAAGGATGAACCCTCACTAGGCCACAGTTAAGCTTTTCTCCTAGAGCATAAATTTTCAACGTGATGACACTTCACCCCTTCAAGTTTACGCACGGGGAAGGTGAGATTTCGTCTATTTGGCAAAAAATAGACATAAACAATCGCAGGGGACAATAACCCTGTTCATATATTCTCTGCCGACGAAGCCTTAGGTAGCAAGATTTATATTCTAAAGGCTCTCACACCCTCCTATGTTTATATTAACGGATTACATTACCAGTCTCGTAAATTACGAAATCTGTTGACCGAAATCCTTCTTTGCACGCGACTTCTAAGGGGCTTGGGGCAGCGGGGAAGGGGTGGAGGAGTCTTGGACCATGTGAAATGTAATCGTTGACGCTGTATAAACAAACTAGCTTCAGCTTGTCCTCGTTATATTCATTAAACCACACTCTCACTTTATTTCACTCACCACAAGCAGGCGATAGCTTGCTTAGAGAAGAACTCTCCGTTTACTTACTGTGTATTGAGTGCGCATTCGAGTATGTGCAATTGGTGTGAAATTCATAGAGTAAACCTTCATGAATAATAGGTGCAAACGTTGGTGTATCTATGATAAAATAATAAATAAAATAGAATAATAAAAAATAGCATGATTTTATTTTAACTACACATTTCGGAAAGTGAGTTTCCGCATTTCTCGCCTCAACAGAGTTAAAGTGCAACTTTTCACCCTTTGACTAGAGCTTTCTACCTGCACTATCGCTTATCTGGCTTATCTTGAGCTAATTGCAAGAGGGGGGCATGCATGGTGTAGCAGGGGTAGTGCCTCTGCTACAACTTAAACCTAGAGGGATGGCACACCATGTCCCAGTGCCTGCAGTTTGGCACCTTCCCTGTCCCAGCACCTTTCACACATTTTCTTTATATCATTCTCCCTCTGTTTAAAGATCTCTACTTACAAACTTTCCTCGGAAAATGGCCTCGTTGCTATTGCACTTTAAATTCGGGTTGTTATTGTTGTTGTTCTTCTTCTTTTTCTTTTTCTCCTTCTTCTTTCTTTCTTCTTGTGAGTTTCTCAGTAATAATAGTAGTATTTTCCTCTCCTTAGTAATAATAGTAGTATTTTCTTCTGTCTACCCTGCATTACTCAATTATCGAAGAAAAAATTAAAGAAGAAAAATTAATGAAATTTAGAGCCTTAGAAACCTTCATGCATGGATTTCTTTATATGTATTAAAATGTTGAGATTAACTCCTTCGGATTAGCAGGTATGGATTAAGGCACGAGGGAATTAACAATTATGGATTAAGGAGTTTTGACTAATTTATATGGGATAGCACTTGTGTATTAATTTATTTTGGATTAACCAGTGGGGTTAACAAACAGGACTTCATCGATTAACAAAGTCTAGTAGCAGTTGACAACCCTTTCCCACAGACACGACGCACCTTGAGCCAAAGGGTTAAACGGAATGAACCTCAGAAGGCCACTCACAATGGCGCTCGCGTGCTCAAGATTACGGTATGAGTGGCAATTCCCTTGACTTCTGTGGCAAATTCCTGCGGCTGGCTATCATTTGGATTACGACGTGAGTGTCAACTCCATTTACTTCTGTGGCAAATTCTTGTGACTGGCTTTCATTTGGATTACATTATGAGTGGCAATTTCATTGGTTTATGTGGAAAATTGACGAAACTGGCTCTCATTTGGATTACGAAATGAGTGGCAATTCAGTTGACTTCTGTGGCAAATTCCTGCAACTAGCTCTCACTTGAGTGCGCACTTCAACAACCTAGGCTCACCACCCTTCCATATTGCCTAAAGACTGAATGATGAATGTGTGAAGATTGATGAAGATTGGCTGAAAATTACTGAAAATTTGATGAAGATTGAATGATATTTTTATCAATATAGGCTGATGATTCGGTGAAGATATTGGGGATATTATTTGAAGATGCGCTGAAGATTGGTTGAAAAGGGTTCAAGATTAATTGAAGATTGGCTCAAGCTTAAATGAAGATTTTCGTGAGATTAAGTGAAGATTGATTGAATATTTACTCAAAATTGACTTAAGAGTATTTGAAGATTCGTTGATGGAGATTAAAAAATGGATTGATGATTTACTAAGATTACTTAAAGATTGGCTTAATAAAACAATACCCATTCGTATATTCATATTTTGCCAAACCTATTTACCCTTTAAACTTCAACAAATATTACAATAAAACTATTAATACGGGTATTATTTACGTGTATCATTGATTATTTGTTAATTATATTATCTCTTTTCTCCGTATTATTATTATTGTATTATCGGTAAGCTTTTTAACCACCAGTATATAGCGTTTTTGTTCATTTCAAATAAGTAGAATAAAAAGACAAAAACAAAGAAAGGTATTGGTTTCGCGAATGTTCGGATGATCTATGTGGAAGTGATGAATTTATGCGGAGCGAATATAAAGCTTAAATGAAAGAAGGCTCTGGTAGTGTTTCTGGTTATTTCTGATGTATCTGAGAGATATTTCTTTTAAATACCTTCCTATCTTTAAAGATCACAAACCTCAATGTTTCCAAAGTTGTTTGGAAGTTAAAATGTTGTGTAATCTACTTGTAGCTAAAATATGCAACCAGCACTCTTATTAAGAGCTCAATTGATCAACTGGAATGAAGTGGAGGAAATGCTTTCAATTGTGGGAAAGTTTGAAAAGATTTTCCATTATTTAAAGAGCGAGGATCGTTATTTGGAGAATGGAGTAGCGAAGTGGATTTGTCTAATAGATGCTATTTTAGATTATAAGTGTGGCTTATCATAGGAACCAGGTCAGCTACTTTTCTTACATCTTAAGAATTATGGTACCATTTTAATTCATTCCAATTAGCTCAGCGAGTTATCAGCCGTATTTTGTGCCTCGCCTTGAAATTTATGTGGTGCGGTCTTTTATAATTCCTAACATTCACTTTCCCCATTACAAGCAAATGTTGAATCCATTTTTCTTGTTCACGGATTAGCTTGCGGAATGAAAACATTGAATTCACACTCAATTGTTATTTCAAATTATTCTTGCTATTTTTATCTGTTACCACGTCCCAATGCCAGGCGAGTTTCCACCTATGGGATAGAGATATCCTTTGACGGTATTCTGATTTCCATTAGGTATTTCCTTTTTTATACCTATTTAGAACTGCTTTCTGCATTGGTATTTGTGTTCTTTAGGCTCTCCACTAAATACAAGGCCCAATATAAAATTGATAATAAATAGAATGAATTTATTTTTAAAGAGAAGCGTAATAAATTATAAAAAAGAACCCAATAGATTAAACTTAATGTATTTTTTTAACACATCACCTCGTTTATCTAACTCCTATCAGATCCAAACTTTCACCTACTTTGGTGACCTTTGCTTGCCATCAGAAATGACGTAACATCTTGCTATTCTTGGGTAGGTTTTGCATATTATCTCCATAGATCAGAGAGAATCTAAAATCCTCTTTCTATATTAATTTATAGAGTTTTTACTGAAAATGATTACTTGGTTTGAGTTGTTTTAAGGAGTGAAGTTTCATTATTATAAGTTCCTATTTTTTTCTTTGAAAATGAACTGAATAAAGTTCTAAAGTACTTGAAAAGCACTTTCAGCTTCTCATCTGTTGTATTTGCATTTGTGGACAACCTTGCAGGTCACTCGGTGAGGTCATTGATATTTTGCTTATTACACAAGAATCAAAATACTTTCGTAATCTAGTTTTTAATACATCAATTTTAGTTGTTTTTCTATATGTTTACTAACTAATGCATCTCGTAGAAAGGATTAATCAAATGTTATTTATTAACTTGTTAAGATCAATATAATGTATCCTAAAAAGAATACGAATTCACCTTATAAATGATGCCCAGTTCGCTTTCACCTCCAAATTAGCTAAAAATTAAAACAAAAATATATTAGCAAGGTAAACTAGTATCCTGTATTATTAACCTTTTAAATGATTGTAATCAATAATTAATGTGAAAATGTGTAAAAAGAAAACCACAACAAGAATTAACCATTCATTCACTGATTATATAGTACATTTGAAACTTTGTTTTCATGTAAAACCAATGAATATTTGACTCGTGAATATAATGCAGGGACATGGATACTGATCGTCTGACATTGACATAAACGATACACTTTTTGAATTTAAATGTAATGTTTCTAAAGCAACAGTGGTTTCCTTCAACTATGCATTAGACACGCTTGGGGGACGCACTTCATACACGGAGAGCAAGTTTGAAAACAGAGTTCTCAATTGAGTAATTTATTGACCTTGTCAGATAAAGCCCGAAAAAATGCGCTTTCAGATTCGTCATTAGATTTGAATTGGATAATGAATGAAACATTAGAGACTGTAGAAGGCGTTTTAAATTTGAAGTTGAGTTTGACGATGAATTCCACAAAAATAGAAAGAAAAATTCGTCTACGTACCTCACCGATCATATTTGACGATTGACTTAACTCGAATGACCATTCATCAATAAGGCGTAAGGCGAAGAGGGAGGTACGGAGAAATAATGAAATGAGAGATAAGCAGGTTTGAAAGAAAGTAATGCTTAATGGAAAACCAGAGAATAGTAGAAGAGATTTGAGAAGGAAAAGCAGATAGGGAAGAAGGATTTTGTTACCTACCCTTACCTGGGCTTCTCCTAACGTTCTGAATTCAAAATTGGAAAAAGCTCTTCCTCTAAATTAGGGGAAGAGCCCTCCCCACGCCCATATACCGCTAAGGAGAGAGGGGGTATTGTAAACGCCTCATCATCGTGAACCTGGACCAAATCGGTATCGCCCAGGGTAGGGAGCCAGAGTATATAGGTAATAAATCCCTACTCCAGGGACAACTTCCCAAAAGATCCATCGACAATCCATGGTCCTATAAAACCTATGGGCTGCCCTGTTTCCAAAGTTTGAAAAACCAAGCCATAACCATTAAACCTGGTCAGTGTCGTAGAGATAAAAACCAGAAGACATCTTTTAAAATAGAGACAAACGTAAGTAGATAGACTAAAAAGGGAGAAATGGATATATAATTTCACACAGCACATAATTAACTTTACCATGTGTACCTACTCCTAGCAGTAGAAATCCTGTCTCTCTCTTTCTCAGTAGTTTGTGAATTGTTAACAAAAAGCTGATTTTCCATAAAGGTAGACAAAAATCTGTTGAAACCCTACATTTAAATTCTCTCAGCTACATATCGGTGGCAGTCCTATGATTCTACCACTCTTCTTTACTTTAAATATAACACCTCCAAATACATATTTTGCTCGCACATATCCGTATCTGCATCTGGTATGGGATTTGTATCTGAGAAAAAATGTCTGCTAGTAGAACGACATTTTTTGTCCATCCCCGAGTATTTTCAATTTGATTATCGTATTATTTTTTATGATTATCGTGGTATAAACAGTTGTACGCTGTTAAACGCGCACTGGCCTACTGGCCGACCGAAATTAAGGCTCCACCCGGGGATGGCTCTAAGAGTGCTTTAAATACACAGTTGCTAGGCCAAGGAATATTCAAACATGACTACCAAGATATATTTTAATAGGACTAAAGATTACATACACATATATGGCAAGTTAAATGGCAATGCAATCAAATATTGACGGTATTATGCAATTTCTAGAGCAAAGAGGACCTTTGAGGTTTGATGCGATAAAGGTGGGAGGAGCGTGACGAAGCGGGGGTTAAATCTTTTTTACCTTGATATGCAACGAGTAGGACCATTGAGGTAAGTTCGACCTTGAACTTGCGGGCGTCTCACGAGATGCTCAATCCATCTTCGGGAAATTGAAGAGGCAAACGGAAGATGCTTCGGGGATGGCCTTTCCGATCCTTAAAATCCGAAGGCGTGGTGAGAAGGGTTGAAACGCGCCTAAAAATATCGCCACGAATAACACTGAGTGACGACTAGCTCTTCCTTGGCTCTTCGAAAATCACTCAATTCTTCTCTGGACGAGAATGTAGTCGATTCCCTCTCGACTAACGAAGGCGTTAACGGCTAACGTACTGGACGGCGGCTTCAGACAAAATCTGCCAATGAACTTCGAAGTGTCGAATATATACTCCGAAATTATCTAGACGGGGAGAGAGATTCATCTCCAATAGACTTCCTTAATTGCCTTGGGTCGCGTTAATGGTCCATAGCGGGAAGTCGCGATACCCCCTTAATGGTTTTTTCATTGTTCTAATTTTCGCAGTATATAGGGCAGATAAATGCAGCGCTGCGAACGGGACGTGATGACGACCAAATTCATCTGCGCTAATAGCGTTTCGCCCTCGCGCGAATTGCTTGGGGCAGACGGTCAACGGCGAACTGGAGAAGTCAGGGAGGGGTGAGATAACGCAGAAACGAGGTACCGGAGAAGATGGGAAGAGAAAAAAAAGAATTCCTTTTCTCTCTCCTTATTCTTCCACAATGATATTGACTACAATGTCTATAAATGCCTGATCTCTCAATGTTAAAGAAAGTGAATAAGTGACGAATAATCTGCATCATGATTTGGATCAACCCCCAAAGTTTAATCCAATTTTATTTGGCCCCTGCCTCTGTCCCCCTCCCCGACACAAAGTATAATAAAGTTCCATAAATACAATTTAAGATACCCTAACTTATACGGGTAATCACATAACCTCCGCCAATCTCTTTTGGCGGATGATTATGAGAAAAATGACATCAATTGAAAAGAATTATTTCGTAGATTGATTAGAAAAGACAACATTAATTTATAAAAGAATAAAAAAATATGAGAAAAAGATCCAATTATATTTTTTTTTAAATGACCACATAAATTATGTTATCTTCATTTGATTTAGTTAAAGACGTTCTTTCCCAATGGCGAGATGTAAGTAAGGTTGCAATAAGGCAAATGCAAAGGCAACTGATGTGAATAAGATAAATGCAAAGATAGTAAAGAGACAAAGCCAAGTGGAGTCACTAAAAAAAAGGCAAACGTCAGTGAATGATACAAAGGAAAATGGAGTGTATAAGACAGGGGAAAAGGGAGTGTATAAGGCAAATGAAATAAATGAAGGAAGACAAATATAGTGCACAAGAGAAAGGCAAAAAGAGTGAATAAGACAAATGCAAGGGCAACTGGCGTGAATAAGATAAATTCAAAGGTAGTAAAGAGACAAAGCCAAGTGGAGTGACTTTAAAAAAGCAAACGTCAGTGAATGATACCAAGGCAAATGAAGTATATAAGACAGGGGGAAAGGGAGTCTATAAGGCAAAGGAAATAAATGAGAAAAGACAAATGTAGTGCACAAGAGAAAGGCAAAAAGAGTGAATAAAACAAATGCAAAGGGAGTGAATAATAGAAAGGCAAATGGAGTGACTAAGACAAAGTCAACATGAGTGAATAATTAAAAGGCAGAAGGAATGAATAAGACAAAAACAAACCAACGAAAATTAATAAGACAAAGAAAAAGAGAGTATCTAAGACAAAGGCAACTGGATTGAATAGGACAAAGTGAGTGAATAAGACAAAAGCAACGGCAGTTGATAAGATAAAGATAAACGGAGTGAATAAAACAAAGGCAATGAGATTAAACAAGACGGGCAACGGGAGTGATCAAGACAGGCAATGGAAGTGAATAAGACAAAGGCAAAAGGAGGGAACAAAACATACAAAGCGAGTTTATAACACACTGACAAATGCAGTGAATAAAACAAAGGCAACGTGACTAAATTAGACGAAGGCAATTGAATACTCCAATTTGAGGGCAAGTTAAATCAATCGCGAGCGAAAGAGAGGCGTTGAGCAAAACTCTCCATCAGAAAAATAATGTCACGAGGGTAACGGAGGGTGACGAAGGGTAACGGAGGGTGACGCTTATTTCACATTCCTGAATTGGTGCAAATGGAGAATCACTTGAAGGTAGTTACTTTTAGTGGAGGGTGGTACTTACTGCTACGTCTGTTTATCGTATAGGTTTCATCATCTTATAGGAGGCTCTTATTATGTCAGTAGGGAACAAAATTTAAGTTGTAATCCGAACAACGGGTCACTACATGATCGGCTCCTAACCAAAGTCCCCCTCAGGTAGGACACCATCACGCAACTAACCACACCTGATATCGATTTACTTCATCATAGTGAGAATTGTTTCGTTAGACCCTTTCTCATCCATCTACACTTTATTATGGATGATCAATGAAAACTGACCCGAAACAGGATTTATCTGGCGACTAACAGCACCCAATGTAGCTTAACTTCGCCTAACCCTATTTGGCCTTTGATTTCCCAGGGCATATTAAACATGGCTCCAGTTGATTGTAAGCCGCGTTTGAGGTCCAAAATAGACATGACCAAACTCTGATTTGGACAATGTCAACTTACAGGAAGGAGCAGTGTAACTAGGGCTTGTATAATTACAGAAAGCTGTATACAGTGTAACTATCCCTGTAAACATCAAGCTCGTTTTATGGTTACCATATCAATAGTTAGCCACCTATAAGGCGGGAGAATACCTCATTGTATTGTGATAGAATACCTCATTATATTGTGGGAGAATACCTCATTATATTTCGCGAAAATATCTCATTACTCGTAAATTACGTGACCGAGTACCTTTTATAATGCAGGGAGAATACATAATTATAGTGCGTGAATAATACTCATTATATTGCAGGAAGAAGACCTTATTTTTGAGGGAAATATAACTCATTATATTGCGAGATCTCATCACAATGCGTAAGAATACCTCTTTATATTGCGGGAGGAAGACATCATTATATTGCGTGAACAATAACTCATTATTGTGTGAAGAAATACTCATTATATTGCTGAAAGAATGACTCATTATATTGCATAAAAAATACTTCATTATATTGTAGGAAGAATACCTCATTATAATACGGGAAGAATACCTCATTATATTCCGGGGAGAAACCATTATATTGCGCGTAGTAATATGTCATTATATAGTGAGTAGAATAGCTTATTATATTGGAGAAAGAATACCTAAATACATACCACGTAGTAATACCTAATTGTGGGAAGAATACCTCATTTTATAGCAGGCAGAATACCTCATTATAAAGTGGAAAGAATTCATCAATACTATATTGTGGGAGCAATTCTGTCCAAACGCGGAAGCCAGAAACGCTATGTAATGAGACTACCGTTTACGCATGATGGAGCTCGTCTGCAATGGTGACGCTGCACAATTGGATGACTGGCTTCCAAGTACCCCAATATGACAAACCTCCGCGATCTCTCGATTTCCCTCCTCGCAACTTTATTTAATTAAGATTTATAAAGTCTAGATTCTACGCGATATAAGTAAGTACATTTAGGAAATAGAGGAGAGAATTCAAACACCTTTTGATTAAATTACAGTAGAAATGAAACAAAGGGAGTCCTGGAATACAGAGCAAGACTGAATTTAGTAGGTAAAACGGAGCACGCATAAATTTATAGCTAGTTAGGCATTTCTATAGAAGCAATTAAATTTATATAAAACCTGTCATATATGTTATTATAGTATGGCTAAATTTTATTTGATTTTGTTAAGAACCAAAATGGTTATAAAGTCTTTAAAAGCGTCAGTGTTAAAATGCACAGCTGATATACAAATGGTGGAAACTAAGCAACAAAACGAAAAGAATGAATAGTTCAACCTAGACAAACCTTTAAACCAATGGTTCTTAACCGCGGGGAGGGGACTCCCTAGGAAAGGCGTGATCCCTTGGGAAAAACCAGAAATTTCCCTTATTCTATTTTTTTTGTTATTCTCTTAACGAGACCATCGGCTAGTATTGAAATTTTTATGAATGGTATTTTTATGTAAACCGGACGTGTAGGATAGGAGCAATTCGTAGAGGGGGCATGGTAATAAAAAAAGTTAGGAACCTCTGCTTTAAACTAAATAGTGAAGTAAAAAAGCACTTCTGTAAAATCTTAGAAACCTTTATTAAATAAATATTTCAAAATGCAGTTATTGTTTCTTGAACTATCCTCCATATATGGCCTTACATATTTGAGTGGAGGTATTTCCATCTCTTTAACTCCTCTTTCAAGAATTTTGTTTGTTCGATTTACACAATGTCAAAACGGCATTTTGGGGGATCAGAGAGCGACTAAAATCGTGTTTCTTTCCATTTCTCCTTTTGGTTTGAGAACAAAGAGTTTGAAAAAGGGATGGAGAATGAATGTACTAAGATTACCAATGAAATTGTTATAGAACAATACTTGCTACCTTCAAAGGGTGTACCATCGAGCATTGCCGTGGTAGTAAAAAATCATTCGGTACAAATGTGTTAACTGATAGCAATACATTTTACTTAATCCAGTACCTCATCCCTTCGTCACGGTGAGTCACGTTGCACTTCACGCGTCGTTACAAATTGAGGCTCTTTTTTTCATATATTCTCAGTTCATTCTCTCATCCTCTTTCTCTTGTTCAATGTGAACCTAAAGTCATAAATGCTCTCTTATTTTGGTCCTCTTCTTCTTATTATTATACATAAATCAGAAGCTATAAACCTGATATGACATTGCTGGATTCCCTGCCTGGGCTCATCCTTGTCAAATTACAGTCTGAAAACAGGATTAGATTCAGGTTAAAAATAAAAGCAAATAGAAATTATAATATAATTAAAATTAAAAAAGTAAACGATATATCTAAGATAAAAGATCGTTGATCCTAAATGTAAGGGTTTGTACAGTAAAACTTTAAAGCAATTCATTGATAATTTTATTCCCAATTTGTAGTTTTGCAGCACCCAGATTGCAAAGGAAAGTAGGTCCTTGACACCCAAATTTGAAGATATCTAGGCCCAGCGAGGAACCTTGCAAATGAGCGCCCGGTGGCCCTATGAAATCCTGAAATTGGGTACACGCATTAATTTATGAGATAACATGCCATGTAATAAGTAGTGAACTAATGCAAAATAGAAAGAAAGACTTATATTACAATTGTATATTTATTAAGGGAAGCATGTGACAACCAAGTGGACAGTCTAAGTTCCCACGCGGTCAGACAAACATACGCATGCTAGGAAATAGCTGTCAGACGAAACGATCTCAATAATAGATAACCGTGTTAAGCCGAGCAAATGCAGGGTGGTATGTGCTTTGACCGGTTAAGATTTTCGAGGACTTGTGAAGTCCAAACGGTCTTTCTGATATTGGATATAGGCTCAAATTGGGAAAAATATGTATTTTCATTAAAAGCACATACCTCTTGTAACTCCGCTAAACGGTAAACAAAGGAACTGACGAGGTCAAGGAAAAGAGGTCACGCCCTTTGGAAGTTAAGGGCCTATATATACATACGGACGTAAACATTAAAGAGAGGAGACTAAGATAGCAGGAGAATTAGTTTAGTCGTCTGTCAATATAGCTTACTTGCCTTTTTTGTTATTACTAGCGTCACGAGTTTATTCCTCGTCCTTAAGTCCTACCTCCTTAGCCCCAGCTACCTAACATTAACGGAAAACTTACACAGGGCCGCGTAGGACTCCAACTATTTCGCTTGCTCCAATTTTAGGTAATCCCAAGCTAAGAATAAAGCCTACTTATCGCCGCTTTCTTTTCGAGCCAATTTCCTTTACCCGTGATTACCAAGGCACCTTCTGGAATCCAGTCTAGACGCGTATTCTCTCTCAGAAACTTTGGGAGTTAGAGCAAACTCGAATGGAAGACTAAACGTAGACCTACTACCTACAAACTCCAATACATCCTTATAAACCTTTAATACTTTCCAGACTTTACACACCGATAACCTCTTGACACTTTTGGCCGGACAGAGAGGATGACAAGAAAGAAAATGGACCCATCGAAATATCAATAAGCAGGAAAAGGACAGACGGAGATCGTGAACGCCATCACCATCAAGCCGCCCATCTTTAACGAGGCAGCCGTTGAAAGTTGGTTAAAGATTCTGGAAGCCCAGTTTGACATTTCAAGTATGAGTAAGGGGGAGATGAAATTTTTTTATGTCCTGGCTACATTACCCCCGAGACTGTCGACCAATTTCCAGCTACGGTCTTGTCTATCCAAAATTACCAGCTCTTAAAGACTGAGGTAATTGGGCTCTTCGAGAGGACTAAACCGAAACTCTTCGAGAAACTCATTGCCTCCTCTACACTCACCAGCCGACCCTCTGCCAACCTGGAAGAGCTAAAGAGGACTGCTCTACACGTAGGAGTTGGCGAAAAACTCGCGGTGCAGATTTTTATTCAATCTCTGCCAACCAACATCACGCCCATAATCGCTACACAAAAGGACTTCACCATCAAATCGTTATCGACCCGGTGGACATAGAGAAGACTGCGTGGGTAACACCGTTTTGTTTATTGGAATACGTAAAGCTACGCTTTGTCCTACGGAATGCAAGCTACACATTTCAACGACATATGGATAACCTGTTCTTTGGGATTAGGGCTCGTTTACGTATGTATATATAGACGACATCTTGATATTTCCGAAAAATCTGGACGGCCATTTGGATAATTTAGATCGAGTTTTCAAATTCCTGGTCGAGAACAGTCTGAGGATATCCTTTAAGAAATGCAAACTAGCGAAGGAGGAAATTGATTTTCTAGGGCATCACATTTCGGCGGAGGGAATTTGCCCACCGGACAAGAAAATAAAAAAAAATGGGGACATGCCTTTACCGAAGAATTACAAGGAACTACGACGATACTTGTGCATGCTGGGGTACTACCGGAAGATGATTTCCAATTTCGCCGTGATTGCAGCCCCGTTGAGTAAGCTTTCACGCCTGCAACCCAAGGCTCTGAGCTCGAATGGAACGATGATGCACGAGAAGCATTTTTAAGTAATAAATCTGCTTTGATCAACCTCGTCAAGCTCTGTTAACCGCTGACCAATGTTTCGCCATATCAGTTAGGGACGGATTGCTCGCAATACGTGGCAGGTTCTTCCCTTCACCAGATGGTAGATGGATCGCCACGACCGGTGTCATTCTTCACGAGCATGCTAAGCCGGACACAGAAAGCATAGTCCCCTTACGATAGAGAGCCCTTGGCAGCGTATCTTGCTGTGATCTACTTCAGGCATATGATTGCAGGTCGCCATGTTACCATTTGTACAGACCACAAGCAACTAGTATCGGCCTTTTCATCACCATTGTGTGCCAAGACGGACAGGCAGCAACGCCATTGGACGGCTATTTTGGAATAGGTCAGCGATATCACATACGTGTGCGGTCAGGGCAACGTAGTTGCTGACTGCCTTTCGAGGAAAGTTAATTTGACCCAAATTGACTCATTTGACCTCCGAGCTTTGGTGGCAGCGCAGGATAATTACGAGGAAACAAGAGAATTTCGTTCAGGATGAAAATTTTTACTTTTTGCCGGGGAAACTCAACTATGGTGTTAGGTAACATCAAGATACCCACGACCGTTCGTCCCTACAGCGTGCAGAAGGACTATCTTCAGGCAGTTACACAATTTGTCACACCCTGGGATCAAGGCATCTCTTTGTCTAATTAAGTCTCGATACTTCTGGCCTAATATGTACAGGGACATTTGCCCTGGGCATGGGCGTGCATCTCATGTTCATCCTCCAAAATCGATCGCCACACAAAATATCCAATCCTGCACATGGACATTTCAACGTCAAGATTCGAAACGGTGCACAATGATATTGTTGGACCACTTCCGCCGTAATCACTGCCTAGACAATCATATACGTAACAACAAACGGTTTCTACTGTCGTGCATTGATTTGGGAACAAGATGGATCGAAGCGTTACCGCTTCTAGCCATAAGTGCTGCAACGATCGCGTTGGCTTTCCTAGACGAATGGTTTTTCAGATTTGGAGTCCCGCTATACGTAGTAACAGACAGAGGAGCCCAATTCAAATCCGAATTATTCAAAGAATTATCATCCTTCCTTGGTTTTCATCGTCTTTACACAACCACCTACTGCTCTTTCACGAAAGAGATGGCGAAAAGGACACAGATATTTGAAATGCTACATAATGGACCGTGAGCAAGGCTGGCTGATGGCCCTTACGATTATCATCTTGGGCATTCGCTCCTTGCCTAATGACTCGGGATTTTAGCCGTTCACGGCAGTTACTGTGTCCACAAAAAACCCTTGGTTTAATCTTCATCTTCGAAATCCGATTCGAAATTCATCAAGGAACTAGCCATAACATAACACAGGTCGACTTCACACAGGCATCCGAAGGACACCGGCACGCGATGACCAAGCCTTTCGTACACAAATATCTTCGTGAAGCAACGCATGTGTGGGTCCGAATAGATCGTATTCGCAAACCACTAGAAGCGCCATATGCTGGCCCTTTCCCGGTGGTCGAGCGTGACGACAAGTTCTACAAATTGGAGTTTCCTGATCGCAAGCGGGAAATTTTCTTAGTGTAGAGGATTAACCCGACGACGCTTCTTACTTAGTATAGTGGTAATGTGTTGAGTAATCGGCGACTCCAGAAGACTCATTCAAAAGATAGAAAAACGACATGTTCTACTTCGCCTCATGGAGAGAATGAAGCAGAGAACGATGACGTCGAAGGAAGTCGAAAAGAAACTTCTCCACGCACCGGAGGGAACAACGATGAACCAGACATTTTCACGCGCTCTGGGAGACGAGTTATGTTCGCCAGAGACCCATCATTTTTCTATTTTTGAATCCAGTGATGGTCATTTAATTGTCCGATTTATGATAATCAAACACAAGAGGCAAATTGTTCGCACGCCCCTATATTTTGTACATAAGAACTCTCCTGCGAACCAAAGTACAACATCATGTATTATATTTGAACATTAAAATACCCCGAATTATTAAGTGAAATTTACTTAGTAAATATATATATATATATATATATATATATATATATATATATATATATATATATATATATATATATATATATATATTTATGGATGGGAGTCTATGACAACAAATGGAGAGAGAGAATAAGAGAAACGAAGAGAGGTACGGGGTTCTTTACTACTGACGTTTCGCTCCGCAGGAGTTCCTCAGAATGACAAGAAATATTGAATTGATGAATATTAGTTAAAAAAAATTGGTGTGGAAGATAAGATGATAGATTGTAGGTGAAGAGAGTGTGTAGGGTTTCCCCTGGTAGTGAAGGCTACGGTTTTCATTATTCGTAGATTTCTTTTTCGTTGTCGATGACCTTAAATCCTGTAATTTGTATTGATGTGTGAACCTGAGTTTATGTTATGACGCATTCAAGCTTTTCTTTGATAGTTATTTTGTAACCTTATTTTTATTTTCTTAAACTTTGTACTAATTATTTAAAATTATAATATATATTTATTTTATTTGTTTTTTATAATTTTATAAATTTATATCATTAGTACTATACTTATTTTAAGAGAGATAAGATTTTGAAATGTAATAATATAGTTAATCACCTATTCTAAATCTTCTATACTAGTTATATTGATATATATATACACTTATATACAATTATTTCGCTTTCATTCAAACACATTCATTTATGTTTGTGAGTGTATTTGTTAATATATAATATGTTTAGTTGTTTGTGCAGTGTGATCTCTATGTGAACAACGCTGCCAACTGTTCCTCGGAGCATTCGCTCGAGCTCGGCAATTGCCTTGTACTGGCCACTTTCTTTCTTTAGTTCGCTGGGATGTTTAGACCCTCATCTAGTTCGGGTGCCGTTTCATTCAGGATCCTCACTCATGTTCTTTTGGCCAGACTTTGGGTCGCCAGATTGATTGGTGTCAAGGCGACTCTCCGATGGAGTTCTCTGGGGCATTCGATCTCTCCTTCTGCGTTTGTTTATATAGAGAGTCGCCTTGTACTGGAGTCTTTGCAGGTAGTTCAAGCGAGACGTACTTAGGGTTTGGGTTACCACCGCGGTATATAAGGGCGTTGCTCGAATATGCATGAGATATATTTTTCTGGTGTTGTTAGAGCTCAGATTTCTAAATCTGTGAAGTTTGTTGAATTCTTACTTCGCCAAATTTTCCCATATTATGAAGTGGTGGCTATATCTGGTTGAGGTGATGTGGAGCCCCAGAACACACTCTTCTTAGTAATAGGTGAATATTAGCTGCCCTATGATTATATCCGCTTTTTTCCTGTCGCCGAGGGCGAGGATCTTGAATTTACGGCCATTCGTGCGGATTTTCCACTTTATTTCGTATTCATTTACGTTCCGCATTTGGTTTGCAGTCTCGAGAGCCTGAGCCCTGGGATTCCTGAATGTACCAGGGATCACCTGGGGTATATCATCCGCAAACTGGGAATATAATGAGTCTCCTTTACCGGAGTTGGCAAATCTATTGTGTAGATTAGATAAAAGGGAGGGCACAGACAGCTTTCCTGTGGGACCCTGGCCTCGAGGAGGAACTCTGGTCCTTGGTGACCCTCTATCACGATCTGCGCGCGCCGTTTCATGAGGAAGTCACAGATAATTCGTTCTAGGATTGGTTCTAGCTGAAGGTTCAGGATCTTATGATGAATCCCCCTCAGCCAGATCTTATCGAATGCCTTTGGCACGTCCCTTAGTACGATGTCAATATACTTTCCATTCGCTCGGCACTTGGCGATTTTCTCAGTTAGGAGCGCAAGTGCGGTGTCCGTTATGCGCTTCTTCCAGATCCGTGTTGTTGTGGGTTGTGGTCCCACTTCTCATCAAATTTATTCTGAAGTTTGTTGGCTAGGATCTTTTCCAGAATCTTGCCCATGATTTCCAAGAGGGAGATGAGCCTGTAGTCCACCGGCTGTTCTGGCAACTTTTTCCCCTTTTGGATAAAGATGATTTTTGCCACCTTGTATCAGTCAGAGAAGTAATCAGTGTTCAGAGCCGCATTTATTACGTTGGTGATGCCCTAAAGCAGGCGTGGAGAAGCGTTTACCAGATGGTTTTTGGTAATCCCTGTCCATCCAGGAGCTCTCTGCTTGAATGATTTGAGTGAGCTCAGGAACTCCTCAGCAGTGATCGGTCGGCCGTGGCCCTCCATTCTCCACTCCTCGGAAACGTGCAGTCGATTATATTATTTAATTCGTCAATCACCTGGCCTTCGAAGTGTAGGTGGAAATCCTCATTCTCTTCTGGCGTGATGGAGAATATTTGTCGCCAGTACCTCCTGAACCTTCTTTCGAGTCTCTCTGGATTTATGATTTTCCCATGTTCTTCTATCCTGATTTTCTCCTTCGAGGGCATACATCTTAGTTTTTTTTATATTCTTCCAGAATTTCTTGGGGTTCTGCAATGTGTCGATCCTCTTGATTATTCCGTCCCATATTGTCCGTTGCTATTCGTTAATCTGCGCTTTGAGTTCCTCTCTGAGTTGCCGGGGTCTTCTGGTATGATCTTTGTTTGGACAAAATTGACTGACTTCCTCGTAGATCTCTGTATTCTAAGATAATATGTCGCATCTCCTCGGTCCACCTGGGTTGCAGAGGGTTTTTATCCATGATGTATGGAATACATCTTTACCTGCGTAGAGTTCTGTCACAACTTCAGTTTCATCTTCTTATTCTGTTATTGTCCATTTTAGTTTCTGGTTCTCAATGCCTTTGCTGATGTTCGCGAGGGATATTTGTTCAGGAAAAGGGGTCTTGTCAGAAGCGTAAACCTTCAGACCTAGTTCCCCACCCTCATGACAAGTAAGTAGGTGAGAGAAGTCCACTAGTCAAGTCATCGCGCCCAGGTTGGGGGTGGGGGTAGGGGATTAGGAGATCATGATGAATATGATGCACCTAATTAAAAAATGTATCCTCTCTTTTTATAGATGAGGTGAGGTTGAGATGATCTTCTATCTTAAAATCTTCTTTTTCGTAAACGTGAAATTTTTCATCTAGGTGACTTCCTTCGTATTTAATCTTCAAACCTCCGGGGCGAAAATTTCTTCGAAGGGAAGGGCGGTGTTGCTTTCCGTGATTACTTTACCAAGCGTGAGTGAGCCAGTGAGAAAGTATTCCAAGCGGCGAATTCAGTGATGGCAAGAAGTGAAATGAATGAAATGAAATGAAAGGGAAAAAGAGCGAAAAGGTTTTAGATCCCCCTGCCCCCCCGACCACTCCCTCCAGGAGGAGGGACCTGGTAGGGAAAGCGGGACGAGGCCTGGTTCCTCCGAGCTTTCCTGGCCCCCTTCCTACCTCGGGGCTTGAAGGCACCGAGGGAAAAGAGCTCCGGAGAGGGGGAGAGAGGGAGGAGAGAAGAAAGAAGTAAGGATGAGACAGACTGAAATAAAGTCAAAGGCTTGAAAGTTGACTAAGTTGGCCTGTGGACCTGCTTAACGTGGGTCCCGGAATAGGGTGTTTTTATGTTCTCCTACCTTTTAATTGTTACTATTTGCTGTAGCTGTCTCTAGTGTTAGTGTTTGGCTCATCTTTGAATAGCGGTAATTGATGAAGATGATTGAAGTGGAAGGAAGTTGGATGTTTGCAGAGACGTGCAAGTTGCGTGGAGGTCACGCTAATATCTGTACTATAAACTAATTTTAGAGTTAAGTTCGAAATAAGTGTGTCTGTTTGTTTATTTGTGTGGTTGTTTTGTTATTATGTTATGTGTGTATGATATAGGAGTTCAAACCGTTGTTAGCGATGTTTGTTTTCCTGCTATGTTAATAACTCGAGTTTCTTTGATATTGTAGCATAATTCTCGCATCTGTATCTGTTGTGTTTGCTGATGTTCCTTGGTTATTTATTTGTTTATTTTTCTCTCCTTTATTAATTTTGTTTTTCCCTTTTCGTTCATTTGAAATTTTGGTTAATTTTGTCATTCCTTCTGGGTATCAAGTCCAATACGGTTAGTTTGTCATTATTCGTGAAATCTTTGTCACAATCGGATTTCCTTATTTGGTTTACAAGTAAATCTCCTCCTCTTCCCTTTGGTCCGCTTTGTCTTTAGCACTAGGAAACAGCATATGTTGTCTCCATCCTGCCCCTCGTGCTATTTGATTATTTAGTTCCTCTCTTATTTCTTCTTGTGTTTTTCTAAGAGTTTTTTGGCTCTTTTTTTTAATTATTTTGTTTAATGGTTTTATTTTCACTCCATTGTGTAAGTCTCTTTGTTTTTTTCCTCTCCAATCATCGTGTGTTCGTAATTATGAATACTACCTTATTCTGTATACGTTGCATTCTTATTAGATTGCTTCTTAAAACCTTATACATGGCGATTGTTGGATATATCAAAATAGGCTGTATCATGGCTTGGTAGATCTTTTTCTTATTTTTCATGTTTAGATTTCTTAATCTGTAGTGTAAAGTTAACATGCCTCGTACTTTGTTTATTCTTTCGGTCACGAGTTTCTTGTAACCATTTTGGGTAATAGTTAGGCCTAAAATCTTGCTTTCACCTTATACCTGTATCGCTCTCCATCTACGGAAACGTCGGATAGTTTTTTGCGATACATAGGTATGATTTTTAATTTATCTTTATTCGTTTAAATTTTCCACGTGTGTTCATCCTCGTTTAGATTTTCTATTTATCTGGCCTGAATCTGTGAGTTCCGATAAACACAGAGAATTAATTGCGTGAAATCATCTTGGTATTGTATGTTCACACAGCTCTCGCTCCTAGGTGGGGGAATATCCAAGGTATACAATGAGTAGAGTGAAAGACTTAAACACCCTTCCTGAGCGAGGCCCGCATTAAGCTTGAATCTTTTACCTTGGTAATTCCATGACGTAGTCGCATATTCCAGATAGTTGTTCATTTGCAGATTTAGAATTATATGTTTTATGCCTCTTTGACAGACTTCATTGAATGCTTTCGATACGTCCCGGCATACAATGTAGAACTGCATTCCCCTCCTTTCACTTTGCTTATTTTTTCTGTAATCACGATGAGGGCCATCTCGGTATTGCTCTTCTCTTTGAAGCAGAATTGTTGATTGTTCCAGAGATTGTTTTCTGTGAGATATTCATTTAATCTTGTGTTCGGGATTTTTTCAAACACCTTCCCGATGAAGTCGAGAAGGGATATATATATATATATATATATATATATATATATATATATATATATATATATATATATATATATATATATATATATATATATATATATATATATATATATATATATATATATATATATATATATATATATATATATATATATATATATATATATATATATATATATATATATATATATATATATATATATATATATATATATATAGGTCAGAAGGGTCGACTTCCGAGGGTGGTTTTCCCAGGTCGGTATGAATATCATTTTGGCTATCTTTAACTCATCGGGGAAGTATCCCGTGTTTCTACAGGAGTTAAACACGTTCCTTATCCTCTCGAGTATATTAACCGGTGCTTTCATATAATTTTTTTCTGGTGAGTCCTTATTATCCACAGGCCTTTTGTTTAAAATTGGAGATAGTTTTTTTTAATTCCTCAATTGTGATATCGGTGTTAAATCCTTCGTTTGCATACTGTTCCTCTTCTACGTAGTGATGTGGAAAATTCCTCTCAATCCTTTCATTTAGTTCGCCAATTATCTGGTTTTCGAAGTCTATGTCATAGTTTTCGTTTTCCTCTTCGCTTACGTTGAACACTCCTTTCCAGTGTTCCCCTTAAAAGTCTTTCAATCTCGCGATTAATTTCCCGTTTCTGTCCTTAATCTTTATTTTCTCTTTTCCTTCAGTATTTCCCATTCTTTTTATCTTTTTCCAAAATTCTCGGAGCAATAGCTCGTTGTCAATATTTTGAGCGGCTATGTCCCAATATTCTCTTTGTTTGTCCAATAATGCGCTAAGAAGTTCCTTCCTCTTCGTTCTCGGATCTCGGTATTTTTCTCTTAATATTCCATTTGTTATTATGTCCTCGTTTATCGTTTTAATTGCTGCATTCTTAGTCTTCATTTCATCTGTAGGTGTTTCTTGGTATAGCGATTTCGTCGGCTGTTTGTATCTGCATGCTCTTTTTGCTCTAACTCATCATCGATTTCCTCTAAAGTGGCTTTATTTAATCTATTCAGTTCTTAGTCATTCAATTCTTGTCTTTATTTTGCGCAGTCAGCTCTATAATACGCCTTCCACTGTTTAGCAGGTATTTGTATTGGTTGTTGGTTTATGGTTAATAGCGTTGCTATATGGTCGCTGCTGAGAACATCAGCAGGTTCCATATGGTAGTTAAAAGGTAAATTGTAGTTTGCAAGGCAGATATCTAGAGTAGTTGCCGTAGTGTTTACGATGTATGTTGGGAAGTGTGGTCCCAGTCTTCTCAATATTCTTCTTTCTATTAAGGTTTGTAGGTCCTTTCCTGTTTCGTTCCTCCTTTTGTAGCCGGTATCTGAGCCTCTTGCGTTTGGATCTCCCACAAACAAGGCTGGTAGTCTATTATTAAATATCCTCACAAAGTTATTTATTGGGAGACCCGGGCGTTGCGGTGGTTGGTAGACTGTAGCAATTATTATATTAATTAGTTCCATTTTAACCCCGATTGCGAGGTAAGATTCTGTTAGCCCTAGATTTGTCTTGAACTCTCCTCCTCTTTTCATGGCTACTGCTGCTCCGTCGTGTGCTTCGTTTATGTGGTTAATCGCTATTACGTCGTAGATCCATAGTTTTAGTTTGTGAGTCTCAAGGTTAATCCCGTGATCTGAAATTAGAATGATGTCGGGATCTATTTCTTTAAAAGATTTCCGTATGTGTTTTCTTCATCCTTCCAGCCCTTGTTATTTTTCTGTAGAATTCTTAATTTTCCATAATTCATCTTGTTTGTATGTTTATAAGCGGTTCTTTTGGGGGGAGAATGGAGGTATTACGTAAATTTATTTGTGTCTTTTCCTGGTATTTCCTCCTTTCATCTCTGTCCTTGCTGAGGTCTGACTCGTATCCGTTTCACATTTCGCGGTTGGTATTTCTGATCTTTGATCGCATAGCGAGGTGTCCCTAGTCGATTTTATTTTTTGCTTTTGCGTGTATTCTCTTCAGTGCTGCTCTCAGATTTTGTTTCCTTACTTTCTGTGTCTTGATCTTGTTCAGATTTGCTTTCCTTTCTTTGTGTTTCTCCCAAGAGTTTCTTTGTATGTTATGTTTTATGTTAAATATGGCCGATGAATTAATAATGCGCGGGAATTTCATTGGCTCCAGGCCATTTTTCTTGAGCATGGATTTCAATGTGGTGGCATATGTTCCTGGCTGGGCAATGTTTAAGCGTGTGAGTGTAGAATGCATGCCAGTATTTTTTATGTTCAGAGTTCCGTTAAGTCACTAGAATGGTTGTTCCATTGTTTTTGTTGCAGCTGCCGCTGCATATGAGGTGTTTCTTGTTCCTACTTTTCTTTGTTCTGTTTCAATTTCTTTACTCTACTTTATTTCTTTTCACTTCGGGCATGTCATTGCCATTGTTCTGTGGCTCCCTCAAAAATTTACACACTTTTCGTGGAGTTTGTGCAGCTCCTCCAAAAATGTTGCGCACTGCATTCTAAACATATTTCTCCTTCCTTTCTTGAGCAGTTTGCGGTGATGTGGTCTTCCATTTTGTAGCATCTAAAACAGATTTGTATATTGTGATACTGGTCCCTTTGAATGTTACAAGCCGGGATTCTCATACTGTATGCTAGGATTCCCTTCTGTAGTGCCTTTGTTGCAATCTCGGTTGACTCGCGCACTATTTTGAACCAATGTGTGTGCTCCTTAAATTTGATTATGTCGTGTATCTTCAACCAGGGTTGTTGTTCCATTATTTCATGTTTTATTTCATCTGGGGAGTGCTCCGCCACTCATGAGTCTATCTTACCGCATACGATGCTTCGGTTTGCAATAATCTGGGGGCGTACTTTAACCTCTAAGTAGATTTTCCTTAAAGTGATGGTTCCTGCCGATGAAAGTAGTAGTTTGACGTCGTTGTTTTTCGCACCGATGACAACAAATCCATTAGCTGTTTCTATGCATTTGATCAGGGCGATTTTTAAATCCTTGAAAATCCTTATCCTTTGTGCTACATCCTGTGGTTTCCGTTTTTTTTCCGTTCTGAATTAGCCAAAGTGAGAGCCTTTTGGCTAAGTCTTGTGGGTCTATTTTCAATTTTTCTTTGGAAAAATAAGGTAGTAGATAATTTACCCCACTCCACTAGTGAGAGAAGCCCCCTATCTGTTCCTTACTCTATCTCGCCTGCTTGCTCTAGATCGCACACTCCTTGACTTCCCTACGTAATTAGACCTAACCCTATAAGCGATCCTGCAGTCAGATTCGGGATCGTCACCGATAACCAGGCTCCTTCTCTGGCCCCCTAACGGGGTCTCCTTCGGGAATTCACTACACCCTACTACTGACTGCTTCTGAGACCTTGCTGGTAGTCAGGTTACAATGTGCGAGGTGAAAATAAAGTAGGAGAGTTTCAGATATAAAAAGGTATATTATGAGATAGGAAAATTTAAGGAGATCACCGCTTTGAGATGATTCCCGACGAATCAGAAACAGGAGGTCTCTCCAATCAGTCAGATTCTCACATATATTTTTTCTTTCTTCTCTTTGGTATATACTTAAATGTATATAGAAAATGCTCTCTTTGCAAAGTTATTTCAAGTATAAAGATTGATGTAACTTAGCAGTGCGTAGATCGCTGTGAGTTGTCAGATGAACTGAGCTGTCGATAAGAAAATAGGTGAGAGAAGAAGGGGTGATAGATGGATAGCATGAGAGTTTAGTTTAGGTTGTTTTTTTTTGGGGGGGGGTTGGGGGAGGAATGTGAGTGTGAGTATGAGTGGATATGCCAGGTTAGTGGCTGTTCTTTCTCCTTAGTTGGATCTAGTTTGCTTATACTTTTATTTATTTAGACGTAGTTATCTATGTACATTACTTCTAATTCTTTATTCTCTATTTGTTTACACTTGGTTTCATTTGGGGTACCTATAGAGGTATCGTTGATTCTACTTCCTTGTCTTTTTTCCTTTTTTATCTCCTGTCGTTTGATTCCTTCAGGCATTCATGCATATGTCTTAATTTTTTATTTCCGGGTTTATTTGTTATTTTCCTTTATTGTTATTTTTACGGTTTGTTTTTGTTTGATCATGTATAGATCAGTCTTTCATCTCGCTGCAGGCGAAGCCTACTGCTTGGGAATGCTTATCATTCATAGTCTTCGTTCTCAATATTGAGTTCTCTATTTGTTTTGGTGTTTTTTTCTTCGATTTTATTGCATATATTTCTTGCCCGTTTTTCGAGAACTTTGTTAATTGGGGCTAAGTCAGCCGAGTCTAGTATTTCACTATTTCGTGTTCTTTCTCATCTCTTTGTATTAGTTATAATATATGCTGCCTTGTTTTGTACTCTTTGCAGCTTTTTCTTATTCGATTGCATTAATGTATGTGTTGGCATTGGTGGGTATGTTAATACCGATTCGATAAATGCTTTGTAGATTGTTTTTTTTTCTTTTCTGGTCATTTTCTTATAATCTCACCCCTCTTTTGGGCTTTTGTTATTCTTTCTTTTATGTGTGCATGGTAGCCCCTTTCTCCAAAGGGAAGGCCCAGCACTTGCCCTTCTTTTGCATATTCATAGTCTGTGCCGTCGATGTTTATCTGATCTTTCTTGAACCGACTTATTTGAATGTTTTTGAATTTATTTGAATTGGTTTTTATTTTCCACATCTTTTCGTATTCGTTGGTGTTTTATTTCTCTCGTTTTGTTGTCCTAGCTTGTTCTTTGGGGTTTGTGGCTCTTGTGGAGATCACCTGGCTGATATCATCTGCATATTGTATGTTCATACAATATTGCTTTTTATTTGGGGGGTTCTTCCATTTTCCATTTCCCATCCTTTCGAACGTGTCCTTTTTTATTATTTACGTTTCCTGGAGATAGATTCTAATTCCGTTTTCTTCAATCAGTTGCTGTATTGCTTTTTCGTCATGATTGGTGACATAGTTCCACTTAAATGTTCCTATTTCTATTCCTTTTTTAATATCCTCTAATTTTTGCTCTTTTAGCAAGGGGTATGCTTCGTGTACGAAAATCTTTAATTTTAAGTCTTTAGTTATGAACTATGAACTATGAACAATGAATGATATAAGTGGGTAGGTGTGGGTAGGAGATAAAGAAAGGGTGTGGGAAAAGATAGCTGAAAATAGACAAGTGGTGAAATGAGAAAGAATTGTGGTAGGGTGCAAGAAGATGCTAAGTGCCTGGTGATCAGGCCTATCGCTTTTAAATATTTTTTGTTTTGTAGTTCCTTTGTTGTCTTTGGGATAGTTTATATTATTATGGCGTTCAAGCCATTTCTCTTCAAAAAATTAATGTTCTTGGATATGTTATGCGCATTTGCTGTTGTAGTAATAAATTACTTTAATCACTTTAGTATTATGCTTAGTGTCTTTGTTTTTTTCTATATCTTGTAGTGAGTGTAAATCGTGTCTTTTTTTCTTTGATGTCTTCTTCGTTATAAATGGGTCTTTATCGGTGAGGTTTCAAAATTAGATATTATTTTCTTGGTTGGTTTTCTTGGTTTGGGTAAAAACATTCTTATTCTCATACGTAGAACCGCACTTCTGCTCCACCAACTAAAAGCCCAGCAGAGCTCGGAAATCTGGCGCGACTTATACCTCTTCTCTTCTGGTTAATCATTTAGACGATATCATCATTCAATTATCGATTAACAAGTTTCTACATATTCCTTGTCCGTTCTTCTATGACAACGTTAATGGGACTTAACCCCGCCTGTAATTCGGTACACACATTTGTTCTGCATCACTTGTAGTTTTCTCTTTTGTGTCTTCGAGACACACGAGAGGGAGAAGCGGGGTAGAGCAGCGTCGATCTTACTAGTGCATTGTAGATCTTTTTCTTATTGCTTTCACGGAGATTTCTGAACATGTATAGAGTTTTGACTGCAGCTGTGGCGTAGTGATTCATTCTTGGACGTGTTTCTTGTACCCAGTTGAAGTAATCTTCATTCTGAGTAAATTTCCCTCCGTGTTGTAGGGATAGAGTCTATCCCCCACCCTAACATCGTAAAGTAGTCTCCTGCCTATGGGGACTACTTTGAACTTTTCCTGGTTCGTGCGGATTTTCCACCGGGCCTCGTAGGTGTTCTGATTTTCAATTTCTGCTGCTGTCATACAAGCTTTCCAAAGCGCATTCCTCCATGGACAAGTGATTATCTGGGTGAAATCATCGGCGAATTAAATGTTGAGGCAAGTGGGGCTGATGAAATGAAATGAAAAGAGAAGTGGGAGACAAAGAACAGCTCTTCCGCCCCCCCGCCCCCCTTGGCCCTCAGAGAGCGGCCAAGAAGGGAGGGGGAGGCCCGGTACGCCTTTATAGACGCCCATAGTCACTATAGCCACACTGTCTAGAATCAAAGTAGGCTCCAAGCACTGTGAGTACGGCGGATAGGAGTGAGAGGGAGAGGAAAAAGAAAGTTTTAGGATAGGACAGCGAAGAAAATAGTAGGAGACAAAAGTGTACTTAGTTAGTCATGGGAGATACAGTTTAAGGTGGAATCCGAATCACGATGTATCGCTTGTCTCTAACTATAACTTTGCAGTTTATCGTGACCCCTGTCCCACGTATCTACTATGAGTCCCGTGTGCGAATGTGATAGTAAATAATAATAGATGTTGAAGGCTCAAGGAACTAAGAGGTTTGCACAAAGCGATGTTAGTTGCCTGGAGGTCAGGCTTATCTCTGTCCATTATAGGTAGTTATAGCTCGTGTGATAATGTTAGAAAATTTGTATTTGCGTGAGTGTCCTGCATTGCTGTTATTTTTATTTATTTATTTATTTTATTTTGTATATGTATCTATTTTTAATATGACTAAGTAGCGTTGGTATTTATTAGAAGTTCAAACCATTATTAGTAATTATTCCTACTAAACACTGGTGTAAGTTTCTATCTCTCTATCTATTCTTTCGTATTCCTATCTTAGTTATAATTGACTATGTGCTATTCTCTGGTGATGCTTTGGTTATTTAATTACTCTTAGTCGTCCTCGAGTATTATTCTCTTTCTCTAGGTGTAGATTTCTTCTTCGTCCTCTTCTACTCATTCTACTATCTTTTAAACTTGGAAATAATCTGTGTGATCTCCATCCTTCTCTTTGGGCAATTTGGTTGGTTAATTCAACTCCTACTTCATTATGTGTCTTTTCTAAGACTTTCCTTGCTCTTTTTGCAAATATTCTTTTAAGTAGCTTTATCCTTGCCTCCCTGTGCAGGTCTCGTAGTCTTCTTCTTTCTCTTCTTCTGGTGTTTGTTATTAGGTAGATAGCTTTGTTTCGGACGTTTAGAGTCTCAAAAGTTTTCTTCTTTAGATCAGGTACATCGCGATAGTAGGATAAATTATCGCAGACTGTACTATGACTTGATAAATTTTCCTCTTGTTTTTCATGCTTAGGTTAACTAACTTGTACAGTAATGCCAGACGGCTCTTTCCTCGATTTACCTTCTCAGTTACGTGCTTTTTATAACCTGATTTCGTAATGGTTAGTCCAAACACCTTACATTCTTTGTCGTATCTGTAGCGCTGTCTTTTACATATAAAGGATCGAAGTTAGCAGTAAATAAAACAGTTTTGTTGGTGAAAATTTATTGATTTCACTATTGCATCATGTTATTTGAGTCATGGCAATTATGTGTGAAAAATAATATTGCCTAAATGTCCGCCCAGGCTTCGGCGGCACACCTCCACTCGATGGTCAAAATATTTGATGACGTCCCTGCATAGTCGCTCCTCGATCTCACCAATATGCCCTATTATCTCATCCTTCAGCTTTTAAATTGTTGTTGGCTTGTTGGCATAAACCTTACTTTTGAGATGATCCCAAAGGAAGAAATCTAAAGGCATCGAGTCACACGATCGTGGTGGCCAATTAACCTCGCTGTTTCGAGAGATGATGTAACCTGGGAACTTCTCATTCAATAAAGCCAACCTTGCATTGGCTGTGTGACATGTGGCACCGTGCTGTTGAAACTACAAATCTTCGACATCCATAGAATTCAATTCAGGCCATAAAAAGTTGGTTATCATGGCAAGGTATCGCTCGCCTGTCACCGTAACAAAATTCCCGGCATCATTTTTGAAGAAATACGGCCCAATGATTCCGCTAGCAAAAAATGCACACCAAACAATGACCTTTTGTCGATGCAGTAGCTTTTCAACAATCTTCCTGGGATTTTTATCAGCCTAAATGCGACAATTCTGCTTATTAACGAATCCGCCAAGATGAAAATGGGCTTCATCACTAAAGATGATTTTTTGCGAAAAATCATCATCGGCTTGTCTTTGCTCGTGCACCCAATTGACGAAATTTACGGCGCTTCAAATGGTCAACAGTCTTCAGTTCCTCTGTCAATTGAATTTTGTAAGCGTATAGAGACAAATCTTTTGTCAAAATTCGATGTAACATTGTTGTGGAGAGGTTCAATTCCTGCGCGCAAAGAAGAATAAAGGTGTCTAGATCTTCGGCCACATTATCGTGCACTGCAGCAATTTTTTAAGCTATACGGCGTAAACGAGCACGCAATGGCATTTTCATATTTGCCACCGACCCCGTTTGTTTGAATTTATGAACAATTTTCCCAATTGCACTCTCGATTGGTCGATTATGTTGACCAAATTAATCGCGAAGTGATCGAAATGCGTTTCTGTTTGAACGTCCATTTTTGTAATAGGCTTCGATGATTTTAATACGTTGTTCGATTGTTAATCTTTCCATAGTTAAAATTTCTAATGATTGTAGTTGTTAAATTTGAAAGAAAAAGAAAAAAATCATTAGACGCTTAAACTTAACTCACATTTAAAATCGGTCCAAGTTATTGGAACACCCGTTACATCTGAGATGCTCCTCCTGTACACGAGTATCATTTTAAATTTATCACTGTTGGTTTTAATTTTCCATTTTTCTTCGTATCTATTAATGCTACTTATTTCTTCTGTAATCATCCTAGCTTGCATTGGGCCGTTCCAGTATTGGCAACTATTATCTGAGTGAAGTCTTTGGCAAATTGGATGTTCAAGCAGCCCTCATTTCTTGGCGGTGGCATATCTGCTGTGTAGATTGAATAAAGAGACGGACTCAGACATCCGCCTTGGGACAAACCCGTAGTGAGCTCGAATATCTCTCCCTGATGTTGTCATATTTCCACATGAGCACGTCTCTCCATTACATAATCACATAAAATCCCTTCTATCTTGTTGTTCATTCCTAATCTGATTATTTTGAGTTGCATACCCCTCTGTCATACTTTGTGGGGTTGAAATGAAATGCAAAGAGAAGTGGGGGACAAAGAACAGCTCTTCCGACCCTGCCCCTGCCCCCATTGGCCCTCATGCAGCGGCCAAGAAGGGAGGAAGGGAGGCCCAGTACTCCTTTGTAGACCCCCATAGTCACACTGTCTAGAGCCAATTACTCTGACCATCATCTAAGCTCGTCGATGATTGGTAAGTTTCCAAATGACTCAAGGCCAGTGTGTGAGACAGTCCTGCCCCGCGAAGTCGTTCCTCTGCATTTTTTCCCGTTAAAGGTGGCAAAGGAAAGGGCAAGACCACTTGCTCGGCCACGTTCCGACTTGTGTTAAAAAAGCCGGGTTTGGCGTTCAGGCATTCAGACGTGGCTATAAATGCCGATCAAATGTCTTCCTTCTCCTTTTGTTAGATGCATACGCGACTGCTCTCTTTTCCCTACAGCTGATGTGGTGGTCAGCATCTCGCAGGTGTTCGTTGAGAGCGTTGCTGAACCACCCTGCCCAAACATCCTGCTTGTGCTCCCTTACCCTGGTGTCAACGCCCCTGTGTGTCTCACCAAAGTAGGCCAGTGGGCAGTCGCTGCAGGGTACCCTGTATACTACGGAATTCCTGTTGTTCTCCGTCGATGGTTCGGAGCGGCAGATGTCTATGGAGAACAATTTGAAGTTTGTTTTCACTAATTAATTGAGGAGAAATGGATTTTTGGTTTTACGGAATTATTAAAGATGAGGTCAAATTGAATTCATTGAATTATTGACGACAAATTAAGTTGGTTTATATTCACTATTTGACGACAAATTGAATTTATTTTTTACTAAATTATTAGCTATGAGTTAAATATTGTTTTATTATATTATTGATTAGTTTGTTTTTACTGAAATATGTACAAACAATTTATCTTTATTTTTACATATAATGGATGAAAAGAATAAGTTTGTTTTTACTGAATTATTGAGTATGAATTAAAGTTTGATTTCTTAAATTATTGATGAGAAATTGAAGCTCGTATTTATTGATTCATTGAAGAAAAATTCAAATTTGATTTTACAGAATTATTGAGATAAATTAAAATTTCTTAAGACTGAATTATTGACTATAAATTTAAATCTGTCTATTGCCGACAAATTGAAGTTGTGTTTTTACTGAATTAATGTCTATAAATTAATATTTTTTTTATTGAATTATTTAATATGAATTAAAGTTTGTTGTTATTCAATTATTGACTAAAAATACCCTTTTTTGAGTGATTATTGATGAGAATTAGAAATTTCTTTTACTAAATTATTATATCTGAATTAAGGTTTGTTTTATTGAATTATTAACTATGAATTAAAGTTTGTTTTTACTGAAGTTTTTATGTAATATTGAAGTTTGTTTTCACTAAATTATTTGCGACAAATAAAAGCCAATTTTTACTGAAATATTAGAGATATTAAGGTTTATTTTACTGAGTTTTGAAGGTGAATTAAAGTTTTTTATTGAATTATTAAGTAATAATTATAAGAGTTAAAGCTTGTTTTACTGAATATTTAGGTGAAATTAAAAGTGTTTGGGATGAAGAGTTTGTGAGAATTACGAGCTTTCCAAGCTCTTAGCGCCCCCAATTACTCCACTCTCTCTGGTACCCTGGCCTTTCACCTATTTTCTTTTCTCCATCTTCACTCCTTTTCTCAAGAAGTTATGCAAGAGATCAGGTTGATTTTCGCTTACACTTTTTCAGAGATAAAAAGGAGAACCTAACAATGTCAAACGTCTCACTCGGTAAGCTTTACCTCCTCTATCCACCACCAAATCCACTGGTTCTTCCTCCTTAAAGATACTACGTTCTGTCCAAAAAAATACCGTGGTGCCAATAATTACCACGTGTGTATTTGTACCCCCCCCCCCTAAATGGGGAAAATCTAAGTAAACTAAATAAATACAAAATATTAGGCAACAAAAGGAGTCAAAATAAACGGCCAAATTTCCTATTAAATGACACAATCTTCGTTAAAAGCACGAAGATGTTAACATTTGACGTTATTAAGGCGTTTAACAACTACCTCAACCCTTGAATGGAAGAAGCCCAATTCTGCCTACGTGCCTGACGCATCGTTACATAAACCTGTCTACATATCTGCCACAGCGTAAAATAATAGCTCGTAACATTGCACTTAAAAGATTGAAGTGGACATTCCAGAGGCAAATATGTACCATGGAAAACTATCATGGAGTTCCCTGGCTATTGAATACAATGATAATGTTGTAATACATACACACTGACGTTAAAGCAGCCGAGGGAGACAGATATAATGGAACAGCTGATGTGCAGGGAATAGTAATTGGCCTGGCAGATCAGTGATTGTGTCAGGCACTCCGTGTTTGCATTTGGAGTCGTTGTTGTCTGGCATCTTGTTAGGAAGATATTGGTATTACATACTCGGGTTCGTTTTTGCTCTTTTATAAATCTTATTGGGATATTTTCATCTTTTATTTACCTTGTTTTCTGCTTTTCTATACGTTCGTCATTAAGAACTAATCTTGCTGTCTCGAGAACGGCACTACAGAGTTGCCTACTTTTCTGTGTCACAAAAAGATTGGGATGATCTGATGAAGGTTCCAAATGAATCTTCATATCAATGTATTAGATATATTCCACAAGTTTGTATACAATAAAAATGAACAAAATCCAAGCCTCAAATTTCAATTTGAGGTGAGAAACGCCTACGAGAGTATAACGATGTGTATAATCAAGAAGTGATTTAATGAAGTACCAAGTAAAAAAACAGGAGACTTGTCAATTTCAGCAACATGACTTTTGTTAAGCAGCAAAGAACAAGTATTTGGTGATGATTTTGTGGAGGAGGAATGGTAACAGCGATGTTTAGCAAAGGTTAATGCTGACAATACACTAACTCATCAAAGTTTCACTCTCCTACCCAAACAAACTCTCAAGAATTCAATATTTGTTCTTGCTTAAAAGAAATTCTGTTGCTTAAATCTACTCAATTTAAACCGCTAACCTCTAACGAAACTAAACCCTCGTGACATAATCAAACCTAATTTAACTAACATAAATATAACGAGTTATCTGACAGTAAACCTAATTTCCTTTATATGTAAAGTAATAGAGTAAATTATTGATATAAAATAACGCAAGCATTTGTAGAGTAATCAAATTTTAGTAAATAATCAACACAGTTTCAGGAAAGTGAAAATTTGTTTACCTAGTCCGGTCACATTTTAGGACCGTGTGTCCAAAGCTGTCGATTCTGATATAAGTTATGATATGATCTATCTATTCTTTGTGGAAGCCTTTGATAAACCTACATTCAATATCCTTCTTTCAAAGTTTAAAGCTATAAACATTCACGAAAAGGGGATATCATAGATTAGGAAGCTGGTTAACAGATCGTAAACAAAGGATGCTTTTAAAAGTGTCGACTAATCACAAGTGGAGTTCCTCAAGTCTCCGTTTTGGGCCTACTCTTATTTTAAATTCTGGCCTGGTAAACACTATAAATTCTGCAATGAAGTACCAAGTAAAATCATTTCCTTACGATATTAAACCTGGGTAGTTAACAAAGGATAAAAATGACCGAAATTGTTTACAAAATTGCTTAAATAGGTTAATTAATGTTTCCAAATACGGTGTTTTACACTTCGGAAAAAAATAATCCTAAATTTAAATTTTATATCCAAGGATCAGAGCTTATATAAGTAAAAGAACAAGTAGATCTAGGAGTTGAACTAGATAGTAAATGAAATTTCTCTAGTCAGTGCATATCAGTTAGAAACAAAACAACAAGAGTACTATCATTTATCAGGCAATCTGTCTCAACACGAAAACCACACTCTATTAATCCTAAACACGTCTTTACTCACAACTATCTTAGATTAGGCTGCTCCCTTCTGATCTCCACAATTACCTAGAGATATAGAAATAATAGAACAAGTTCAGGTCGCTATACACAAATCATAGGGGGAATAAAAAATCTTAGGTACGAAAAGAGGCTTAGACAACTAAATCTCTATTTCCTCGAACATAGGATTAGAAGGGGGAACAAATAGGAACTTATAAATTGTTGACTAAAATTCCAGATAAGGCAGAAAATCTGTTTGGCTTTCAGGAATGGCTCGACGAGAGAGCACGACAAAAAGATGAATAGGTGCAAATTGAAGGTAAAAAACAAATTGTTTGTTTGTTTCATGAACAAAGCTTAGCTTTGTTATCCAGGTTAAATAAACTAACCTAATTCAAAAACCTAAGGTAAAATAGGCGAAACAACTGAACCCAATCTCATGTTACTTAACAACCTAACTTAAACTTCCAAAACATAATCTAACAAAAGCTAATTTAACTAACTTTACCCAACCTAACTAAAACCAATTAGCCTAATATAGCCATAATTATCAAGCAACCTAACTTAACCTAACCTGACATAATCTAAGCAAACCTAATATAACCTAATTAACCTAAATTAACTCCAACCATTTCACCTAAAAGAGGCATAACTAACTTAACCTATTCCATTAGGCCTAACTTAACCTAAAAGCGCAATTCATTTAACTTAACATAAGCTCAACAAACTTAACCTAACTTAACTAAATCAATTTAACCAAATTTAAGCTTAATTAACTTAACCTAACCTAATTCAACCAAACTAACGTAAAGAAAGCTAAACAACTTGACAAAAATTCAAGTAACCACAAACTAACTTAACCCAACTTAATATAATCTAACCAAACTTAATTTAACTAACTTAACTCAAACCAATTAACCTAACAAAACTTTAAGGGACTTACTTAACCTAACCTCGTTATAACGGGGTAATTTCCTAACCTAAGTCAAGCAACCAAAAGTGAAATAAGCTAAACAAATGAAACCAACCTGACGTAACATACCAACCTAACTTAACCCAACCTAACATAATCTAAATTAGCCGGTGTTTCTCTACTGCAACATCAAATGTAAGGTTAAAATCGGCCCGTTAGATATGTCTTTATGGGGGCTTGTTAGTTTTGTCTATTTGATTCAGTCACTTTCTTGATATGAATGAGGACAGACTCACATCATTCCCAATGACTAACCATTGCTATACTAAGCTTAATCCTCGACTGCTTACATTGCAGTTTAATTTATATTGATGATTGTGTTAATAATTGGCGGAAAGAATTAGTTTAATCCTCAATATATAATGAGAGACTAACAAGGGAATGTCCCGCAGTTTTGTGAGGAGTGATCTGCAAAGAAAATGGTAAAGCGAAGAAGGAATGTGTGGAAAATAGAATAAAATAAATTGTACGAAGCCAACCTCCGACAAAAAGTCAAATAGTCCACAAGTCTGTGTTCAAGAACTCGTCCCGATTACAAGGTACAAGCGGTAGCGACCCCGCTCGTTCCGGTACCTGGAAAGGTAACGTGCGTGAATATCACCCAGATTGGGACATTCAACAATAATGTGCCGAATAGTCTCGGGGACAACGCAGTCATCGCAGTAAGGTTCAGGCGAGCGCTCCATCAAATGGCAGTGCTTCCCGCGAGTATGTCCAATTGGGAGACGACAGAAAGCAACCTAAAGCCGTCGCAGTATTTGGGGGTAGGTCCATGAGAGCAGTCGCGGCGCAATGACATGTAACTTTATGTTTTCCTCGACCGTCTCCCACTTTTTTTGTCAAGTTGCCCTGATACCCATCATGTATTCGGTGTGAGGAAGAGTGAAACTCTGGTATGGTCACCCAATACTGGAGGACTCTTTGGAACTACCATCGGCGTGCTCATTCCCTAGCTGCTACATGTCTAGGAACCCAGCAGAAGGTAACGTCGACAACCACACGGCCTGCGGCAACCGTGGCATCACGGATTCCGCGAACAAGGGTGTGTGGACATTCCAATGTCCCGATAGTACTCAGGGCGCCTTGTGTGTCGTGGTCTGCGAACCGGGCGCGAAGCGTTATCTCCCGTACTGAGTGAGGTATTGCAACCAGCTCGGCCGTGAAGACAGACACGCACCTGGTAGAGCCTAGCTGATTTCAAATGGAGGGGATACGGCGTGGAAGCCGACCACCTTCTGTAACTTGGAGCCATCCTTGTACACTGGAACGGATATAGCGTTCTAGCGTGACCTAAAATGTGCTTTCTAAGGTCGAAAGCATTAAGCCCAGCGCTGTGGAAGTGTTGAAAGTAGAGGCACGGCGACAAATAGTCAAAAGTGGTACCATCCAAGCTGGCGTCCTGGGAAGAAATAGAGGCGCCACCTTCCCTAAGAGCTACACCGAGATTTTGAAGAAGTTTCCAAGTCCTGAATCCAAGGGGCTTAAGGCAGTGTTTCCCAGAAAAACGTATGCCCCACCAGTGGTTGAACAAAAGTTAAAAAAATATAACCATGACAAAAGAATATAATATATTTATGGACTACAAACGAATATGTGAATCGCTTTAATTTAGTGAGAACCGTGTGCGTGGCGCCAAGGTCCTCCCAAGGTTAGTCCGGGAATTATTGAAACTTTTGAAGGTCGTAAGGTCATAAACACAATAAGTGAATGCACGCGACTTTAGTCAGCAGACCTTTTTAACAAAGTATTCCCTGATTCATCTTGTGGCAATGACGAGCAAGTCGAAGCGACTGAGCTAAATTAGATATGAACCAATTTCAATCTTATTTCATATACCTGTGGGTTGCCATTTTACAAAATTCTAAAAAAAAACAGATAATTATTTATTGTCAAAACATATTCTTGGATCCCACGCTCACGCCCCACTAATAGGGTGTACACCCCACATTGGAAATCACTGGCTTAGGGTATGATTGACGTCTTTCGGTGGCATAGGCACCGTCGATGTTGACTGCACATACTGTGAGATCCGTTGACAACTGAGGGAATTGTCGGGTCTGCGCGTACAAGCGCATAATGCACTGTGCAGGGCGCAGAGCGAGTGGAATCGCCCCGTTATCGCTAAGTAGGCACTCAATGGGGCACGTGTAGAGACCAGTGTGGTGGATTGTGTCCACTTCCCTCAGTACTGCTCGGCTTCCGTTGTATAAAACTCGCATCCGTAGTCAAGTTTTGAATAAATAAAGGATCCATATAAAAGTAAGGCAGTAGCCGTATTGGCACCTAAAGTGTTGAACGTCACAAAATGAAGAATATCCATGGTGCAGGTACAAGAGACCTTAAAGCTGAGAACATCAGGCCCCTAGGTGAGGCGTCGGTGGTCAAATACAAGACCAAGGAAACGGTGCGAATCCACCACCTCCAGGTGAGCCCCGTTGAGGGGGCAGGGAAATGTGTGAAAGAAATAAAGCCACAGATGCCACTGTATAAATTGGGGTCGGGAGAGCACGAAAGTACGAGCGTGGGGCGGGAGCATTTTTTGTAGTCATCTGCCGCCTGGTTTACATGCTACATGTGGCCCCTCCTTGCGGGAGATAATAATAAAAAATGGAAGGAGAGAAAATAGGAAGGAAAAAAGAGTGTAGAGAAAGCTGCCATGTCAAATATCCCCCCTCCCATCGGATCTAATGTTAAGGGGGATGGTCCCTCTTGCCCCGAGTGAGGGATGATTGGAAAAGGTGGTCCCTGAATAGCCTGAACATTATCTGCAAGTCAGGAAGAATTGGTGCGAAAGATCTTGTAACGAAAATGCTAAAAAATGAGTTAAGGAATATTGTTGATGTGTAGAAGGAACCCCCAGGTGGTTTCCATCTTGTTTGAGATTGCTGGGGGCCTTGAGGCGGGGGTATCATGTCGTCCCCCTAAGTGGCAGATGTAACTGTGTACATGGGGTGCCTCCCCGCAGGCGAAAATGAGTAAAAATACTGTAAGGGAAATATCTGCTTTACTACAATTTTCACCCTGGATGAATGATCAGAGTGGACTTCTTTCCATTCATTTAGTAGTTCCTACACAAACAGAAAGGAAGTGAGATGTACGAAAACAGAATAAACACGCTAATATAAACTGCAAAACTATACAACCAGACAGAGTTCAGAAATCCATAGTCAGAGAATTACATAAGCAGATGCGGAATTAAGAACTTCAGAATCTACAAAATACACACACAGCCGTGGAGTTTACAAGAACGGAAACTACAGAACTAAACAAATAGCAGAGAGTTCAAAAATGAAAAGGATACAGAAATCCTCAAGCAGAGAGGGAATTAAGAACGTCAGAAAATACAGAAATATACAAATATAATTGGAATTCGCAAGAACCAAAACTACGGAACTACCTGAGCAGACATGGAATTCACAAGGAGAGAAGCTCGGAATAATACCTATACAAACCTACAGGAAATTTATAGATACGGAAGCTACATAACTGCACAAAAAAAGGGGATTTCAGAACTACAGCTTTGACCTCACTATGCAAAGAAGGAGCGGTCAGTTCGAGGTGAAAAGCTTTCCCAAGGATCCGAGAAAGAAAATATTTCTCTCTTAATATCAAGGAACAGTAGGAATCACACATGTAAATTTTCCCCTCCCCACCAGCATAAATGACCTTTTTATTCATACCTCCCTTCTGTCCCTCTGTCCCATAAATGACATTCCATTTTCCTTGAGAATCGCCCGGAAACGTATTCCATTGCCTTTCTGAGGCGTTTATCGCGCCTTTGATGGGAGAGCCGGGAAGAAGGTCGCTCCTTTCTAATGTTAACGAGAGCGGCGGATAATGGCATCTTAAATGCAAGAAAAAAAAAGTTCCAAGGCTCTTTTTGAGGTGGTCTTTCTACCTCACCTATTATCCTCAATCTCATATGCAAATGAAAAAGACATTTTGTCACTGCCTTTGAAGACTCGGCAAGTGTATAAAAGCTGTTTACATAATTTTTTTTTTACAAAATCAAACAACTCATAGCATAAATCAATGATGAGAAAAGCCTCTCAAATGCCATTCCAGTCAGAAAATACAGGCCGGAAAGCCATTAACTATGATTGTACAATTTGAATCCAGAGGAATGCATAATCAGCTGTCAACCAGTCTCTAGTATGGAGCGGAACGTGTCCATGGCAACCTCTGTTTGCCAAATCTCAGGTAGACAACCCTAGCATCCTTATGGACGGCTGAAGTTGTCATATAGTTGTTCCGAGATGGAAAACTTGTTACATTGTTAAATGCAACTTGGTAGCGGCAACATACGGGGAACTAGCTGTTTAATACGACGTGGCTATTTGGGTTTCCCAAATAGACTATAAAATCCTGGGATCTCGGATACAGTTCCCGGGAAATAATGGTATTTTTTTCATATTTAACTCAATATTTAGCAAATTTTTTTTAACATGCAATAAATATTTTAATATAAACATATATGAAAATAATATATAGCTGACTAAATTTATTAAAGCCTTATTGCATAAGTTACTGTTAAGTTAATAAACTTAACTTTTAACTATTAACGCTTGGATACCCAGCTGATATTCAAAAGGTCAGTAGTATGAAAACCCCTCCTCCCCTCTACAGTATTTGTGTAGACTCTGGTTTTTCATTAGAACTATACTGTTGGAATTGGCTAAAATAGTTTATTTTAACTTAATCGGTTTTAATTGAAAATGGTTAAATATAAATTACTTCCTTTAAAATCATTAAGAAACCATCATTTCGAAAATTTATATTAAATAAGCTAATAATGGGGCAATAAATTTTGCCAATCAATTTAGTTAAAAAAATTCATAGATTTAAAAGTAAACAAAGCAATCATTTATGTTACATTCTTCTCCCTGTGCACTATAAATTAGGATTGGACAACATTTTTAAGTGGGTGTGCCAAAATTAGCCAAATCTCTTATATAAAATTTTATCAAGGGCCAATAATTGACCTAAACACAATAAAAGGATAAAATATTATATATATATATTCTTTGATTAATTCTTAATTCCTTATGATGCCTAAAAATCACAGGGAAAAAATATCTTTTTACCAACAAAAATGCATAGAATTTTAAAGAGAATTGAATCTTTAACATTTTAAGTAAAAAACAACAAATCCAAACTAAAGAAAAAAAATTGTAGACCTTTTTATTTATTTACCATCAATGAGACATCTGCTGTTGCATCAATGATAACAGATAATTAATTTATAACAGGTTGTACTATGCGGTTGCTATATAAAATAAGTTGGAGATACATAAATTAGTTTGCTTATAGTAACCATTTGAGTTCGCGTGCTAATATGAAGTGTTGGCGTGCCACGTTCGACACGCGTGTCAAGGATTACCCAGGCCTACACTAGATACATATATTAAAAAGGATTTATAGCTTGAGTTTACCAAATTAACAAGTTAGGTAATGGGTTGGCTCTTTAGGTAGCTAACTGAAGCCTACGACTCAAGAAAGATAAATATATTTGTTTTCATAATATAAATTTAGTGTATTATTAGGAAAATATTCTATTTTATTTCGATAGGATCAATTAGATTAATTATAAAATATTGATGATAGGACAATCGCTGCACTATGATTCCCAAGAAGACATTATAAAAATAATTACTTTTTGCTTTGTTTAGGTAAAACTTCGTATTTTTTAAAGTTTTTTTTGTTCATTAAGGAAAATAATACTTAAATTCTTAAACGTTATTTTTTACATGAATGAAAATTTCCCTTTATTTTATAAATGTTACTTTTTGTTACATTGATAATTTGTTATTATAAAGCATGACTGTAGTAAATGGATTTATATATATTTAGGTATTTACTTTCTATACATTGAATTTCAACTAGATTTCATTGTCTACTCTATTATAATAAAAACTAAGCTTAAACTGATTACTCTAAATGCCGGATCAATTCACTTTAGATAATTAAGAAAATCCTTAATTTTTAGGTTTTTCCTTAATTAAATTTTTGAATTCCGGGATTTCAAGGGAGATCCTAGCTAAGAAAATGCTAGGAAACCAGAATCCTGGCGGATACTCAGGAAAGAACACAAGTAAGAGGGAGAGACAGTAAAAAAAAGGTAAATATGGAGACAGAGACATAGAATAACGGCAATTAAGCAAAACTCATAAATATTAAATCGTGACGTGAGGAAGATTTATTTGGGGCTTCCAAAAAAACATTCAAGAGAAGAAATATTTCTAATTTAACCTATCAAACTTAACGTAACCTAGCTTAACTTGACTTACCTTAACCGTCTTAACCTAACCAAACTTTGCCTGATTAATTTAATCTAACTTAACCAGATTAACTTAACCTCACCTATTCGAACTTAACATTAACTTAACATAACCTCTTTAGATTAATGTAAACTACCTAGCTTAACATAATTCTTTTAAGTTAGTCAAATCTGACCTAACCAAACTTTGCAAGGTTGATGTAACCTAATCTAACTTAGGCTAACTTACCCAACATAAATAACCTAGCTTATCTTAGTCGCCTTAACCTAACCTCACCTAGCCTAACCAAACAGAGTAACTTACGCTATCCTAACATAAGTGTCCCAAGCAACCTTAACCTAACTTAACCAAATTATTATAACTTAACATCCCTTAGCTGACTTGATATAACATAACTTAAACTGACCTGACATTAGTTCTCCAGTTTAACTTAATCAACTTAACTAAACGTATAGTAACCTTAGTGAACTTAACTAAGCTATATTTTATCACCTTTACCTAACATAACCAAATTAACCTAACGTAGCCTGAGCTAATTAAAACAAATTAAGGTGATCAAACGTAAGCTATCCTCACCTTGCTTAAATATGTTACCTGTCCCAGCACTGGATCGAGAGGGGTCGCTACCTCTTGTCCCATTTGGCCGGGACGAGTTCGTGCACACAAAACTGGAGACTCTTTAACTTCTTGGAGGAGGCTGGCCTCCCCCATTTTATTTTACTCTATTTGGTGTTGGGCGCACGCGCCGCCGTCAGGCCTTCCCTTAGGCCGGAGCGAGCAATTTGCTTCTTCTTGGCTTTATATTGTTGAGTTTGTTTGTTTTTTCTGACTTTTTGTATAGTTTGTTTTGGGGGTTATAGTTATTAATGTAGCATAGTAATGGGCTGATTTTTTAAGGACGGTTGCTATGCCCCTGGGGACAGTCGCCAGATGGTCGCGGTGAAGGAAAAAATCACTTTGCGTAACTTATCCTGCGACTATCGCAAACAGGTTACTGACGAATTTAGAAGTAAAGATAATTGCAGTAGAATAAAACATATACAACTCGGAGATTAATTGTAGTAAACTGGCCTTTACCACTCTTGTTTTTCTACCCGATAAAAAAAGTAAACAACGCGAACACGTAGCAATTTTTTGCCCTTCTCTGAGAAGGTGCTTCCGAGATGACCTCGTGAGTCTTTTTGACTCAGGAAGTAGTTTTCTATACTGATGAGTGGACGTCCCTACTTTTTTTTACCTCGGGGAATGAAATGAACTGTAAACATGGAGGTCAACGGCACACTGCGCTATCTAAAGACCTCGTGAGAAGGACCGAGCAAATATGCCCAGCAGGGTCTTGGAACGTGAACGCTTGAGGAGAGTCTCCCTACAAAACAGACCTAAATTCGAGGACACAAGCATCAATTTCTAAAGGTAGCAAGCGTGATAAAGGCGGGTTTGATATCAAACCTTGTATACATTGTTGTCTTCGAGGGTCACTTTAAACTTTAATATGATAATGTCCATGCAAAACAGGAAAGATACGCTTCGAGGGTCACTTCAAACTTTCATATAATAATATCCATGCAAAACAGGAAAGATACGCTTCGAGGGTCACTTCAAACTTTCATATGATAATGTCCATGCAAAACAGGAAAGATACGCTTCGAGGGTCACTTCAAACTTTCATATAATAATGTCCATGCAAAACAGGAAAGACGCATACATAGGCTGTTCATTATTACGATCCTCAAAAGAAAATTTAATATTGTGATCAGATTTAATCTGAAAGATAGCATATGCATATCATTATAAAGAGGAATTGTAAATATCATATAATTTATATTTATTTGAACTTTATTGTATAAATGCCTACTTTTGCACATATACATATATCTCACGTATTCTCATGGGCATGTTCTGTGTCACACAGGGTATCAAAGGCAATCAATTCTCGAATCGAGCTAACATTTCATCGTGATTTAGGTATCATACTTTAAGATAAAGTATGAAAATGAACCAATAAAAGTTAGATTTAAAAATTCTGATTGATGGAATGAGGAAGCGAAGCATGTAGTGCAAAGTCAAAAAGGGTAGATGAAAAGGATAGTGCAGATGAGAATGACAGGGTGATGCAGTTTAATTCATGGAAGGAGATGAAAGGGAAAATGAAACAAGTAATTTAACATAAAAAGAAAGCATGAAATGAATCTTTGAGATGTAAGATGAATGAAGATTCCGATGGGAATAGGAAACTCTTAGTGGTGGACGTGTGAAGGGTAGTAAACCGGGATAAGAAGAGCTGACAACATCAAGGGTCTAGAGTAGCAGGGTACTTGTGAGCATGAGAAAGTCAAAGTAGATGGATGGTATACTTTGATAGGTTGTATAATATGGGTATGGAATATGAAGCAAATGTAAAGATGATTTGCTTAAATCGGATGTTGTTACGGAATGCAGAAGAGGTAATCTTGCAAGAGATTGCTCGATTAGATGGTGAGATAGCTGGGATGCTAATAGGTGTTGGTGATTGTGTCATGGAATGTGACTGGAGTGTTGCTAATGTCGCTAGAGCTGTGAGAGAAGTGTGTATGAGACTTAGAGAAAGGGGTGTAATATCGATGAGAGACGGGTTCTTTCTATTTTGGTATATGATGATGATTTGGTGTTGGTGTCCAAGAGTGAGATGGATTTGGTGTGAGAGAGAAGGAGGCTAAATGTCAAGTAGAAAAGAGTAAGGTAAATGGTATGTGGAGGTGAGAATGAGATAGAAGGGATGTATGAATCAGTGTTGTCAGACTTAAACAGGTGTCAAGTTTTAGTTATCTAGGAGGCATCGTAAAGGATAATGGTAAAACCACACAGGTTTATGGTAGGAAAGTATCTTGATCAATTGTAGTATTAGTGAATGCTGAAAGTTTGAATGTGGAATATACCAGAAAGCTGTGTGAAAGTATGCTTGTCCCAAGGTTGTTGTATGGGAGTTAGACTATGTTATGGACAGAGAATTAAATATCTCGACTGAGACCAGTGCAATTGGACTTGAGAGAGTTGCTTGGCGTGCGGAAAGACTGTGTAAGAGATGTTTATGGCGTGAATGAGGCTGTTACTGAAAATGTTAGGCGGTGCTGTGGACATATATGTAAAATGGATGGAAATAGACTTTTAAAGAGAATATATGATATAATGAGTGTGTCGAGGTAATGGTATTGTATTTGTTGTTTTAAGGAAGCCGGTCTGATACTATTAATTATGCAAGACAACAATACTTCAATATTTGCTGAGTGGACTTTTTATTACTCTATTGTTGAGAGAGTGTCACAACGTTTAATCCATTTTTAAGGAGAGAGCCCATTAAACACGTAAAGGATCCATTGAAACACCAGAATTATCTCCAAATAAACATATATTTTAAATTTAACAATTAACTACAAACAAAAACAGTACAAATATTTATATTCACCTCATAAGTTAACCGAGGCCAAACACGCTGGCCACTGGGCCTATTACAAAATCTATTCATGACAAAAATTAAAAAATAGGCTCCACGTAAACAAACCAATTGCCGATTAGTTATTTTATCGTGGCCCTTTTAGATTAGCGTTAAACATCAAATTAAATTACACTCTTCTACTAGTAAATATGACGGGGTTCACGCACAATTGTTTCTACTTCAGTTAATTTGAGTACCGTAATAAACTCATACTAACGCAATACGAATATAAATGGTCATTCTAACTTACATAACAGATAGAATCAGGGATTGCCGGATGTCACTAGAGGGCTTTTTCGCGCTTCAGAGTGTTGGAGCGGCCGATGGTAGATTTCTTTGAGATAGGATGGAGGTAAGGAAATCTGATGTCTAATTCTTCGGTCTTAAGATCGCAATTTGAGAGTCACTCGAGGGCGACTGGTTCTTCTATTATCTTGCTTGAGAAATTCTTGTTTTGTACTAGGAATATTGGTCCTGCTCAGCTTTTTACTAAGCCTGTGCAGGATGCTTCGGGCTGGCACTGATATAATACTTCTTCTCCGGCTGCCGAAATTCCTGGTTTGGCACTAGGAATGGTAATCCCGTCAGACTTATTCTAAGTCTGTACCGGATGGTTCGGTCAGGTACCAATACAAAACGTGACATTTTAAGTTAATTTGACACTGATGAATGATCGATCTTCTCGAACTAATCGTTTATCGTCTCTCCTTGAAATAATCTTGGTTATATCGCAATGGGCGAAGTACCGATCTTCTCGAACTGGTCCTCTATCGTCTCTCACCGAATAATCTTTTCTCTTACCCTCAGGGGCTTATTTATAAGCTGGAGACTACCCCATCTAAGGAAGAAGGGGCGAGGCCGCATCGGAGAGAGCGAGGGGTGAGGAGGTTGGCAACGCGGTGCCCAAGTCGGCTTGTTAAATAGACACACCACCAGCCGTCACCATCCTTGGTGTTCCTTTTTGACTGGCACTGCTTTTTGGTGATTTAACCCCAGGCCTACGGATCTCGTAGGTAATTGGACCTTTTGAGCGCTGTTTAAGGTTCTTCGGTGGTCACCTTAACACAGATGGTCGCTCCAACTACCTATGCGACGGGGAGATCGAACAGGGTAGGCAGTTAGACGGTTATTCGCCGGCTAACGTTCCCACGACTTTCCACATGTGGCTCGATTCTCTTGCTTTCTCCGCAAGGGGGGGTGGAACTTTAATGTATACGTCCACCTGGCCCTCCGGGAGGCTTTATGTTGATATTCCTCTTCAGAGTGTTTGAACAAAAAATGGCTGACCAAGGAGTATGTAGATGCTATTATGTATCATAGATGTGCATAAAGGAATGTGTGATGGGACTTGATAAGAGCATTCGGCTGATGGCTGAATGTGATGAGTCAGCTCATAACACCCCATCAATGGGGAGGGCCAATTCGGTGTGGGTAAAATGATGGATGGTATTGTGCTTAATGGAGTAGCAAGGTGGGGAGTAGAGGGTATGTTTCAGTGCCATCGAAACTTGCTAACTCCACATTGTGGCAAAATGTCGAGGTTGAGGTCTCGATAACCTCACTTTTGGAAGATTCGGTAAAATGGATACCATTTTAACAGTTTGAATTTCGTAGTGAAACAAGGGCACCTGTGTGGAAGACATAGCTGCAATTCATCCTGAGGGCATTTGGGTGGTAAGGACAATCAACTACGGGGTTTAGAGGAGGGGGAGTACGTAATCATCCAGCCGTCAGCTGCAGCATGTTTGCCCAGGCTTCTTGACACCCAGTTCCAAGGGAAAGTTTCTTTAGAGCATTTCTTAAAGAGTGGTAAAGTAGGGGAACTTGAAACCATTTTCAAGTGGCACATTGATAGTACTCCTGCCCCCAGATGAGCTTACTTTGAGTATTAAAGATCCATGACTGCGCAATTCTCTTGAAATTACGAGAAGTAGCGATTTGGTCTGTTCCCTGTTTTTACAACGATTTGGGTAAATTTTGTGCCCCTTTACCGCCGATTCGGTCGATTTGCTTTTTTTTACCACTGATTTAGTACATTCTGTGTAAATTTACCAGCGATTTTGCGGCTTACATATTTTACCATCGATAGGGTACGTTTTATATGATTCGTCCATCAATTCGGTGTGTTTCGTGCATTCTGCCACAAATTTGCACGGTTTATGTTGTTCACCACATATATGGTGAGTTTGGTGAATTTTTACCACTACTTCGGCGCATTTCATGTATTTTTACCAGCGATTTGGAGCGTTTATGTGTTTTACCCCCAATCGGTCCTTTAGAGTTTTTTTGTCATTAATCGCATGCGTTTGTGTTTTACCACATATTTTTTAGGTTTGGTGATTTTACCACGAAATTGGGTTCGTTTTTTTTACCACCGATTGAAAAGTGGAGCTCAAATCAGGCTACCATCTAGCGACTAGTCCCACCCAATTTTGCTTAACCTTGCCCTTCGTAAATAACGGTGTTTGCTCTCAGCTAAAACTAAAGAGAGCATTTTGGCCAACAAATTGGTGAGAAGATCGAAAAAGAAAGGAAGTCAAGTTGGATTATGCTTAATTAGAGTGATAAAAATAAAAATGGACAAATGTTAATGCGAATATTTGGGGGATGTCGATGATTTAAATAAAATAAATATATAAAATTAATAAACCTGGAAAAAGACAAAAAATAGGGGAAATTTGGCAACACTTGAAATAAATCGGTTTCAAAATGTTTCGACAGCAATGCTGAAAATTACGCAATAACTTAAATAATTTAATTTATTTCTTTGGTAAATGTACTTTCTAGTTTATTTATAACTAACTAAATACTCCATCTCTGATCAAATTGCCACTCGGAACGAAAGTTAGCGTAAAGTATGACATGACATATTGGGACAACTGTACATGACCGCAGCAGTTTTAAGAAGAGACTACTGGGAGTACTTATGTTTAAGAGGACACGCAGTGCTTCATATAACCTGCTTAAGCCCTACAATTAATGGGAGTTCCCCTATGTGCACCGGGTTTGGTAGTGTATGCACTTCTCCAGCCTCAGCGCAGTCGCCCATGTTACCTTGGCTCCCTGGTAGAGTGAGGAAGAGGGAGCATTGTCCTGGTCGCTGTCGATGCATTAAGTCCAAAATAAAGTCATATTTATGACCTCGTGGGGGGGAGGGTCAACACTGAGGGGGTTTGTTCGTTCATTTGTCGGTTAATACCAGCACTCGCGTGTCTTTTTCCTGTCCTAATCGTACGTATATGACGATCTCGGCGATTGCTGGGCATTCTATTTCCGCGAGTCTTCCATCGAAGGTGGCTGGTATTAAACACTCTCAAGAGAAGCTCAGTTATAAAGCAGAGTTCAGTACTGCAGGAGACATCACCGAGGGTAGACGCTGTCTCAAATTCCACTGCCTGAGCCACGCGCCTCATCCCCCATTCTGTGGTGACTTCAACTCAGGTGTTGATAATCTTGATTTCTGGCGTGACGAGAACTTAAGTCACACCGGGGAATTAAATTAGTGAATTTTAGTGTCATTCGAAGCTATTAATATGGAGCGAAATACTTATGTGAGTATATTTTAAAATTCCATAGTGTCTGTTTGTTAGTTAATTACGACAACTGTCACTTCTTAATTGTCGGTAAGACCGCCTTAATGGATAAGGAAATGCACATAAAGATTAGAATGACAATCGTTGACCAGTAAAAGGGCGCTATGAGCGCTCATCTTTGGTGGTCGTGGAGGATGGGGGGGGGGGGGGAAGTATAGTAGTTTATCTTTTGATATCCACCATGAACAGAAAATCCCTCCTGACCCAAAGAATCCCCCCTTCCTGCTTTGGATCAGTGTGGATATTGAAACCGAATGGAAGAGTGAGATGTGGTGTGAGCTCAGAAACGGATGAGAGGTAGGTGGTGGGTGATTAGCTATTTGTGTGGTGGAGCTCTCTGCGTCCTCACTTCAACTATGCCCGTCAGCCGAAAGTGCGACTAGCTCTCTACGTATGATGACAATTTATCTATGGTTTCACAAAAGCTTTCTTCCAAATCACTTATTGTGATTTATTTTGATATCCTGTTTGTTTCCTTTATTTAATTAAGGAAGTAATATACTATGGGAGTTTTTGGATCCAGTACACAAAACCCGAATTTAAAAGGAAGTTTCCTAGTCTTTTTTCCTCAGGTTCTCATTTGCTTCTTCATTTTTCTTTCTTTCGATACGTTTGTATGTGTAAGGTATTCCTTAAATATGAGATGCACATAAAACATCTTATAGAAAATATACACATCATAAAATGAGACAGTTTTAAATTGGGGGTAACTTGATATTTTTTTGGTTTGGAACATATGGGGTCTTAGAGATATGTATAGGTGTTTTTTTGTTTATTTATAAATAAGCTGCACTGGGGTAGTTAGGGTGATTTAAGGAGCCGTTTGAATAACGAAGTGGTGGCTGAGTGAATGAGCGTCGTGGTCCTGATAGCGAAGAGAGCTTGAATACACAGGTTCCTGTCCAACTCTTTTTTCACTTTCATATATCGGTCAGAATATTATCCTATTTTCTCCGTTTCTCTCCCCCCCTATTTTCTGTCTTAAACGTTCAAAGATTCACGTAATCGATTCCAAAGAGTATTATTACCGGGTTGTGATACCAATTTTCCTTTCCTTTGGTTATTAACTATATCAATTGTATATCATGTGTCATGTGATTTTCCTTTATATATATATATATATATATATATATATATATATATATATATATATATATATATATATATATATATATGAACAATAACGTTCATTTCAACATTTCAATACGGTTAGGTAAAAATAATGATAAGAACTCGTTAATCCACTAGAAAAATCCGCTAGAAAAGTGCCCTAGAATTCCTTAACCCTCTTCAGGTGCGTGGAGACGACACTTGGTCCACCCTCTATTTCTCTAGAAAGGGAAGTTTCAAGAAGCCTTTTATACGAGTTGTCGTTTGAACTTTAACTGAAAACGAGAATTGTGAATATTCTCGCGGCTTTTTGACCTTCAAAATTTGAGATACATGAAAATAACATCTATTTTAATGAGGATAGGTAAAGTCAATAGTAAGAAGTTCTTAATTTTCATTTTTCTCAAATTTAGTCGTGCAAAAAGCTGCAATCACATTCACAATTCTCGTTTTCTGTCAAAGTTCAAACACAAACTCGTATAAAAAGCTTCTTGAAAATTCTTTTTTTAGAGAAATAGAGGGTGTGCCAGTCGTAGCGGCGGCGCTCCTCAAGAGGGTTAAGGAACTCTAGGTCTTTTCAAGCGGATTAAGGATTTTTCACTATTACCCTTACCTAACCGCATATATATATATATATATATATATATATATATATATATATATATATATATATATATATATATATATATATATATAAGCCATACTTCGTATTCTTTCTTACAGAAAGAACTTGGTCCCACAGGCACTCCTTCGGCGTGTGGCCTACGGCCTATTTACTATTCTAAACCGCCTTTATAATTTCCTTTATAGACTCTTTATTTTAACACCCTGAACACCTTTTTCAACATAGATAACCTGAAACCTTTTTTGTAAGTTATTTGACCTGGTTTGATATATAGAAAAACCTTCGTCAGATCTCTTTTTTCATCTAAATTTGTTTTATATGCGAAATGATAGTAAAAAAGCGCCAAAGCCCTAATTTTAATACATTTTTGAACTTCACGTTTGTATATTTTTTCATTCAAAATCATTCGATAATTATATTTATTATTTTCTGAACTCTTAGAAAGAACTTTGATAAAAACTCGAAACATACAAAAAACAGCCCTGCGAATAAAAGTTTCAAATAAACCTAAACTCAAAAACATGAAAGGTTACTTGTCCACTAAGCAAAAAAAAACATTTTCAAATATTCCAAAAATTCACCAAGTCAAATTATAGAGTTAAGGATATATATATATATATATATATATATATATATATATATATATATATATATATATATATATACACTACCAAGCAAAATAAGGGAAGAATTTTCCTTAATTAAAATATTTACAAAAATATCATGAGGATGTAAATGAAATTTGTATTCTACATAAAGGCATGCATTTAATATATTTTATGAAAATTTTATATGATACAATCATATATTCAAGTAATTATACTAAATACCTAAACTAACAAAATATTGACATGCGCAAAATAAGAGAACGATTCTTTCAGGAACATTCTAGAAGTTACTTGAAACAATCTGGCAACATTCGCCTCAGTAGGTAAGAACTGTACAACTGCTATTCATGTCGAACTCACTCTGCAGAGATGCTATCATACGTGAAAGTGACTCGTGAGCTCCGTCAGAGAATTGTTCGCTTGAACACTTTGGGTAGACTCTTCCTACGATTTTAAGAGAGGTTTGCAAGGTCCAAGAGTGTGATTTCGCGCTGTCTTGATTATACTATGAAAACAAAACTTATAAATCTTATGCAAAAGTCGGTCGATCACTTCTGCGGAGAATGTGCTATTAGGCGCTTCTCTGTGAACGATCCCTTCAAGACTGGAGCAGGAATTTCTCGAAAAATTGAGACAAAGAGGGGCCAATAAAAGGATCCGTTACACAGTGTCCCGTTGTCTCAATGCATCTGGTTTGAAAGCACTTTCTCCAACAACCAAACCAGTCATCAGTAAGAAGAAACAGATGGCGAGACTCCAATAGGCTGAAGGTCGTATTGTTTGTACGGATGAAGATTGGGAGAGAATTAATTTCGTTCAAGAAGGTAAATTTAATTTAGTTGGATCTGATGGCAAACGCTTCGTTAGATGCGCTGCAAGTTACAGACTTAAGCCGAAATGTGTTAAAAAGTCTGTCAAGCATAGATGAGGCAGCGTTGTGGGATGTTGGATGTTTTCGTCTGAAGGAGTTAGTCAACTAGTGCGAATAATTAGAACGGTAAATGCGAATGTATAATTAAACCTTGTAACAACATGTTATACTTTCTCCTTGAGCATCTCTGAACCAGCCAGCAGTACTTATGCAGGACAACGTGCGATGCCATACTGCAAAGAGAGTAAAGTACTACTCCGAACAAAAAGATATCGAAGTAATGAAGTGGCCTGCTCAGAGCCCAGACATGAACTCAAGTGTGAACCTCTGGAAGATCATTAGGGACAAAGCTAGAGACCAACAACCATCAACTGTGACAGACTTATGGAAAATATATGAGCATAAATGGAACAAAATAACCTCAGAATTTTGCAATAAACTGGAGAGGTCTTGTTGCCTTTGATGTGCTGAAGGAATAAAAAACAAATGTTTCAACACCTTTTATTAAGTGTTTTAAGTTTCATCATTGTCAAATCTTGCTCTGTTTCTCGTGTATTTGCTTGCTAAGCAATTCTGTGAATAATCGTTTTCTTAGTTTGCACCTGTCAATATTTTTTAGTATAATTTCTTGAATATAAGATCGCACCATATGAAGTCCTCATAACATATATTAAATGCATACCTTTATGTGCCATTATATTTTTGAATTTTTTTAATAAATTAAAATCGTTCTCATATATATATATATATATATATATATATATATATATATATGGGATTGATTTTTGAAAAACAAATTATCTACAAATATAATTTTAAAGCAATCCTGGATTTCAAACGCAACATTTCTGAAGCAATCGAAATAATCAAGAAGTTATTTCGCAAGTCAAACGAAATAGGGTCAACTCGTAGGTGTGACTGTTTCACTCGGAATGGATCCTGAGTGTAATAGTGTTTGGAAGAAAGGAAAGAAATATTAAATTCCTCTTCTTTCTGGTGGTTTAAGTTGGATCTTTTAGTTTTAAAAGTTTTTTCTTTAAATATCGACGTTTGATTTAGGCATCCTATTTAATGTATGCCCCTTATAGATAGATCCATTTGCTCCTGCTCGCTAAATTCTTCGATTGAGAACGTAATCAAAGAACGACCCGTTGAAGCCGAGTTTAAATGTGACCCCGAATAATTCACTTTCTTTGCCGGAAAATAACCAAACAAAATAAACAACTGTATATTACTTACCAAACTGAGACAAACATTATTTATTTTACTTAAAACTAAGAAAGAAAATGAGAGCAACGCCATCATAATTTGTTAGGAAATTTTCTGAAAGAAATTGGTGAAGAGGGTAGAAGTGAAACTTGTAAGTGTATTGACTGGATTTTCTTAAGATGAGAATATTGGGGCAATCAGAACAGGGAGAACCCCCTCCAGACACTCGCCAAACTTTAAAATTAGGGCACATACCTTTATGTTGCATTAAGAGCCGGACTGGACGCAATCCTCCAGATGGCAGTAGCTGCTTGTTGCAACCCACCCCTTTCCTTCTTGTTTGGTGAGAAAGGGATCTAAAGTTAATTAATACTGAAATCGGCGCCAGTTTTTGTATGGTTGCTCCATCTAAGCTGGCACACCTTTGCGCGGTGGGGAAGGGCATATGTAGAGTTGATTAATCGAGAAATTGGTACTAACCTGCATACCATTTCGATATTTAGGTAAAAAGGTGAACTCCGTTATCGTAGATAAAATGAGTCGTGAAGATGTCCCAAATGAGATGTCTCTGTAGTCAAATGAGTCTTAAGGATGCATTAAATACGATGTCTCTGTAGCCGACTTCAACCGAAACTAAAATTCGTCGCTGCTTACAACAAAATCCAGATCAGTGTTAAAAGAACGAAAGAGTGAAATGTGCGGCTGATCCAAATGGATAAACCTGAAAAAAATTAACAAAAGAGTAAAGATGTTATGGGATTACCACATAAATCTCCATCGACTTAAATGTTCCTTTCAAACATTTTCCAAGTCAACTGAAAAATCTGAAGAATTCAAATATAATTAATTATTGCACCTCCATTGCAAGTCTGGTGAAAGAAACTTACACCGTTTAATTATAGATACCATTATTCTTAGGAGAATACAAAAAGTAGCGCGTGACGTGTGCGATGAAAAAAAAATGTCTCACCGGAAAGACGAAAAACGAATCGTATTTTTTTTGGTAGAAGATAAATACGCGTATCGGCCGCAGGCCCTCCCCACTCTTCCCCTGGTGGGGGCAGAAAGGGAGAGGACTACCGGTTCCATCATGTTTGGTAGGCAGAGGAAAAAGGAACCATGTAGGCGGTGGAGGGAGGAGAAGAGAAGAAGAAAATTATTAAAAAGAGAAATCGGTAAGAGAGAAGAAGTCGATCTAAGTTGGCCTTTTTCATGCGTACAGGTGGATAAAAGGGGATACGGCACTTTTGTCTAAAGCCCTTTGGTCTAAAGAACTTGTGTTTAAAAGAACTTTGGTCTAAGGAACTTTTGTTTAAAAGAACTTTAGTCTAAGGAACTTTTGTTTAAAAGAACTTTGGTGTAAAGAACTTTTGTTTAAAGAACTTTGGTCTAAAGAAATTTTATTTAAAAGAACTTTGGTCTAAATAACTTTTGTTTAAAAGAACTTTGGTCTAAAGAACTTTTGTTTAAAAGAACTTTTGTCTAAAAGAACTTTGTTCTAAAGAACTTTTGTTTAAAAGAACTTTGGTCTAAAGAACTTTTGTTTAAAAGAACTTTGGTCTAAAGAACTTTTGTTTAAAAGAACTTTGGTCTAAAGAAATTTTATTTAAAAGAACTTTGGTCTAAATAACTTTTGTTTAAAAGAACTTTGGTCTAAATAACTTTTGTTTAAAAGAACGTTTGTCTAAAAGAACTTTGGTCTAAAGAACTTTTGTTTAGAAGAACTTTGGTGTAAAGAACTTTTGTTTAAAAGAAATTTTGTCTAAAAGAACCTTGGTCTAAAAGAACTTTGGTGTAAAGAACTTTTTTTAAAAGAACTTTTGTCTACAAGAACTTTGGTCTAAAGAACTTTTGTTTAAAAAAACTTTGGTCTAAATAACTTTTGTTTAAAAGAACTTTTGTCTAGAAGAACTTTGGTCTGAAGAACATTTGTTTAAAAGAACTTTGGTCTAAAGAACTTTTGTTTAAAAGAACTTTGGTCTAAAAGAACCTTAGTCTAAAATAACTTTTGTGTTAAGAACTTTTGTTTTAAATAACTTTGGTCTAAATAACTTTGGTATAAAAGAACTTTGGTCTAATGAACTTTTATTTAAAAGAACTTTGGTCTAAAGAACTTTTGTTTAAAAGAACTTTTGTCTAAAAGAACTTTTGTGTTAAGAACTTTTGTTTAAAAGAACTTTGGTCTAAAGAACTTTTGTTTAAAATAAATTTTGTCTAAAAGAACCTTGGTCTAAAATAAATTTGGTGTAAAGAACTTTTGTCTACAAGAACTTTGGTCTAAATAACTTTTGTTTAAAAGAACTTTGGTCTAAATAACTTTTGTTTAAAAGAACTTTGGTCTAAAAGAACTTATGTTTAACAGAACTTTTGTCTAAAAGAACTTTTGTCTAAAAGAACTTTGGTCTAAAGAACTTTTGTTTAAAAGAACTTTGGTCTAAAGAACTTTTGTCTAAAAGAACCTTGGTCTAAAAGAACTTTTGTTTTAAAGAACTTTGGTCTAAAGAACTTTCGTATAAAAGAACTTTTGTTTAAAAGAACTTTGGTCTAAAGAACTTTTGTTTAAAAGAACTTTTGTCTAAAAGAACTTTGGTCTAAAGAACTTTTGTTTAAAAGAACTTTGATCTAAAGAACTTTTGTTTACAAGAACTTTGGTCTAAAGAACTTTTGTTTAAAAGAACTTTTGTCTAAAAGAACTTTGGTCTAAAGACCTTTTGTTTAAAAGAACTTTGGTCTAAAGAAATTTTGTTTACAAGAACTTTTGTCTAAAGAACTTTTGTTTAAAAGAACTTTTGCCTAAAGAACTTTGGTCTAAAAGAACCTTGAGCTGTAAATTTCTGCCTATATGTATTCTGCATAATGTATATAGATAGTTAAATGTATTTAATTTGAGCGGGAAAATTTGTTTAAAACTTTAAATTTTTGAAGCATTTTTTCATTATTTTGTGATTTCATAATTACATTAGCTTTGAACAATATTTATATATATATGTTCAATAAAAAAGGGTTTTCATATAGAGACACGTAGAAAACCCTTTTTAAACCCTTATTTTTAACAGTGTTGATTGTTATTAAATCATAAAAATTGACATATTCAAAAAATAAATTAAGGGGGAAGGGGTCTTTTGGCTACTTTTTTCGGAAATTGCAACCTTGCTATGGATAGTATCATATTTACAATCCTTTACAATCCGTAGAAAAAGCAATAAATACATTAAAATCAAATAGGCAGCCAAAATATTTATATACTTTTATCAATTATTATTAACGCAAACAAGTATTCTATACACATGCTGTACTTACATGTATTGTGAAATACATGTAAGTACAGCATGTGTGCAATGCACATGCACACGTGTACATGTAAGTTGATGTTTCATCAACGTAATTTAAGTTTGAAGGCCATAAAACGCATCCTCTTCCTCACTACCCCCTTATTGGCTTCTGCCATGGGGAAGTCTGATAGGGGGAAAGGGGATTTGTGGGTTATTTTAAATAAAAGATTTATATGAATTGTAAACGGAGCTTTTCTTTGCCTTTCTATAGGGGGAGGGGGGCACGAGAAAGCAGTCTTTCCAAATAGGCCTTTAATCAAACTTCCTTCTGGAAAAAATTCCAAGTCAATTTAAAAGGCATGAGATGACAATCAAAAGATTAGTGAAACAGGGCTACTGATCCGTTGCAGATCAGGAGTCAAATATGAGAAGATTACCGCTTAGTGGGTAATTATCATAGGGTATAGTCGGTCAAATTCTTTCTCCGGAAGTTCAGCACGCCCAATGACCTGCCTGTTCATAAATAGTGTGATTATTATCTTGCCAAGTATCACTCGAAATCCACACCAGTAGCAGTTTCAGTCAAAATAACATCTGAATCTTGTGTTTACTCGCATAAATAGTTGATTTCTAAATTTAATTATCTCTTTAACCCAAAATGATACCTAAAGTTTCAAAAATTAGCCATCAAATGATCCTCGTGAACAGCAATGTTTTCTTTTAGTGTATGATAATAAGTCCGGCCTAAACGTTGCGCAATCGCAACATCGTATCAATCAAGCATTTGGAGAAGACACAATAAGTTGTCGCGCAGCTTACGATTGGTTTAAGAAGTTTCAGCGTAACCAATTCAATCTCTAAGATCAGCCTAGAAGTCATCGACCCTCACTTATTGAAAATGACCGTTTGTGCGCCTGTGTCAAAGCTGCTCCACATCTGATATCATGCGATCTTACTGAAAAGTTTAGCATCAGTCATGCAGCTTTTGCATCATTTAAAGGAAATGGGCAAAGTCAGCAAACTAGACGTATGAATTTCACTTACACTGACCGACTTCGACCGTCAGCACCACATAGAGGCCTACATAAGACTACTGTCCAAGAAACGTCGTTTTGATTAGCTGAACAAAGTGGTTACTACTGATGAGAAATAGTGTCTAGGCTCGAACATGGCATGCAAAAGAAGCTTGATGGACAAAGGTCTACCTGCACAACTTCAGGCACAGGCAGACCGACACCAAAAATGTTTACGGTTTGTATCTGGTGAGATGTGAAGGGAGTTATTTACTGGGAAATGTTGGAACGCAATCAGTCTATTGACGATCAATTATACAATCAAAATCTGTAACCAGGTGACAAATGATATTGCGCAGAAACGACCAGAATTGACTGATGTAATGTTCTTCATAATAACGCCCGACCACACTTTTCAAATCATACCTGTAATAAACTCCTGGAGCTGGGGTGGGAAGTTCTCCTTCACCCACCGTACTCACCAGATCTAGCGTACACAGACTACCATCTATTCCGGGCACTGCAGAATTTCTTAAATGGCAAAATGTTCTCAAATGATGACGAGCTTAAAACTGCAGTTGGAGATCTCTTTGATAGCAAACCAGGTGAATTTTACAACAAAGGTCTATATATATATATATATATATATATATATATATATATATATATATATATATATATATATATATATATATATATATATATATATATATATATATATATATATAGATGGAGAAAAATAATTGCAGTAACGCAATTAATTATGCGGTTAAAAGGCTATTTTTGGCAAACACAGTCTTCCTCAAAGCCCTGGGAAAGAGCTCTTCTCACATACACGAGAAGGTACCAGTAACACTTAAAATAAGCTTTATGGAAGATTTGTAGCACAGGAAACATGATGAGGGAAAGAAAATAAACGACTGAGCTTCGAGGGTTTATTCTGAGCTTTTAAACCCAAGCTAGGGTCCTTCTTCAGAGAAGTGAGCAGATCGGAGTATAACACAGGCGATCAGGTAGTCGTAGAGGAAAAGGGTACGGAAATCACTTGAGAGGGGATAGGAAGAGTTGATAGGTCGATGGCTAGTCACCGATGCGTGGTGTAGTTGGGTGTGTCTCGAGGTGTTCGTGACTGGACGACGGTTGGGGGCTGGTCAAGAAGGAGATCGTGTCTGTCTAGTCGGAAACGCGTTATTCATGATGCTCTTAACTTATGCGTAGAACGGTATGGGTTGTGGGTTGTCATGGGCTACGGAGTATCGCAGTCCCATAGCAACATACAGTCTTGCGTGTAGTGCGGTGTATATGGGGTCTCTGGCGAGTTTCCCTAGTTGTTTTGTGAGTCCAGTCTGAGTGTAAGTGTTGAGGGGTGCTAATTTGTTGTTGTCGTGTAGTTTGGACATTCTCGCATACATGGGAGAGCGGCAAGCGCGCTTCAAAGCAGAGTTCTGAATGCGCTGAGCCTTCTTCTGCCACGTGACGCTCACAGCTACGAGTGACAGTGGGGCGTACGTGAGAAGAGGTCGCACGAGTGTTTTATATAGGTGAACTGTAGTTCCTTGCCCGCAGAGTAGAACATGCGCAGCATATTTTTGTGCGTGCGGCTCTTGCTTGTATTATCTGCTGGTGTATATTGAACCTAAGGGACTTGTCAAAAGTTACCCCAAGGATTTTTGTCTGGTGTGTGTAGTCGAGCCTTGTTGGGTTTAGGTGGTTTCTGTCTGGTGTGTGTGATAAAATTTGTAGGTTATGCATGTAGTGATCTCTTGCCCCGAATAGTGTCATCTGTGTCTTCTGGGTATTCGTGGCAATCAGCCATTTATCCTCGTATTCTGTCTTTTCGTCTAGTATTATTTGTGCGTGATGCGCGATCTCGTCTGGTCCGCGGCCACTGACGAGGATGGTCTCGTCATCGGCGTAGGACACTGTGTATATGTGACAGCAGTTTTCGGGTGGGCATGAGGTGTCGTTAGTGTACATGATGTAAAGTGAGGGTGCCACTACGCTTCCTTGGGGAGCGCCTGAGCGTGGTGTGAAAGGTTGTGATAGGGTATTGTTATATTTTATGTGGCATCTCCGTTCAGTGAGGTAGTTAGAGAGGAGCCTTCGGGTTCAGAGAGGTAACTCCGTATTGTTGGCGAGTTTCCAACGGAGTCCCTCGTGCCACACTTTATCAAAGGCCTTCTCCACGTCCTTGCTGATGGAGAGTGTTTATTGTCGTACCTGGCGTTTTATTTGTATTCTGCCGAGAACGATGGTCACAGCCGCCTGAGTTGACCGGTCCCTCCTGAACCCATATTAGTGGGGGGAGAACCAGCCCCTCTCTTCCAGGTAGTTCCGTAGGCGGCAGTTGATCATACGTTCGAGTATTTTGCCTAGGTGCTCTAATAGAGCGATAGGCCTGTAGTTGTTTGGGTGTTTGAGGTCTTTGTTCATTTTGTGTAGAAGTATGTTTTGAGAGTCTTTGAATATTTGGGGCAAGTGGCCTGAGGCTAGTGAGGCGTTGAATAAGTATGTAAGTGTATGGTATATGTTTGCGGGAAGGTTGTGTATCAATGCGGCTGGTAGTTTGGAGAGGCCGGGTGGGCGTTTTGATACGTCTAGCCACCGACCTATCAACTCTTCCTATCCCCTTTCAAGTTATTTCCGTACCCTTTTACTCTACGACTATCTGATCGCCTGTATTAAACAGTGATCCCTCTCTGTTCTTTCTATATACATCGATTCGATTCGAAATCAATTTCATTCTTTGCTGCTCACGCCTAGCAATGAGCTACCTCACCGGTAAAGGAGGCAAAGCCAAGGGAAAACAAAACAATCAACGCAGCCTCGACAATAACGAAGACTTCCGTCTGAAAATGCCGTAAGAAAGGCGAAAGCAAACGGCCAAAACTCAAATTAGTTGTAAAAAAACAAAATGGATTTTCCTCAACCGATCTTTAATCTCCAAACAGATACATAAAACTGCATTTGCCAGTTGGAACATTCAAAAATAAAATTGATAAAATCAAAATATAACCTGGTCTTTAAATATATATATATATATATATATATATATATATATATATATATATATATATATATATATATATATATATATATATATATATATATATGCAAATTATGTTGAAGACTATTGTGTATTTTGCCTTAATTAATTTCCTTTGGCAACTTTCTCTTCTAATAATATTTTTTAGTTAGAAGAAGAGAAAGTTGCCAAAGGAAATTAATTAAGGCAAAATACACTACTCGTATGGTCTTCAACAAAATTTACATTCAGGAAAGACTGCTACCCAACTACACTAATATATATATATATATATATATATATATATATATATATATATATATATATATATATATATATATATATATATATATAAATATATATATATATATATATATATATATATAATATATATATATATATATATATATATATATATATATATATATATATATATATATATATATATATATATATATATATATATACAAAGAAAGAGCGATTACAGGTTCTGCGGGTGATAGATAATACAACCACCATAGGACTACGCCATTTTTATTTTCTGCCTTTCAAATAAATTTGAAGAGAGAAAGAAAGATGCAGAAACCTTGTATAGCTGACTATAAACACATATAGTACAAGAGAAGAGAAAGAAGATTAGACGCAAATGAGCAAATGAGATAAGAAACCGAAGTTATTCAAAGGCAAGAGAGAGGGACATTAGAAGAATCCAGAAAAAAGTTTTTGAAAATTTCTGGCTGGGACTCGAACCCGGGTCTGATGATTGCTGGTCAGATGCTTTACCACTAAGCTACCAGGCACAGTAACTATATTTCGCCCAAAGTGTTACACCAGGGATTTTCAAAAACTTTTTTCCCCTGGCGTTATTTCTGTCTTCTCAGTAAAGGATCGCCTTCACTGTGCCACCTTCTGCTCGCTTTGATTCTGGATTCTTCTAATGTCCCTCTCTCTTGCCTTTAAAAAACCCTCCGGTTTCTTGTCTCATTTGCTCATTCGCGTCCAATTCTTCTTTCTCTTATATATATATATATATATATATATATATATATATATATATATATATATATATATATATATATGAGGACGATCAGTGATAAAGTAGAGAAAACCTCTAGCAAATAAAAATACATCAGTATCCTAACTAAAATAGCACCTGTACAACTTAAAGGAGCATGAATTAGTTTAGAACGAGAACTACTGATAAATGTGTACCTCTTTTTATGTGTAAGTCTTTATAGGGATGTCTACTTATCTGCGTGTGTAAATATGTCTCATGCAGAAATCTAGTGGACTCGAAACCAATGTCACTACCTCTAAAAAATTCGCGACTTCTCCTCGCAAAGCCTGCTAGCGTTAAGTGGAGTAACCGCTAGCAGACATACACATAAGAGAAACAAGGGGGCTTTAAAGTTGAGATGGCTGGTTGAAATTGTGTATACAACACATTTACCTATTGCAGGAAACGACTAAGATCTAATATATATTTCCGAAAGTATGTTTGTGTATATATATATATATATATATATATATATATATATATATATATATATATATATATATATATATATATATATATATGAACGCTATAGAAAGCCACTTAGAGCGCCCTTGAAGGCTAATAAAGGTCACCATTGCGGATAACTTGATACGAAGAGTAATATAGGCTACTCAAAAGTGGTGCCACCTGGTTATTAGGTTAGGTTCGAATTTTTACCTTTTCTAGGTATGATAGGATAAGTAATCGGAGCTATGAGTTGCAATTAAAACATCAACATTGCCCGTGGAAAAAATAAGGATAGCCAGACCAATTATGCGAATGCAATTTTTAAATACGCGATAATACCTATTATCAGCATGCCCGAGACTCGAATAATTTAGATATTTAGTTAAAACTCGCACCCATCTGCTTGACGCGCGCTTTAAAGTCTGTGGTTACCACACGCCTACTCACGTATCTTGCCCGCCCGCCCATCTGCTTGCTCTCCCAGCCGCACTATTGTAATGTGAAAATCATTCTCGGTTGGTCTTTCATGATACACTACTCCATTACTCAAAATTAAAATAAACCTTATATTTTATACCTACCAACTTTAATTGCCTAATTTAACTCAAGTAAAGAATTTAATTTGTTCAAGATAGTTTTTTATGCCCGGAAAACGCAGGGTATCTTTGCTAGTAAGTGAATAAATGAAGGCGTCCGATTTAAGGTTAAAATAAAGGTAAATCTCCGCTAATAAAAGTTATTTAAAATCGATGATGAGAGGCAGATTGTGTAATAATAAACCGATCAATAATAAAAACAACAAAAAAATAAAACAACTAACTGGAATAACTTGTACGCTTGTTCATTGACGTCTGGTTCTACTTCCTGGCAAGCGATCCCTGTTACTCGAGGTGATGATGCATCTTTGTAGAATCTGGTTATCCTTGACTATTTTTCCTGTTTCCATTTTGGTCCGGGTAAGTTATACTTATCCTTCGACTCCTCTGATTGGAACTAGAACTAGTTCTCAAAGATCTTATTGATCTATGCAGAAGTTGAATGACTGATAATAAAAGTATTGTTTGTTTGGGGTCATAAAATTGACTACTTTCCATTCTGTTGTCTCGTACTTTATAGTTCCTCTTTATCCTCACATTTTTCTCATCACCATTACCATATATTGTCTTCGCACTTCTCATCTTTGTTCAAGGTTGCGGGATTTTTATACTCCTAATTTTGAAGGAAACTTTTGGAAGACAAGTCTTCTTTGAAGACAAATCTTCCAAAAGAAGTTAATTAAATTGAAAACAATAAAACGCGCCACTCGTGTGTGTTTCCATGTCAGATTCATACTTCCTCATGTATCATTCTCCATTATTTAATAAAAAAAAGTCTTCTTTACCCTCAAATAGACCATAAAGATGCGAAGGGGGGAATAAATAGCCTGTCTTTTGGGATGTCTAGCGTACGAGAAGTGCAGGCGGATGCCTTAAAAGCTTCGCTTGAATGACTCATGATTCTCGAGTGAATTTGCTGCTGAGTAACAGTGGCCCCGCGACACGGGAAGCTGTTCGCAACTCGCCTACGCTATTTATTTTTACTTTGCCCCTTTTCAGGCTCTCCTTTATCTAGAGGTGCACATCGAACTGGGGAGTTCAAAACATGCTTCTAACGTCCCAAATATTAACTGACGGCTTTATGGGATAAGTTACCGATGTTGCTTGCAGCTGTGTTCATTCTTAATTCAGCCCAAATGTATATTATTCGATGTCTCGCATTAAGAATCCTAAACATCGCAAATCCTCCACACTGGCTGTGTCCAGACAACAAAGAGCCCTTCGCTCGGGAAGTGCTCTCCTGCCTTCGCTTCTTCACACTCGTCTCGGCTGCATGAGGGAGCGTGCCTTCCCTGTAGTTGCCCCTAAGCTGTGGAATGGTCTGCCTGTTTTATACGGTCCTCTCCATCTCCCGGCGCTTTCAAATGGGCTTTGAAAACTTCCCCCCTTCTGTTAGGCTCCCCACGAGGGCTTCAAGGTATTGAAAGGCACCATATAAAACCTCTATTATTATACCAGGCAATGGCTTCGCTACTAAGATTAAAATTTCAAATCTAAAAAAAAGCCGCCATGGTTAAATTTTTATAAATTTTCTTAACTTCGCCGATTATAATAATTTTAAAAAGGAACTCTAAACTAAATTCCCTCCTTTTAAAATATCAGGTTGCTAAAATATAGAGTTATAAAAGATATATATAAATAAATTTTCTGAACTTCACCATTTGTAATTCTTTGGGTTTTAAAAAATTCACCAAATTTCGATACTTATATTTATTTCTGAACTTCACCATTTTGTTTTTTGATATTATAAAAGAATTATTAGAAATAACTTTGATCAAAAACCTGAGTCATAACTAAACTAAGATGAAATTATTATTCAAATACTCAAAAAAATCGCCTTCTTAATTATAGAGTTAGTGATTTTTTATAACAAGTGTTTGAAAGATTCTCCAAATAGAAAAATACAGAACAGTCTGTTAAAAATTAAATATAATTAATATCTAATTTTAATTTCTGTACAATGATATAAAATAATATTATTACTAATTAAAAAAGTTACTGTTAGCATGTCCAACTACATTAAATTTTAAAAAAATAACTAGGTTAACATTACGCAGATGAGACCCTGTTACCAACAGTATTAATATCTCATCGAATTAAAATATAGGTTTAAATCTCTAAATACTAGGTCTTTTGGTTAATTTCTTTAATGTAATAGTAGATTTATCAATGATTTAATTTTGATTAATTAAAAATCGTGCAGTATATAAAATTATTGAAAATTGCAAATAGCACAACACTTACATGTGGATTTCTTCACTCCATTTTTAAAAATCCAAGTACAGAATATTTGGGCCTCCTGACCAAGTCAATAAATGTAGTAGGACAAACCCCTAAATACAGGAAACATTCCGTATAAACCGTACGTCTAACGCCTCTATACATATTGATCCCAGTTTCGAAATCGTGATTATACCTATACACTGGAACGCAATCCTCTGGATGTAGTTTTCCTGGGAGTTTGGGTGCCTTAAAAAAGAGGCCGTTTGACTTGGATGACCTATGATGAGCCCTTGTGGCTTTTGTCATCTGTTATATTATATTGTGGGGGACTTTGATTTTGTCTTCCCCTGGTGATGGTGCTTTTTGTGGGTGGGTTTTACGGAGGCGGATGACCTTTGATAGGCCCTTGTGGCTTTTGTTATCCGTTAAATTATGTTATGTTATGTTATGTTAGACTGAATATTCACGAAACCATATTACAGAATGCTGGGCTTTCGAAACTTTATCCAGAAATTTGCCCCTAGCCATCGTGCTAGCATTAACAATTTTATTTAACCTAAAAAGAAATCTTTTAATTTTACTTCAGTTATTCCTACCTTTCTACCATGCTCTTAAACAAAAGAAAATGAAAATTCCTGGGTATATATTCAGCTAGCAAAACTAAAGGAAATAGAAATTTCTTTACTTACATTAAAATTAATTATGACATAATCATTTATTTACTTTTTATAACCACGTTTGTTTCTTTGGTAAATGATAAGTATTATAGATAATGAACGACAGCAATTAATTAATTTCAACTACATTAACCCGATTATGGTGTACTTTTGGACGCATGGTGTGTTTGTCAATCCATTTACGGCCTCAGTAATTGATCAATATTTATCTATTAGCTTCCTCTACATAAAAGGATGTTTTCTTTCCTTTTCCGGGCCATAGTGATTCGAATTTAGTTGTTTTGCAAAATTTTCTTTATTTTGCTTATATTTGGGTCCGCCTTTAATGTATGTAGTTTATTTTCATTAGAATTGCATATAAAATTGTTCTAAGGTAGACAGTTCTCATGCATGCAGAAATGTCAGCGTGTGTTGTTCCCTGTCCAGCTCAAAGTCCTCGATAAGTATTTTTAAATAATACTTTATTAATAAGCAGCTCCGAGACTATTATTCAGGGCCTAAAATGGCAAATTTGTACAAAAATCAATAGTAATCGTAAGTACAAAGTCCTCTCTTTTTTCCAACTCCTATCCTCTTCCCCTTTTGTATTCTTCTTCTTTCCATCCCTGAAGCACCTTGAATATGAAGATAGATTGAGGGTATTAAATATGTTCTCATTTGAAAGGTGTGTGAGGAGAGATATGATTGAGCTTTTTAAGATCTTTTCTGGGATGGATAAATTGGAATTCAGCAAGTTATTTGAGTTAGAAGGTAGTAATAGAACTAGAGGCCACCACTTAAAGATTAAAAAACAGAGGTGCAGACTGGATGTTAGAAAATATTTTTTCACTAACAGAGTGGTGGATTATTGGAATAGTTTGCCACCTGAGACTGTAGACAGCCCAAACTTGAATGTTTTCAAGCACAGATTGGATGATTATATGGGGATGGAGTGTTAACTTCTTACTTTTTGGTATGGGGATATGTTTCTTGACTCATTCCTGTGGATGCAGTTTATTTTTATTGTATATTTGGGGGGACTTTGATTTTGTTTTTGCCAGACTCCTATGGAGGCTTTAAATTAAATATTAAAGATGCATGGTCTGACATAATCCTATGGATTGTTTAAATTTGTATATTGTAGATGCATGATCTGACAAAATCCTATGGATGCATTATGTGGGTGGGATTTGATGGATACGGATGACCTTTGATAGGCCCTTGTGACTTTTGTCATCCGTAAAATTATGTTATGTTATGTTATGTTAACTCTTCTCCTATTACTCCCTTATACTGTTTTCGGATCACCTTAACTTATTCCACGCAAAGAGGTACCATGTGTAGCATGATTAATATATACTACAGCAAACATCTGTAAGATTCCGTCTTCTCCCCACCCCAACACCCGCATGTAGATTTACAGCTATATATCTTGCATACTTTTTCGCTTCCTCTATCTTCACCGCTTTCTTTATAGATCTCTCTTTATAAACTTCATTGTTCAAATGTTTTTTCGGTTTTCGCTTTTTAGCTTTAACTAACAACAAATAGCTAATGACTACCCAGCTGCAGTGGCAACAAATGTTAAATTGTTCATTTGGGATGAATCTAGTGACTGTGTGGGAAGCCCTGCGGCGACAAATAAGGAGAAGGAGGAAGGACAAGACTCCTAATAGCAGCGTTGGCTCCGGCTTCCTTAGAGAGCTGTTGTTTGTTCCAGGTCTTATGGTGTTATAGTCGCAGGATTGGTCGTACTTCTGAAATCTCCCTTTTAGGGATAAGGTGTTATTTGTCTGCTTACGTTCAACTTTTGTATTCATTCCTGAATAAAGTCGGTGCGTACATTGACGTTCACAAAGGACCGCAATGCTTGTAAGAGGACATATGGCTATATACCTTCCACTAATTTTTACTTCGTCTAAAAACACTATTTTTCTACAGATCTCCCCTTACTTTTTTTCAGCGTGATGAGGCCTCATTGCTATTGCGCTTTAAATTCGAATTAAAAAAAAGCGTGCGCTGACTTTGCGTAGGGGGACTGCAGAGTTGTGGATACCCTGCGACTAAAACACCATAAACTCTGGGGGAAAAGTTTCCTGAGGAAGCTGAAACAGAGCGAAACATCGGTTCCATACTAGAAATAGAGTCCTTAAAATGGGGCCCATGTCTTCTCTGTATCTATTGTCGAAGGCTATTGTAGTAAGTGTAAAAAATGTCACATTTTAAAGGTTATATGTTACATTGATGTAAAGATGTTTAACAATCAGAAGAAATATGTTGAATTGCTGCGTTGATGAACAAAATGTTAAAGTGGTTCGAGATTTCTATTCTTGTCTGTTCTCCTACTAATCCTCTTTTTTCCGATTCTGTTCCTTTCTCCTCTCTTCTCTCTCTCCTTCCCTTCTCATCTCCTTTTCCCACTCATTTCTCCACTCCTATTTCTCTTCTTTCCTACTCATATCTTCTTCTTCCCTAGACCTTTCCGACTCCACTTTTACCCTCTCTTTTCTTCTTTCCAACTTTTCAACCCTTTTCATTTTTACACCCTCTATTTCCTTTCCTCTTCCTCTTTTCTACTCTCCTATTCATCTATTTTCCTTTGCTATTCATCTCTTCTCCTCTACTAATCCTCTCCTCGTTCCACATTGCCCTTTAATCCACCCCTCCTAAAAGCGCCGGACAAAAGGGAATTGGTGATAATAACCTACGAAAACAACGGACGTCGACCACTGGCCTTTGGCACACCTTGCATCAGCCCTTTCGGCTCGACTCATTTCGAATAGCAAATAATGTACTCAATAACAGGCGGTTTACTGTTACTTACTTGGAACTAAAAATCGAAAACCAACGAAAGCATTGCCACCAGAGACTTGTCTACGGTTTCACTTCCACTTGAACTCACTATAATTCTCACTACACGTTATTATTAACAATCCCCCTGCCCCGTCTTCCTTGCATTTTCGCGATTCTCGACGAGATAATGAAGCCAAAATAAAGATAAGAATGACGATGGCAATCCCCTGGGTACCAGGCTGCTCTCATTCGGGGTCAAGGGGTATGAAGAGTAGTAGTACTGCGTTTTACCACTAACCAGCGCTCAAGAAAATAGCGGTTTGGCCCAAGGAAGAACCATCCATAACACGTCAGGGGGAGTGTAAATTTTAAGCCCCTTTGGCCAATTTTGATAGACAAAGAGTAGTATGTTGTGTGTGATAAAGGTTTAGAGAAGAAAGCGTGCCCTCGTTATTCACTATGTGCGGGATGACGTAGGTGGGTGGATATTCCTGTGCGCATACGCCATGACGCGCCTTCCTGAAGAGATTGGCGGTAGCTGCATACAGCGAATCCACTAATTCTCTCTCCACCCTCCCTCGAGGGTGAATTCAACTCCTGCCACAATTTCGGATTACAACTCATGAAGGCCCGCAGCTTCATACCCTCCCTGCCCTAGTGTCAGCTGCCACATGCCCTTCCATCCTCAACTTTCATACTCACTTAACCTAGGAAATAATTCAATACAATTTAGGAATTTTTCCCTCAATTTCCCATTCGAAACGTCAAATAAGATTTGGGCTGATTGTAAGGAGTTCCCACTAATCACGAGCGGGTGGAGAGTTTCGCGCGCGCGCAAAACTCTGAACACATCGTCACACTGTCTCTTTTACTTACTTCATTCGTACAACATCGCATCACTCTTCCGAATCTCAGAATTCGTCGAAGAGTGTTTCTTGTCCTCACTCCCCTGATGCGCAACGGGTGTCTTTCCCTTGAGCCACGAAGGAGTCCCTTTCATGGTGAATGGCTGGTGCCAAGACACAATACTACCACTCTTATTGTACTTTCTCTGTCAGCGAGGACAGGTCTTTGGTGAAGAAAGTACTGGCCAGAGAGTGTCATATTAATCTTTTTGTGTACAACTGAGCCAATGAACACGTTGAATGGTACAATTAATAATTGATCATAATTGAGTAATAATAAGTAAAAGGTAGAAGAAGAAAAAAGGAAGAAGAGGAAAAATCAATGAAAAGGTAGAAGAAGAAGGATAGGAATAAAGAGAAAGAAGAAGAAAATTGGTCAGCTGTAACATTAAAAATAATTTATACGCGGCGCTCTTCAATGCCTTCGCAGAGGGCGCCCGAGAGAAGAGGCGAAAGAGGAGGTTGGTCGTCAAGTTGCGCTCGGAGAAACCAACGGAGAGGGGGTGGGGGTGGGGGAGCGTGTGGTAGTGGGCGGAGTTGATTACTCCACATCTCCTGCGAGAAACCCTTGGAATATCTCACGTCTACTGCGTTTATGGATGTAGAAAAAATTCAAATTGGTAAAGAAAAAAAGGTGAAGATGTGTGGCGTCATCGTAGCGAGAGGGATCGACTGCAAAAAGGGGGATTTATTCTATGAAAGTGTTAAAGGATCTTTCCGAGGACCTGTGTGATGGTGTGACATATGGGTGTTTTATGTCTCTCATTTTGAGTAGGGTTGATTAAATCTTACATGCATTATTGGCGGGATTGGAGACGTGATGTAAGATTATGCCCATCCTCATAACTTCACCCAACGAGGGTACTACTTTTGGAACTTGTTAAGGGCATACACACGCCTTTATCTCCCAGGAAGAACTCATGACAAAACGAAACATGTAGGCACCAGTCATCATGACAATGAAAGCATTGAGTGGATGTTATGCTAGAAGAGGTCTGAACCTGTTGTATGAAGGATAATGGTTGTATCCTCTATTCTGTCTCCTCTCCCCATCCAAAGGATGTGGCAAATGCCATTTATATTATGGTTCATTTAGTACGTTTCGTACGATGGGGGAGAACAAAAGAGTAGCAAATCTTTGGACCCTATCTGATAAATACCCTCAATACCCTACCACTAAAGAGATTTTGTATTATGGTTCAAATTGCAATGGCAAACACTGTATGATCCCTATATGACCAACATCGTGTTTAATGGCGTTACGAATGCAAGTCATTAAACAAACCTTTAATTGATTTTTAAATTGATCGTGAACCATCCGTAGGCATAATGCACTTACCCGGTTAACGACAAATCTGATGTTGTGGTTGTTTTTTTCTAGTTAAGTTACTCCGACAAGACCGGAAACATGACTAAGGCGTCCGTCATCGACTATAAAAACCCCGAAATACGAAAACCGGTTGAAGACAAAATCTGGCAAGGTCTGTATCACGCGTGTTATTTAGATTGGTTTTAACAACCATAACCCATGAATTTTGCTTCATCTCAGCGTTGAATACAGTTTAACTTAATTCCGAACTACTGGTCGCTACACCATACACCAACAGCTGTTACCAGTTCCATCTAATGACTTATTATGTGATCATTATAATCGCTAAGCAGTGATGTATTTTATGATCATTTAAGATGTTTTTCCTTCTTTTTTACAGAAGTCATTGGAAAGCAAATCAGTTGGAAAGGTAAGTAGTTTAAGGTTACTAAATAAAACATTTAGAGAAGAAAAGGGATAAAGTATTATGTATTATCGTGTGATGTACTTAAAATAAGGACATGTTTCTCTCAGCTAGTAGGTTTAAGCGAGTGTCAAAGAAGGATAAAGCGGTTGCTGAAGAACCTTAAATAGGGCTCCTGTCCTAAAGACTAGTATACTTCCTGGGTGAAAAGTTGAATTGACCACTGCCAGCTGTATTGTTACCCTCCGTGTCATTTATTTTCTAGAACATCTACCATATATATATATATATATATATATATATATATATATATATATATATATATATATATATATATATATATATATATATAGAAGAGAGGTCACATAGGTATATTTACGAACTCCTTGCGCTTTTGTACCAACCTTTTCAAACAGACTTTGAATTCACCACCTTGATTCAAGAACTATAGGTAGAGGAAGTTTGCTATTACATTCATTTCACCCTTGATTACCACCCTTCCGGTTCTTTCCCTTCGCTTTTTTCACCTATTTAACACAATTCACAATTTTCCTTTGCCGTCTCAATTAATCCTTTATTGCTCTTTTGAAAGCTCCAGTGATTGACGGCGGGTTTCAATCATTTAGAATCAAATCGATGGACAAAAAAAAGCGGTGAGTCTGCCTCGTGGCTGGGTCAAGCTGGAGTCTCGGCCTAGCAGTTGCGTACAGTTAGGCTCACACGAAACAAGTGTGTGGTTGGTATAGTCATCATAGCAAATCCAGTTTTCCACATTTGTATAATTATTCGGTATTGTGGCCACAAATTTTCTATTGAAAAACAATGGCTGAAGTGAACTAACAAGGAGCGTTAAATTTGTATTGGCAGGGTATTGTATAGATGCCACAAATGCTGAACGATGTGTTGATGTGATTAGATAAATTAAGTTGAAAATGAACAACGGGAAATTTAAAACAAGAGACAAGTAAGAGCAAAGAAACAAGAAGAATTAATGAGGGTAGTACGTGCTGGAAGGGGGGAAATTTAGTGGAGAAGAAATCTCGAGAGTATGATGAAAACTGGATAACCGCTTGATAACAAAATTAACAACTAGAACTTTTGTCCAAAATTTAAAAAAAGTTCTAGAATCTCGACGATAAGGTTGGTAAGAAAATCTGAATGCCAAGTTAAGGCTAAAAGTGCAGGGCGGAACAAATTGTGTCGAGCTCAGTCTTCCAAATTCTTAATCACATCATGCGAATCAACAAATTCAACACAATTTAATATCAATCCCAATATTATATTACGAGCATTATTTTTCATTATTTAGAAATCTTTTTGATGTATTGGATTGTATACAAAGTTTTGTCTGATACTAACATCGATTCAAGAAAGACATAATTGATCTTCAGTAGTAGAAAGTCCATATATGCACTACCAAGGTATGCATACTCATATAAATCAACCGATTATTTTATCCGTAGCAATTAGACCACATCACCTACGCATAGCATTATGTATATATATATATATCCTTTGGCAACTTTCTCTTCTTCTAACTATCTTTTTATTCCATTCTCGTAACCTCATCGTAAACAGCTTAGTCAACGATTTTCGACTCATGCCTCCAGATTAATGACCTTTTCCACCCGTTTTCTGTTTTTTTTTCTTCTTTTTTCCTGATCTGTTCGCTATTTATACACTTTTGTAATAATCGCATTCTAAGTATACATACCTAAACTAGTCTCATAAATTATATTTTACGCTCCTATACAGTATACAGTGGTTTCACTATCATATACCATAACTCGCCATTGAGTTCCTTTACTTATATATATATATATATATATATATATATATATATATATATATATATATATATATATATATATATATATATATATATATATATATAAGTAAAGGAACTCAATGGCGAGTTATGGTATATGATAGTGAAACCACTGTATACTGTATAGGAGCGTAAAATATAATTTATGAGACTAGTTTTCCTGATCTGTTCGCTATTTATACACTTTTGTAATAATCGCATTCTAAGTATACATACCGAAACTAGTCTCATAAATTATATTTTACGCTCCTATACAGTATACAGTGGTTTCACTATCATATACCATAACTCGCCATTGAGTTCCTTTACTTATATATATATATATATATATATATATATATATATATATATATATATATCAAAAGAATTTCCTAAACCAGAGAGATCACATAGCCTACGCATAGCATTAATACAACTGAATTTCCGTAGGCTCGAGACCACATAGCCATATGCATATCGAAATATAAATCAACCGAATTTCCGTAGCATAGAGACGAAATAACCTATGAATATCGTTATATAATTTAGCCGAATTTCCCTAGCCATAGAGAGCACATAGCCTACGCATAGCGTAATATAAATACACAGACTTTCGTAGCCATAGAAATCGCATAGCCGAGTTTCCGTAGTCATAGATACCACATAGTCTACGTATAGTGTTATATAATTCAACCGAATTTCCGTAGCATAGATATTACATAGGCTTCTTAGAGTGTTATATAATTCAACGGAATGAATTTCCGTAGTCATGGAGACCAGATAGTCTACGTATAGTGTCATATAAAACAACTGAATTTGCGTAGCATAGAGACCACATAGCCTACGCATGTGCTAATATAAATCAACCGACTTTCGTAGCCAGAGAAACCACATACCCTACGTATAACATTAAATAAATCAACAGAATTTCCGTAGCATAGAGAACTCATCATAGCCTAAACATAGCGTTATTTGCCTCCTCCCCTTCCTTACATTCCGCAGCTATTTAGCAAAAATTCTTTTACATATCGGTATATACTCCCTCCTCCGTATTTCCGTAGCCATAGAAACCACATATCCTACGCATAGCGTTACTTCATTCAATCGAATTTACGTACGAATAGCGAGCTTATAACCTAATATAAATCAACTGACTTTCCATAGCCATAGCTTTATATAATTCAAACGAATTTCCGTAGCCATAGAAACCACATAGCCTACGCATAACTTTAAATTAATCAGCCTAGATCTTTTCTCTTATTATGGCGCAATTTCGTCTCCTGGGCCAGGTGGCTGAATGGCCGGTTACTAGAGTAATTAGGCTGTGTCATCTTTAGTGTTACGATATCTTTTGTTTGTTTTTTTAAAAGCACAAGCATTGTTTTTCACTCTTAAAAAATGGCAATGTACAAACTTGCTAGAGGAAGAACAATGTCTGGAGAGTTCTACCAACCCAATGGGTTTTGAGAGGGATTTGCAGGGAAACGTGCGAGTGTTTCATGTATGCAGTTCCTGATAGTTCGGCAGACACATTATTATTATTATCTACAATTATTCCTTGACAGAGATGCGGTATAAACATTTGAATGTTAACCACTCGCAGAACTTTAAAGATCCAGAAACAGGTACCCACATAAACCAAATAGAATCGCTTTGGGACAAGGCGAAAATGGGGAATAAAATAGAATGCTGAACTACTCGTTCTCTGATCAACATAGTATGGGCAAGTTTTAATGGAGGTAACGAAATAAACGAAGACTTAGTGAATCCAATTTACAAAGGCATTGTAAAGTTTTATCTATTAAATAATGTTTAGCTTTTACCTTTAGTTTACTTTCCTTAGTTTTTATATTTTAGTTTTCTCTTATTCACCTCCCAATCCCCCCAAATACTTATAACATAGGAATGATCCCATCCTTCGATTTCTGCGCATGAGAAAGGCAGTTCAGCCTCCTCAGCCAGCCGTTCAGCCATCTGGCTTCGGAGACGAAATTACGCCATAATAAGGGAAAAGATCCATCAGCCGAATTTCCGTAGCAATAGAGAGCATAAAACTTACGCATCGCTTTATATAGAATTCAACCGAAGTTCCGTAGCTATATAGAGCGCTGTTCACATTGGTCTATTTGATCCATTCACTTGTTTAGCATGGATGAGGATCGTCACCTAGTCATACCCGATGCAGTGTCGCGGAGGCAATAACCATTGCTATTTTAACCGCTTTGGATTATATTTCTTATACAACTTTTGTTTATAGTGACGAATGCTTGGTAGAAGGCTGGTGAAACTGTTGATGGAAGGGACTGAGGAAAGTTTGGTGTTCGAAGGGTAAAGCGATTGAAGAACGACTGGAAAATAGGTCTTTATGTTGGGAAGAAAGGTCGGAATAAAGTTATGACTGAGTTTATTTTGACGTCGTATGAGCATGAAATGGAATGGAAATAGAACTGTGAAGAGAATATACGAGTAAATGTCAGGGTGTGCGAAGGGTTGGAAGAATGGACAATTGAATATTATATAAGATAGATTTGCAAAGAGTGGTTTTGCGAAGAGAATGGGCATGGGCCTAGTAATGAGCTCTGACTAGACAAAATACTGGGTGGTTGTGTGTTTGATAGGGCATAAATACATAAGAAAGATCGGTCAGATTCTAATGGAGTTGATAATGATGATTATTGCATTCAAGACTCTTATTTTCCCCAACTGATCACCAACGAGCAAACTAGCCTAGGGCCTAAAAGCTGAAATACTTTTGGAGCAGCTACACATTGATGATAGGACCAGGAATATATTAAATTTTCCTCCCATCACTGAAACAGCAGATATAAAATATTAAATTAATAATGTTACCCCTAGCAACGACTTTAAAGGATTAAATTTGTGAAGACGTCTCATCTTTACAGATATGAAGACTTCTCATAAAATCCAAGCAGCACTCCTGAACGTTCTTAAAGTAACGACAGTCTTGGCGTTCCTCTATTTCTTCGTTTGCTCTCTTGATCTTCTCTCCTCGTCCTTCAGGTTAATATCAGGAAAATCGACAGGTAAGGACAAAATAGGCGTGAATTGGATTTTTTAACGAGAATTAATGAGGAGTAGAGATGTTCAAAATATAAGAGCTTAGAGGTAATGATTTTCGTCCTCAGAGGGGAGGTGAGGGGGAAAATTAATTTCAAGCAGAAAATATTTTCTTGAAGCATTCTGCATATTAAATCTGCTATTTCTTTTCCTTTGATATGGTAATATGAATAGGAAATTTTTTACATTTGCAGCGATTTTGGGGGAGGACGTGGGTAAATTTATTGTGCTAATTAAGGCAATGACTTCGCCACCCCCACCTACGGGGGGAGCTTTCACTTCGCTAAAAGATTAAAATTTAAAATCTATAAAAAAGCAGCCATGGTTAAATTTTTATAAATTTTCTGAACTTCGCCAATTGTAATAATTTTAAAAAGGAACTCTAAACTAAATTTTCCCCCTTTCAAAATATCACGTTGCTAAAATATAGTTATAGAAGAAGATATATAAAAATAAATTTTCTGAACTTCACCATTTGTAATTCTTTGGATTGTAAAAATTTCACAAAATTTCGATACTTATAATTTTTTCTGAACTTCACCATTTTGTTTTTTGATATTATAAAAGAATGATTAGAAATAACTTTGATAAAAAAACATAAGTCATTTGTCCACTAAGGAAAAAGAACATTTATTAATTTTTTACCCATCTTCAAAAATCCCGTTATACAATTATAGAGTTAGTGATGATGGTGATGAATAGTATAACCGGCCTATAATATTTAAGTTAATATTAAATAATAGGTTGATAGCAAAAAGTAATGATTAACTGAGCTTTCGGAACTCAACTCATTAAAATCTGTCGGGACTTATAATTTAACGTGGAATCCGAATGTTTTCTCCAGCGTTCTGCAACGTATAGCTGCCCCTATGATTCGATTCGGTCACTAACCACATCGATGTAATCGGAAGCGGTGTTTTCACTCTGCTGAACTGTTGTTCATAAATTAATATATATATATATATATATATATATATATATATATATATATATATATATATATATATATAGTTCCCGCGAAAAGTATCCGATCCCCCTCGAAACTTGTATTTTTAAGATAAAAAAAACATTTTTAATATTGACTAACCTTATATTACTATCTTGTCATCTTTCCTTTGAGGACTTGTTGTAGACGCTTTGACATGGATTTGATCAAGTTTTGACAATCTTCCAGTGATATTTCTTTGAACCATACCCTTATGATAGCCTCTTTTAATTTTTCGACGAAGCCAGTGTCATGCCCTTCAACCTTATTTTTTATTATTAGCCATACATTTTCTATGGGATTGAGATCTGGGTTATTACTAGGCGAATCCAAAATATTAAATTTATTGTCAGTAAGTTTCTGTCTCTTGGATTGTCATTAGCACTGGAAATTTCTACGGTAACATTGTTAAATACCGTGCGCCATTCATAGTTGTGTTCTTAGGAAGGAAATATATGCTTCCTCTCCCTTGGAAACTGAAACAACCACAAATCATCACACTTGGAGTGTGTTTCATTGTTTTTGAGTCCATTCTATTTGAAACAATGGGACGACGAACCTTTATAGGACAGCTTCTGAATGTTAAAAATGTTGACTCATCGCTGAAGAAAACATTTTCCACTCCTCAACAGTTCAATGAATGTATTTTTTACAAAATGCAACATGTTTGTTACGCATTTTTTCATTAATGAATGGTTTCTTTGCAGCATGGCGAGATGGTAATCCGAGTTCTTTTTGTAGCGACTCCTGGATAGTTCGTTCAGAAACATCAGATAATATATTATTCATATTAAATTTTAGTTCTTTCGCAGTTATTGTTGGATTATTCACTACTAACCGTTTCATAAGCATGGCTGTTCGCAAATTTGTTTTTCTCGGTCTGCCAGATCGTTTTTTAGGTACTGGCTTAGATAGGCTAACATTGTTCGTAACACGTGAAACTCGTAAATCAGTAATTTCTCACCTTTATAAAGAGCAACAATAGCACCTCGACAATCACTCTTGAGTTATTTCTTAGCACACATTAGAAATAAATTATATTTAGACCACTTTCTGTAAAAAAAAAATCACAAAATAATAATGAAATGGAAAAAACATGAAATCGGACAAATTTTACGCATGGCTACACGCAGCGAACGCTACCAAAATACTAACTTAGGATTGTATTGGAAAGCTGTCATATCAGAGCATTATATGACATCTACCAGAAGATGTCGCTAGAGAATTATGCCGCTATGAATATCATTTAAAAAAATACAAATTTTGAGGGTGATCGGATACTTTTGGTGGGCATTATATATATATATATATATATATATATATATATATATATATATATATATATATATATATATATATTCTTAACAGATCATTTAAAGAATAGCAGTCCCACATGTCCCAGTTTCGTCCTTAAACTGATATTTAGAGTGCGTTCACTCCTTGCCCTAACGCGAAACTACCTTAAGCATTGAGATTTGGCTTATTTGGGAATGTTGAATTCCCTCTTAGTTATGAGTGTCTTAATAAATCTGTTCTCTTCACTCGTTTTTCTCATGTTTCTTTACCTACCTTCCCTTACTCACTGGCGGAGTTTTCCTTGTGGCATTTATTTTTTTAATTTAAAGTGAATAATAATAAAAATTTCATTTTTAGAGCGGCCTTAACTCTCTAGGGTAAACAAATTACTCTGATCTCTCCGATCCTTTGTGTTCCCCAGGAGCGGTGATGAATAACAAGTACGTCCGTAATCCCGTGGTGGGACTCATGATTGGGATCTTAGTTACTGTCCTCGTTCAATCCTCCTCCACATCTACATCCATCATCGTGTCCATGGTAGCTTCTGAAAGTAAGTCCAAGAGATTTTCTTTATTTCAACCAATTTACTTTTAAGAGAAATGGTAAAGATGTTCCAAAGTGAATTAGTCACCTCTTAATATTCCCAATTTTCTTTTCGTTCGTAATATATTTTTCTACAATTCCCTTATACAATTTTGCGTGCCGACAATTTCTCATTAACCAATACAATGTGAGCTGATTTATAATTTATATTTTATATATGGCGATGCCAAATTATCTCCACAGTAAGAAATTTCAATATGTCACACAATTAGTTACCTTAAGTATTGAAAACGTCGACCCGGTAGTCAAACTTAAAGAGTAATCCTTCTCAGTTAAGTAGCAAAGGCATAACATCTCTATTCTCAATTTCTTCTTAATTCTTTTCACTCCGGACAGTTAATTCACCTTAAAGGTCTATTTCCTTACTGCATAGACACTTTGAGATCACCCCCATACTCTCTCCACACTCTTTCAATTATTAGTGGACGTGGATCTATTCATCGCTCTTTGGTTTGCTTGATTGTACAACCGAAATCACTCCTTTATCAAACTCTTTCAAACACATTTGCATATTTAATAACTTCACTAAATTTTCCCATTCGTTGTGAATTATTATTGAGTTATAAAGAAACAATCCTATATAAAGAAGCATACTCAATAACTCATAGGGAATAATGAAAGACCAAACAAGGATCAAACATAAATTAAGAAGATGGAAGTGAGAGAGGAAGAAATAATAGGTGGGGTTTGAACCTATACACCCGGGCGCTAGTGGTTAGCGTAGTGGCCTGAAAAGCGAAGAGCGCTCGATGGTATAGGTTCGAACCACACCTATTATTTCACTTTCTTTAACGGGTAAAAGAGTTTATATTATTTTATTCCGTTTGCTATTTCTCTTTTCCTTTTTTTTAATCTATGTTTGGTCTTATGTGTCATATTTCCTTATATCCTATGGGTTGATGAGCCTCTCCCAGGTTACGTCCTATTGTAATTTCCCGTTCTTAAAGAAGCAACTTGAATAGGAAGATAGACTGAGGGTACTGAATATGTTCTCATTTGAGAGAAGATGTGTGAGGGAAGATATGATTCAGCTTTTTAAAATTTGTTCCGGGATGGATAAGTTGGATTTTAGCAAGTTATTTGAGTTGTTAGGTAGTAATAGGACTAGGGATCACCACTTAAAAATGAACAAAACAGAGGTGCAGGTTGGATGTTAGAAAATACTTTTTCACCAATAGAGTGGTAGATTACTGGAATAGTTTGGCATCTGAGACGGTAGACAGTCCAAACTTGAATGTATTCAAGCGCAGGTTGGATGATTATATGGGGAGGGAGGGTTAACTTTGGGGGGTATTCTGAACTCATTCCTGTAGATGCAGATTTTATTATTTTATATTATGATTGATTTGGATTTTGACGAGTGTTGATGATGCTTTTTGTTTTTGACACATTCCTGTGGATGGTTTGAATTGTATATTGTAGATGCATTATCTGACACAATCCTATGGATTGTTTAAAGTGTATATTGTAGATGCATTATCTGACACAATCCTATGGATTGTTTAAAGTGTATATTGTAGATGCATAATCTGACATAATCCTATGGATTGTTTAAATTGTATATTGTAGATGCATGATCTGACACAATCCTATGGATGATTTTATGGGTGGGTTTTGACAGGTGCGGATGACCTTTGATAGGCCCTTGTGGCTTTTTTCATCCGTGAAATTAGGTTATATTAATATTTATCCTGTACATTAAACAGTTTATTCCTTTTTAGGCGTTGGAAATTCTTGCCGTTGACTTTACGCTAATTCTTTCTCTTACAAGACGTTAATTCTTGCTCTTAAATCAGTGGATCTTAACCTTGGGGTGCGCCTTCCTTGGGTAGCGTCGATAATTTCTAAGTGAGAGGGGGATCACTTAGTGAAAAACAGGAATTTCTCAAATTGTCTTTTTTTTATTCTCCTAACGAGAGCATAGGCTAATATTGAGAAGTTTCTGAATGCTATTTTGATGCAAGAGGGGGTGGAGCGTAGAAAAAAGAGCCAATTTCTCGAGGGGGCATGGTAGTAAAAATGTCAAGAACCACTGCCTTAGACAATATTAATTACAGCTTTTGATACCATGCTGATTTCTGGAATTTTGGACTATGCGACTTCTTGTCTTTTATAGCCATGTTAGAGTCTTTTTACACGACGCAATTCATTTTACACTATCCTACATTTTGCTTTCGGGATTGAAACTCTTACTTTTTGCAATATGTTTATCTCTTTCTTCTAGATCATGTTAATTTTAACCATTCAGACCCACAAACTGAATGATGAGTATTAATTGTTTTGGCAGCATGATCGAAATGACATTAAATTGTCATTGGTAAATTAACGATTATTCCCTAATAAAAATCGAAGACGATATATAGTCGTATTATCCGATTTTATGGTAGAATTAGTTGTGTAGGGGTGTGTTTTAGTAATGGCGTCATTCTCTGCTTAAATCATCCTTGGCCAACTGTGGATTTTGGTCAGTTCATTAAGCTTGATATAAATATTTAACTTACAATATGTGTACAATAAGTTTATGTACAATATTCATGTGTTCCGTTTCAATTTAATGAAAAGGCACAACAAATATAGTTATCGAATTGGAAAAACTTGGTCGAGACTTCCGTGAAGACGGAAGAGAATTCCAGCTTTAAATTGTGGATATTTATCAGAAAAAGGTGACCATATAGGACTATACCACTGCCATAACCGACCATAATCTCTGAAAATACAGCTAAAATGATTTTATTAGGATTTCTCGTGACGTTCGTTCACCCTTTTGTTTGGGACCGGATCGATCAAAGGTCGAATTTGCTTCTAAATTTACGATGAGCTTTGATGGAGCGACTTTGATAAATTGCTTTTTCTCTTTAATGGAGTGCCGCAATTTCACAGCTTTTTCACACATCCACGTTGTTACAAGTATTGAGTTTTTGTCAAGTTTACCTTAATGAACTATGACCAAGACCAAGAATGACTTTCCAATAATATGTGCCTCTCAATGGAGTTATAATTTATTTAAGTAATTTTAACGAAAAAGGAATTAATTTTTCTCATACTAAATTAACACAAAAATTTGAGAGATATTCAATTATTGAGAGATATTATTGAAAAATATTGCAATATGTTGATCTAGTGAGAAATATTGCGATATTTTGAATTATTGAGATAAGTTATTGAGATATATTATTTAGATATATTGAGTTTTTAAAGGATATTAGTGAGAAATATTAAGTTATTGAGAGATATTATTGATGTATATTGAGAGATATTATTGAGAAATATTGCAATATATTGTATTATTGAAATATATTATTGAGAAATATTGCGATATATTGAATGACTGGACGTTTTATTGAGATATATTGAATTATTGGGAAATGTTGAATTATTGAGAGATTATTGACAATTATTGAGATATATTGAATTATTGAGAGTTTTATTAAGAAATATTGAGATACATTTAATTATTGAGATATAGTCTTGAGATATATTGAATCATTAAAGGATATTAGTGAGAAATATTGCGATATATTGAATTATTGCTAGATTATGTTATTGGGAGATATTCAGTTATTGTGAGATATTGAAATATTGAGTTATCGAGAGATTATTGAGAGATGTTGAGTTATTGAGAGATTGAAAAATATTGAAATATTTAGAAATATTATTGCCATATATTATTTTATTTTTTATTGAAATTTATTTAGCTGTAGGTGGGGAAGGAAGAATAACCAAACCGTTTCTCGCTGGGTGCAATAAGAGCTAACTAAACCCGGATATGGGGATACTAGTCTAGTGGTCTTGCACACAAAAGTTTTGCTCCTCCAAACTCAATGCACAATGTGGCAGTGATGTGAGCCGACCATAAATTGTAGGGAAATGGTATAAATTAAAGGAGCAAAATATATTTAATTGGGACTTAAAAACTTCAAACTTGAAGACTGGCTTCCATGTATAAGGACAGAGATGTTACACAACAAAAACAAACAAATTTGAGGGAACAATGAAACACTATCAACAGATCGAAGGAGATGATAGAAATAGTAAATATATCAACCAATAGTTGCCTCAGAGGGAGTAAAAATCCTGTAGGAAAGCTTAGGAGAACTATTAACCCCTAAAGTTCGAGCGTGTACGAAAGCCTACCATTTCCCCTCATACCTTTTAATCCCTAAAGTTGAAGTATTATGTGAGAAAGAGAGGAGTACGCATGTGTATCGAACTCTCGTCTAACCATTAAAAAATCGCTCTTTTCTTCAGTGATCAAAGTGAATGAAGCTATTCCGATGATAATGGGTTCGAACATCGGTACGTCCGTCACGAATACGATCGTCTCCATGACACAGGTAAAGTCATTTTCGCCTTTATCAATGATTTCCTTCAACACCGACCGAAAAAACACCAAACAAATTAAATGCGAAAAAGGGAATTATTGACTGCAATGATTCGAGTGGCGGGAATTTTTTGGCGCGTATCTGGCGATTGCACCTAGGGTTCTTCAGTGGCGGGAAAGCAAGGAAGGAAATGTCCTGAGGTGAGGCAAGGAATTGACCCTTGCGGAGGAGGATGGTGATTCTGCATGGCGGTTTATTCGTGTTGACATGAATTACCGAATATGTGCAAGAAATAGAGTGAATTTAGTATAGGTGTAAGGTATCTTTTCCCTTTATCTTTGTTCATGGCTGAAAATTATTGCAAGTTCTTACGGTACATACAAGTCAGTTGTTTTTTGTATTTGTTAGTAGGATTTGAAATGCGCCATCCTGTTTATTGTGCCGGTTGTGTTTATTATGTGAGTCTGTTATTTATATGGTTAGCAGTCTGAGCTTTATGTTGTTTTTATTATCTGAACGTGGGATGATGCCGAAAATGAAATGAGCTGGCGGTGTTAATAAAAATAAAATAAGAAATATTATTCTGCTTTACTTTACTGTTTATTCATTATTTTCCCTACTCTGGTCTCTTCTGTTTTTCCCCGGCAGTGTTCCCGTTAGTAAGCAAAGGTAAATTCCCCTATGTCCGTCTTTCCCTCTCCTTTGCCTGGTGTCTGGTTTTGCGTCTGGAAAATATGCAATTATGGCTATAATTCAATTTTGCTCAACCCGTTCCTTCTTTTAATATTCAAATCTAATCGATTGCTTGCCTTCTTTCGCATTCTGAGTAGACATTTTATTTTTGGTTATGAGTATTGCCAATGCCTCGCATATGGTTTATGATTATTTGTGTGTTGAAGTTATAAATTATGACTGGAATGCAATGGATGTTCGATCGTAAGAGAGTAAGTAAATTAGTTCTTTTGTGCCGTCGTATTTTGGGCATTCAGTCAAAGGAAGGAAGGAAGGAAAGTTTTGCTTGGAAATGTATATTTTGTAATTTGAGTTTGAAAAATAGCCATTCTTATTTATCACTATCAAAATACTCTAAAAACTGTTACATGAGGTAATATTAAATATTAGATTGTCAAGAAATGAATGTCGTTTAAAGAAGACTTAAAAAATGCCTCATATAGTTGTTTAAATTATTCCAAATTTGCTACAAATGGTGACTTAGTGGCAATGAACTGTATGAAAGAGAGCGTTTAAAATGTGTGAATATGGCCTCATCTCTATTGGATCGAAATCCCTTAAGATATTTCTGGGCAGAATTCTTAGGAATTCTTACCATCATAAACACGCATGCTGGACAAACACTCATTCTTACGGGCGTTTAGTGCAAATGATGCTTTGGCACAAAAACACCACCACACCACGCTGCCAGATACTATAAACAAGCATCAACAAGTACGCACAAGATCTAGCAGCCCTCTGTGGCTGGAATTTGTGACCCAACAACTCCCCCACCGAACTCATAACCTGTGTACCGGAGGAGGCGATTCGAGACTTATATTACAACCGCACCAAAACCTGGGCGGTCATATCAGTCTCAGAGGAGAGACACTTCAACACACTGGACCAGGGCATAAGGTTCTCGACATCCCGACACACGCACAACATCTTGAGGCACAACACAATCTACGCCCACACCATTGCTGGCGCTGTTACAAGACTGGTCTTCCAAGCAGACATTGTTTGCTCCAAATGCAGTGTAAAAGGTCATTTTTACACCGAATGCACAAGTACTACCGTCTGCTGTATCAACTGCGATGGCCACCATGTCACTATGAGCATGAGGCGCACGTACCTCAGTAAGAGGCGAGTGGATGCCATCTTGGAAATAGGGATGGTCCAATATACCACATCCTCACACGCCTTCATTTCACCCAACCTTAGTGCCCTCTCCCCCAACCCACTCGCCTTTACAAGAACATACGCTGCTGCAGCCAGCCCCTTTGGGGCTATTCAATCCACCACACTGACACACCCACGCACACGACCAGGCACCAACCAATACTTATGGCAAGCCCAATACCCAACTAGCCATGGTACTTTGCGGTAGAAAATACATCGTCATAAACCTGCTTTATGCAGCAAATGGACGAGGGCAGATCGTCTTTCCCGAGCCAGTGTTCACCATAGTACAGAAAGAGAAAAACAAACGTCCGCCATTTCTCCTCACACCAGGATGCACAAACCCACTCCTAGCTAATCCATCCTTTTCCAATCCTTCATTTTTCACCATTCATCCTGTCTCTTATCCCGCTCTCTCCATCCCCTTGGCTCTACTCTTGGCTCCAGCCCCACCAACACCCTCTGCTCCTACACCTCCTTCGACTTTCCACACAGCCCTTTTCACCTTACTTATCCCCTCTCCACCGTCCCCAGCCCCCCCTTCACTATCTTCACCCCTCCTCTCACAGTAACCACCCCTCCTTCCACTGTCCCCACCTCTCTTTTCACTGTCGCCACCCTTTCCCTACCACCTCATGCTACCTCATCTCAAACCACTAAGACATCCAATTCCATACCCAAAAAGCACATTAATCTCACACTCTCCCTGCACCCCCCAACACGCGTGAAGAACACTGCCTCGCCCCCTGCTCTCTTGGTACAATGCCAAGAGATTAAGGAGCGCAAAGGTGCTCAGTCCAACACCACCGCATGCGCACACCGTTCCACACGTCGGCTTAATGTAACACAGTTAAACGTTCACAGTTGGCACAGTGTTCGCCACCTTCACCAACTGGATACACAACTCTCAAAGGCCTGATATCATACCTCTACACCCTCCCAACAACAGAATCCACATTGTACGCTACCACACCTACCTTACTCCACAGGCGCTGCAACTGGGATCAGCGATCATAGTTAAACTCTCTATAAGCTTCAAGGTACACAAGGATACTGGCATTATTCTAGTGGCTACCCCCTACAGCCCACCAAGACTACAGCTACACATTGACATCCCACTACTGGTTCTATCAAACCATAATCTTTTACTCTTTGTGGTGGACCTAAATGCAAACCAGCATACACTGCCTTCGAACATACTAATGATGTGGGTGGGTATCTGGCCAGTGCCTTGCAGAAATTCGGCTGCGAGCACATCGGCCCGCCTTCCTCACATTTTTTGGCCGTCAAGGGGCAACTACCTTCCCTAACATAGTTCTCCGCAATGACTACGGCACGCGCTACCACATCCACATAGCCACAGCTCCCCGCGTATATCTGACCACATCCCTGTATGCCTCTTATTATTCTCTTAACCTATCCTACTTCCCACACCACTACTTTACGATTATACTTACCCAAATTAGGAGTAGTTCAAGAGACACATAACCACTAAAAATCCACATAACCTGAATCTCCATGACACCGACCCTTTACACCTAGACGACCAATGGAGCACAATCATCAACACCATAATCATCGCATTTAATATTTACCTACCACGCAAGACTTACACATGCATTAAACACTTTACATTCTCGATTCACAATCAAAAACATATTACACTGTACAAATAACCACTATGACAGAGACCCACGACAAGACGACATCCGACTACTAATTGCCAGCCTCCTACAATGCGTGCTGCTCAATAGGAACTACCAGTGGCGTCAAGTGCCCCGCATCTCGGATGACACTCATTGCACTGCTCATTCCTTCTTCTGGCAGCCCATAAAGAGAATATTATGCACAAGCCCACTTAAAAAGTTACCCTTCTATACAATAGTTGCACAAACACTGAAACTAATGACATCCTCGAAGCATTCACGTCCCACTGGAACATGTTTCATACTCACAACCAGAGGTGGGCACTAAATACATTTAAAGCATGTAAATGCTTTAAATACATGAGAAAAATCTATTTATATACTAAATACTAAATGAACTATGAAAATGTATTTAGTATTTGAATAATAAATAATTAAATGTATTTAGATACATTTTTAAATACATTTCAAATAAATAATCTATAATGACAATCGATAAAGGCCATTGGTATCACAACAAAAAATATCCATTAAAATTGTATATTATAATTACTAATGTAGGATTTGATGACAATTGGATTTAGGTACTATAAAAAAATAGAAAGTTCTATAGAATGAAATTTCAGTTAGCTATTTATATCAGACTTACATTTAAGTAATATCAGTTGCTGAAATGTTTCGTCAGATAAAGAACTCCGTTTTGGAGATAAGGTCAATCCTCCTAAAAGAGAAGAGACGTTCCACAGGAGCTGACGACGGAAGGGTGGTGTTGTATTTAATAAATAACTTTTTTTATGTTTGGATATCTATTTAAACTTTAAAGTGTTTTATTTGAATCCTGAAAGTAACTGAACAATTCTAAATCTGCGGTTTATCATGTTTGAGTGGGTTTTGTAAATCCAAAATAATCGTCACTGTCCGATACACCACTGGATGATTCAGCTTCGGGTCCCTCTTCTCAATTCTCAATCACTTGAATCATAATATTTTTAACAGAGTCTTGGTGGCTTGAACTGTCCCATGAACTACTGATATCTAACCAGCAGAGTTTAAAGAATGGATGGCTTCCAATAATGGTATCTGTAACGCTAGCTTCATTTGTCAAGGTCAAATAAGATTGGTAGCGCTTTCCAAATCCCTAAATGACTGCACTGAGAAGAGGTTGGCAAAATTTCAGAGAACATGACTGAAGTCTCTTCAGCTTTTTCTCCACAAGGAGCAAGATAGGGAGCAATTCTCCATAAAAACAGTTTTGTTCTCCCTGTAGTCGATCAATGACCACTGTAATAGGAGCCAAAACTGAGACATACTCCCCAAGAAATTCAATTTCGTGACATCTGAAACTTGAAGTTCAAGGGACGTCATGAATCTAGGTAATTTGTCCTTGTCTCTTAAAAGTAATGGCAATGCAACAAACAGAAAGTTCTACATTGTAATGCAAGGCTTATTTAATGAAGAGTTGATAACAGTTTTGATAATCTCTGCTGATTTTGGACGACCGCTTTTGTTCCATAATGCTGAACATTTCCCCATCGCAGCATGATTGATATTTGCAAAAGAAGATATTTTTATTGCCTGTTTTACTTCAGTTGTCGCGACGAGACAGTGTGTGTGAAGCACATCCCACATCCTTAGGTAAGTTGAAGCTGCATGGGTCAGACAAAAAGTCTTCTTCCTGATCTAAGGCACTTCTCATTAAGAAACTATCCTCCAGCTCGTGCTCACCCTGATCTTCTTCACCTTCCTAGATTCCATCTTCTGAATCTGTGGACACATTTGTAGCAGTGACTGCAACTTCCTTAAACGCTTTAACTAAATTAGAGCCGTTATCAGTGACGGTGCTCGTGATTTTCTGCAGCGGGATATCGTATTCATTGATAATATTCTCCATATGTTCTGCAATCTTGATGTAGTTATGTTCTCCATTACAGCGAGAGCCTGCCAATACTTTACTGTGACAGATGAGAGCAGCTTCCACAAGCTAAAAAATAAAATAATAGTCCAATGTTTGCCTCATAAATGTTTCCATAAATTTTACATATTAATATAATCGAGATAAATTCCACGAATAAATAGATCTGCTTACAGCCAAGAGCTGATAACTCCCTAACTGTAAAGACATTTTCAATTTCATATTTCATAAAGAGCAAAATCTCAACATACCCAATGAACTCTAATGCCAAAAAACTAGGGTGACGAGTTTACCAAATATCTTCAGTAAGATATAAGTAAGAGGTGCTCTCTAGTTTATTCTTCAGTAGAGTTCTTGTCACATTCTCTTCTTCTGCAAGATTTCGGCCTAGCGTCCGCCTTGAAATGACGTCAACTGAAGAGTTTAGACTTACGGTAGTGGAATGTGTGATCATTGTGAGTGAAATTGATTTTCACAGTGAAATGAGAAAATATGGTATGCATATAAGATTTTATATATAAAATGTAGCTATAGGAATATCCTATAGCTATATAGGACTGGTACATTAATTCATAAATATATTATTAGTCCTTCATATTCAGAATTACATAGTAAAATATTGACTTTCACTATTGTTAGGAATATATACATTATCCAGTATATTTTCTACATTTTTGATGGGTGGGCATGCTAGTTTTGACATATTGATATACAGGTATTGCTACTATAAAGAAATACATCATTATAGGAATTCATCTACTAGCTACAAATAATAGATCAATAATTGTACTAATTATTAATAAAAAAATTTAGTCAATAATATCTTCAAGTAAATGATAGCACGCTTTAAGAATGTATGTATGTGGATTATATATACAATTTTGCACTATCTTAATTTTCACTATGTTCTAGTCATGTTGCTAAAAAAATAATTATACCATAAAAAAGTGTATATAATTTGCAATCGAATGATAAACAAAACCAAAAAATACTAATTTTGAACGAAAAAATTCGAAAAGTGACTAATGAACAAATTTGCTATCCCCTAAAATTCAATTAACATATACTATAAATAAAGGTATTGAAAAAGAAAGGAGGTCGGTTAGTGCATGGTAAACCTATGCTACTTAACATTATCATTAGCTACTAGCAATTTTGCCATTTAAAAAAAAAAACGAATAGTGAAAGTTATCAATTCAATTAAGTATCATATAATTAGTTTTAATAAATTCTTACCTTCAAATGAATGTGTAGATTGGAAGTAGCATTGCTAGCCGCAGAGATTTCACCATTGCATGATGTACATACACACTTCACTTTTTTTCCGTTGGAAGATTTCACTCTATAAAATTTACCATCTAGTAAAGGATGACTATAATTACATGATTTTTTTTATTTTCCTCGTCTTTATTATTGTCTAATCTCTCCATTTCACACTCTTTCGAAGAAGCTGAAGTTGCCATGCAACAGTTGAAATAACGCTGAGAGCTCTCACTATACAACCGAATACAACTGTGACTATCTGTTAGCTGAATTTGAACTGATGCAAGCAATCTTCCCTCACTGGCTCACGCAATAACCGTTTGTGTCATGCAAGCTGCGGCAAGCTAAAACATGCATTCCACGTTCTTAACAGCTATATAAACCTATTATCAGTAAAGTATTTGCAAAAGGTATTTAAATTCTTTCAAAAGTATTTAAATACATAAATGTATTTAAATACTGCCCACCTCTGCTCACAGCGCACCAAACTCACAAGGGCAAAAGTACTTCCAGGAGGTCAGGGAATGGTGTCGGCTTCATGCTGGCGAGCTTTCCCCACCCCCACCCCCACCCATGATACAAATGGAATTGCTCGATAACTCTACCACAATAACCGCCCCAATCACCGTCGAGGAAACAAAACACTACATCAAAAGTACACCAATATGCGCTCTCGAGCCTTTTGACATCCCAGAAAACATTTTACCTACACTTACGCACCTATTTAATATCTCATTCGCCTCTGGACATTTTCCAAGACCTTTTAAATTACCACACAACATAAAACCCCAAACTCGCAAATAATTATAGGTATATTGCAATATTAGAACACCTAGACAAAATAATCGAGTGTATGGCAACACTTGTTTCCGGAATTTTCTGGAAAAGGCTTTCGACAAGGTATGGCATGATGAACTTCGTTGGAAATTTTCCCACAACACGGAGCTCCCCCTCTGCACCATGAGGCTTCTTCACACTGCCTTAACGACCGGATGTGACACATAAAATACGATACTACAGCATCACACCTATTCACACAAACCGCAGCCATACCCAAGGGCAGCATATTGGCACCTACATTATTTATAATATACAACAATAACACCCCACGCTTACCCCAAAACTGCACACACATGCACACACTTTCTACGCTGCTGAGGAGACTATTCTCGTCTCTGCCCAAGGTCCTGACAAGTAGTAATTGCCACGAATCATATTAAGACACATACAACACTCTACGGAGCATGTGATCACTACATGCTCAACATTCAAATATACGCACACACCGACTTAACTTAACCGTCCCACAAGACTTACATACAGGCATTACACGAAACTAATCGTGGATTACATTTGACAAATGCCTACGCTTCCATGTAGACCAGAAAGTCATACAAGCATGAGCTAAAAACACAGACAAACTTCAATTACACTTATACAAAACAATAGCTCGTCCAATCCTCACATACGTCCCAATGCCACTAATAGCTGTGAGTCACACATGGAAGAGGAAAGCACTGTGCATTGAGAACGCTGTTCTGAAAGGCGCATACAGTTCTCCTCGTTACACACTGTAGTGTAGTCTACACTACACGAAAACAAAAACTCTCAATGCTTGGGAAATTCGCGAGAAACACGACATACACCCAAATACATGCCAGACAAGAAGCTGTGCTAGCACAAAGATACCCAGAAACCCTAGACCACCCACAACCAACACCTATCTATACATGATTTAGCTACATCATAAGTAATTTGTTCCTTACTAGTGTCCTTCTTCCCACTAACTCCTCCCCGCTGATCCAATCTAATACAGCACCAAAACACGTCGCATGGGTGTCTAGCTACCTCTTTTTAACCTTCCCTATCTCCTCTTAAGTTATTTGCGTCATTTTCTCTCTAACTGCTTGCGCTCTGTGGCCCCCACAGTAATCTCTTCACTGTTCTATCTATTTACAGTTCGAATTAGAACGGAGGATCATTCTTCTCTGATGGCTTCCTTGACAGCTGACCTTGATAATTCGGGACCTAAGTGTATTAATTCTCTCTCTTTCTCTCTCTCTCTCTCTCTTTCTCTCTCTCTCTCTCTCTCTCTCTCTCTCTCTCTCTCTCTCTCTCTCTATATATATATATATATATATATATATATATATATATATATATATATATATATATATATATAAACTTATCCGTATTAACCACTAAAAATGTAATTCTTACAAAAAACCGGAGGAAGTAAAAAAGATAACGAGTTAGAATTTTGATAAGCAAGAACTTCTGTTTAGACTCTGGAACAATAAGTTCTTTTATAATCGAGAATTTTTTAACTATTACTATTATTAATGAATCCAAAGTATTTAAGTAGTTACTATCCGGCAGAAGAATATTTCCTTCTTGTTAAGCTCATTGATTTTCTAGAGTCACTTTTTCGGACGTATGTTCAGTATCGTTTCAGACGCTGAAGCGGAGAAGTTCTTGTTTATCGAAATTCTAACTCGTTATCTTTTTTTCTAATTTCTGCGGTTTTCTGTAATTGTATATATATATATATATATATGAGATCAGTTCTTGAGTCCAATAACGGGTCACATATATATATTAATAAAACCACTGTTTAGGAGCGTAGTATTTTATTCACGAAACCAGTTTTGGCATGGAGTTTGTCATGCCATCTTTAGTCGTATACTAAGAATAGATGCATTTACACCATATATGAAATATATATAGGAACAAGAGTTCAGATTAAAATTCCTACCTTTCTTTTGCGAAAATCTTTACACGGGTAATTTAGTTTGCTCTGGGGATAATCTATTGGGTGGTTAAAATTATTGCATATTGGAGTGTGTGAAAATACTAGAAGCTCTGCTTGCCCGCCTGACATCCCCTCTGTGCTCATAGATCCTCTTTTCCAGCTTTACAGGAAGAAATCTGAAAAAGAGGATCAATGAGCAGAGATGGCATGTCAAGCGGGCAAGCACAGCTTCTAGTATTTTCACACACTCCAATAATTTTAACCACCCAAAAGATTTCCCCCCGAGAAAACTAATTTACCCGTGTAAAGATTTTGGCAAAAGAAAGGTAGTTGAATCCACCCTTATCAACGAAATCCCGAATTTCAACCTTTCGGATGGCCAATTCAAATGCAGTCCCTAATGACCTTAAATCCCCCCCCCCCTGATTAGGAATTTTAATCTGATCTCTTGTTCCTATATATATTTCATGTATGGTGTGAATGCATCTATTTTTAGTATACGACTGAAGATGGCATCTCATCATTAGCTACTGAATAAAAGTATTATTTTTATATACCAAAGGCTATTTATTTTCTTTTTAACAAAGACAACCTTACTATTCTTGACAAACTGATAAAAGAGTTTTGACCAATTATACGAGTTTTTGATAGGAAGGAATTTACAAATTATATTTTGCGTGTATTTTTATTTTATATTCGATAATTAAAACACAATTTAATCACAATTTAACCGCACTTTATTGTCATCCACTCAAATTTCCTCTTGTTAATAAACTTTAATGTTAAGTTCATAACTGTTGTATTTAATATGTTCTCACATCGTGCGAGATCCCCGGTTGGGGGGGATCATATTGTGTTTTTAACACCATTAAGTTATGTGGAACCCCTCATGACCCATATGGAACACCTGTTGTACGTTAGGGGTATGTGGATACGGGTGCCCCCATAAGGAAACCGAATACTACATCAGTAGAGTGCCGGAACATAAGAGAGCGTGAACATGTTGTGCAGACAGGAGGGGAAATGATAGCGATGTTGTGATTGCTAAGGTTGGGGAGGTAAGTGAATATCAGCGTATCTGCCCAATGGACGGTCAGCTCATGCTGCTGCTTAAAGTTTTGTGTGGGTACTCGTAGTGATTGAAGCCCTGCCTCGACGTCTCAAATACAACGTCGTATTCACTGCGCCAGCGAGAGCTCCTCTCGACTCCGAGACTTTGGTTGGCAAAAGTGTCTCTCCTTCTGAAGTTTGACGTTGAAAGAAAGGGAGTTAGAATTGAGATTTACGAATGAATGGAGAATAAAGGGCGTTAGAAATCAGAGTTGAGAATAAAGGGGGAATTAAGTTAGTTAGAATTCGGAGTTTAGAATAAAGTGAGAATAAAGTGCGTTATAATCCGGATTTGAGAATAAAGTAGGACTAAATCGAGTTAGGATTAAGAGTTAAGACTAAAGAAAGAATAAAAGGAGTTAGAATTCGGAGTTCAGAAAAAAGAGGAAATGAAGAAAGTTAGAATTCGCAGTTGAGACTAAAGAGGGAATAAAAAAAAAGTTAGTATTCGTTGTTGAAAATGAAGGGAGAATAAACGGAGTTAGAATTCGGATGCGAAGATAATGGGAGTTAGGATTCGGAGGAGAAAATGAAGGGAGAATAGAGGTAGTTAGAATTTGAAGTTTAGAATAAGGGGTGAATAAAAGGAACTAAAATACGGTGGTGCTAATAAAGAGAAAATAAAGGGAATTTGAATTCGTATGTGATAATAAATGGAAAATAAAGGGATTTAGAATTTGGAGGTGTTAATTAATGGTGAATAATAGGTTAGAAATTGAATTCGAGAATAAAGGGAGTTAGGATTTTGAACTATAGACTGAATGGGGAATAAAAAGAGTTAGAATTGAATTAGCGAAAAAAGAGAGAAACTTGAGAATGAAAGAGGAATGAAGGGAAGTAGAATTTTAACTTGAGAATGAAGTGGAATAAATGGAGTAAGAATTTGAACTTGAGATTAAAGTAAGTTAGAATTTGAACTTGAAAATAAAAGGAATTAGACTTTGAATTTTATTTTAAACCTTTGTTTGTTTTCTTCCAAAGGTTGGCAACCGGGAGCAGTTTCGGAACGCCTTCGCTGGAGCTACTGTTCATGACATGTTCAACTGGCTCACAGTCATTACCATGCTATCGATCGAAGTCTTAACTGGTAAGAACCACTTACCACATCGTCCATTAGACTAAACTCATTGACCACTACAGGGCTTAAATTATGTATAAAGTTCGCACTACGCAAGAACACTACATAACTTATGGATGCTTAGGAAATATGTGTATAGCTAATGAAAGAAAGAGAACCAGAAATTTTGACAGTAGAGCTATACTTCGAAAATACAATAATAACATATCTCTATGAAACTTACTGTGTGCTAAATATCATTTTATAAATTAGTTCTTTGAATTTCTGAACGCTGAAATAATTAAATACATCTGTAATGACGCTGGTTCTATGTCTAACATATTCTATATGTGAAGTAGTTGCTTACTGAAGAAATCCTGAAGCGCGGAAGTTCAATTTTCAAACCATGGCTTCTAATCTTTTTCTGGTGATCAATATTCGTGAAGCCTCAAATAATGATGAGCACTCCTTTAAGTTGACTACGCAGCCTCCTAGTCTCTAGCGAAAAGAAACCAAGCACGTGCAGCTGCGTCTAATAGTCTCTATTCTTAATCGATGATCTCAGCACCCTGGCCCTGACTTTCACTCTTCCTAGCAGTTAGATGTTTTTTCAAAGGATAAGGGACCAAAAGTGAACCACAACTGCAAGTGGAGTTGCACAAACGAGTTGTATTTCGAAAAATGAACCACTTCTTAATCTACATATGTTAACAGTCGCCGATCCCTTTTATTCCGCTTCAACTCATTGTCTAAAGAAGCTTTCCTTACTGCGTATCAGCATAAATAAGTCTTCTCTACTTTAGCTACCTATATACCCTGTATTTGTAGAGAGTACCCCGACCGGCTACTTATCTAATTTGAAGGGAATTTCCCTCGATTTTCGATCGCTCCTCTACCCGGCCCAAGTCAGATTTCAAACTCTCGAAGTTATCCACTCATGATTGTGTCGTCTCAAAACTTGACTCTTTGGCAAAATAATCCGTTGTCTATAATGTTGATATATGTAGATGATAAATGACAGACAGAGACAGACAACCAGAAGAGAAAGATACATGCCTAAAGAAAGAGAGAGAGAGAGAGAGAGAGAGAGTGCCTTATCTGCACCTCGCTTGAGTGAGAATGAATATCTGTTTAAAGACCTCTTTATGGGTTTGGGCGTTGCTTGGGCCGTGGGGCAGCATTATTGAATAATCATACGAGTATTGAATAATCATACGAGTATATGCAGCGTTGCTTTAAACGTTATTGAATATAAAATGGATGAATCCTATAATAAATTATTTTTCAGGGGTGCTCGAGAAATTAACGAATTATATCGTCAGCTCCTTGTCTGGTGCCAACGGCTTGAAAGTTCAGATTCTCGAGGTCATTACTGAACCATTCACAGACTTAGTTATCCAGGTGAGTTCACTTAAAAGTAAGGTTATTTAAAAAAAAAGTTTTAAATGAATATTTATTGCCATGTCCACTAATCTTTGATTTTTTGTTGTTTTTATCGCTGAGTTTTTGTTTTTTTAATTAGGGTTTTTAAATATTTTCGTTTTTGTTTATTTTGACGGTAGTTGGACTCTCAAATTCTGAAGTGCTGGGGAATGGGATTTATGCTGGAAGAAAACTCAATGGTTAGACGATACTGCAAATACGTGAAGACAAATGTGAGTGAATCAGAGGCGTTTTCCAACGCTTTGTCTTTGAACACCACTCCCTCGAAGTGTCAGGACAATGGGGAAATAGGTGAAGCTCATAGTTGTCACTTTCTCTTCTACGATACTGGCCTCACGGACGTAACTATAGGGATAATTTTACTGGTGGTCTCTCTTACAATCCTCTGCATATCCCTCGTCGCCATTGTGAAGCTTTTGAATTCAATGCTAAAAGGTGAGATATTCAAAGATGTAACCCAATCAGTACTGGTAAGGCTTTATAGTGCAACAAAAGCAACTTAAGTAAATAAAATAATATATTAGGAGTTTTGCTACCAATATACATTAAGTTATAGGCATTTTATTTCTCAGTGGTGGGATACATTTTAAAATGAAAGTTGAACCATGTGTCGCTACAGCGTATGTCAGACGACGGAAAGTCCGTCCGAATTGGGCCTCCATCCGTTGAATAACCACACCCGATGTGGCTTTACTTAGCTAAGATCGGAAATGTTTTTTTCAATCTGCTACGCTGCAATCAAATCAAACTTGAGTTGTTTAATTAATAGTTAAATAAGATTATTCGTGGTATACACTCGTGCAATCAATAATGATTAGAGAGAAGGTAAAGATCAGACGAACTTTATAGAGTAAGGAAGACTTTACAGCATTGATGCTTGGCTGTTAATGTCATGTGGCTGTTGCGTTCTCGTAAGAGAGCTCGAGTGTTACCATGTCAGGCATGAGTTACTATCGAATTATTGTACCAAGCCTGTGACTGAAATTTCTGCAATGCAACGCTACAGTCTTCATATTTCTAATTCTGCAAATACTTAAAATTCTTCCAATATGGGTAAATGTGAATATTTCCGAATAACAGTAAGGAAAAGTTAAACAAAAGGCAAAGATACTTAAAAAACGGGCAAAACTGGAGACAGGCAAGTATAAACAAGGCGGAAATTATAAAATTTATGTAATATAGTCTTGAATTGTAGCATGTCTGCAAAATATAGTACTCAAATATAAGTTGCTTAATTTATACAGATGCAGTTCGATCGAAAATATTAATCTACATTTTAAACATGAAAATTTGGATTTAGTATAATTTTTTAGTAAAAATATCATATTTTAAAAAGGTGCGATTTCGCTTAGAATATTAAGGTTCTCTCGAATGACACCAGAAAAGACGTCAAATCTTATTAATTAATGAATAGAGTTAGTAATTCATCTGTTACGTTTTAGATATTGATGTTGCAGTGTAAAGTTTGATTATATACATTGGAAATGTTTTTTCTTTCAAAATTATATATATATTTCTTTACGATTTAGTTAGAACTACAATACAAGCTATCTCTGTTATCCTAGTTTGACAAAAATATGGGAAAAAATAAGCTGAAATAGTCTTGATAATTTTCTTAATTTCCCACTAAATAGTCAATATTTTTTAAAATTTAGCACTAAATAGGCGGGTTGTAGTGGAAGGTGATTATTTATGTGCTGGTTAATTTGAATATATAAATTATCTCGGTATGAAGGAAGTTTTAAATGATTTCATTATTAAAATTCAAGTTCTAAATGACTAATTACTTGATTTTCGGCAGGGAGTATAGCTAGAGTCATCCAGAAAGTGATTAACTCTGACATACCGTACGTCCCCTGGTTGACCGGCTACGTTGCCATTTTGATTGGAGCGGTGTTGACCTTCGTCGTCCAGTCGTCTTCTGTATTTACCTCAACCCTGACTCCTTTAATTGGTAAGAAACATTATTATGATTATTTAAATCTAAAAATTGGAATGCGAGAGCGTATTGGCCATAAAGTTTGGCACGAGTTTGTAATGAAGATAAAGAAATGATTGGGAAATATGTACTAGGGATAATCGGAAAAGGACACACCTTGGCTAGCTTGTGCTCGGGAGGGCTCACATGAAAATTGGAGGAGTGAATGTAACACAAGTCAAATGATTAAAAAAAGGAAAATCAGAGAAAATCGAATTCAGGAGAGAAGAGAAAAAGAGGCACAAAAAGAGAAGGGAGAAGAGAAAACTACAATTTCAGACGAAGCCTTGGATGAAGAAACCTTATCTTCTGAAATTTCTGATGATGGATGGAAGAAAGTCTTTGCGAGAAGAGAAAACAACATCATACCAATACCAATATTGCCATGGAAACAGATCGGTATTATGTATCAAATATATCTGCTGCTGCTGCTATTAGTAGTACAACCCTATTTGACTCTATGGTATAATAAATTCAGAAGAACGCTCCCATGTAATTTACCATCAAAAATTCTGGAGGGCACGGCAAAAGTTAAGAAGGAATTTCACCGTATTTAAATGTTTGGGAGATAAGAAAATTACTGCTTTGTTTTTTGATAGAAACACAACAAAATAAAAAGAAGAATGGAAACAAATGGTATGGAGAAAACGAAATTCAAGATCACTATATGCTTGTAGGAACACCTGGTACTTTCTACTTGATCAACTAACTATTAAACGAGGAGAGGTGCAAGTATTGCAGACGGACTGATAAAATGGCTTGCTGAAGATGATATCAAAGTTGAAATAAAGGCAGTGGGAGCTGACAGCAGGGAAACTAATTCTGGCTACAAGAATGGAGCCATAAGAAGCTGTAATGTCAAATACATCGTCATTTACACTGGATTATCTGCAGCTTGCATCTAAATGAGCTTCTTTGAGGCACTTGTGCACGAAATATATTGGTCCAACAGAAAGTGGAACTCAATGGAAGGAACTACTTGGTAAAGCCACCTGTGAAACTCTACCAGTATCACCAAATGGCTTTCAATATATTGCTAAAGGAGCTTCTTGTGAATGAGCTTAGTCTGGACCAAGCTTACCTGTACATAATTATGAGTGCTTTTAAAAGTGGTGTAAATGACGATTAACTTCTACATATGAAACCAGGGCCAATATCTCATGCAAGATGGCTCACCACTGCCAGCAGAATAAGTCGATTTTATGTGGTAACAGAAAAACTTAATAATGACGTTTATGTCCGGGCAGAGTTTGTAGTGTGTCATTGTGGGTCCATCTGGTTTCATAAACATCTCCTGCAACAGATCAATCTTCTGTCAATACTCCAACCTGCCAGTGAAGCTATAGCATGGCAAATAATCCAAAGGAATTCCTACTGGACCAATCCTGAGAACGTACTTTTGGCAATGCTGGCAGAGGTTGATCAGAACAACAGAAACTTAGCTATTGACAGAATTAAGAAGATCCGAGAAGTTATGTGTATGAGGAAGAGATACGTGATTTTAGGCAAATATATAGGACTGCTAAGAACCTAAAATATACTTCCCCCTGAATAGGATTGTAAGTTTGAGCCACTAATTTCAATGCATCTATCTAATGCGGACCTTCAAAATATTGTTGACGAGCCACTCTCTATTGACACTCCATGCCATTCTCAAGGTGTGGAGCGTTATGTGTGAATAGTGGTGGAAGCTTCTGGCAAAGTTTATGGAAAAGAAGCAAGAGATAGCTACATTGCAGTTTGAGACAATGCATAATTTTAATGTATCAGTTCAAGAATACTATGTATCAGTTAGATAATAAAAGTTGAACTCCTCACTTGTCTGTCATTATCCATGTGTTTAAACTCAACTCTACGTATTTATAAGCACTTATAACAACCAACCAAAAGTTTGATGGTGTATATCTTTCTGGCTCTAAAATTTTTAGAAAAATGAAATTTTGAGCTGAAAAAAGGAGGTGTTCCAAATATTTCTCCCCAAAAACTTTTTCCACCATTACAATATGTGTATTCTCTGTACAAAACCTGAAATGTTCATATTAATTTGCTGAAATTTGTTTATCGATGCTACGGCATACTATGCACCAGCCCTCCTGTACCCTTGAGCGGGGAAGGGTGTATTCGTAATTTTGAGAAAATATGTAAGCAAAGTTTGATTTAATAAAGTGGTTACCACAACAAGAACTTCTATTCAAACCTGTAGATAAATTGAGAAATGTAATCGGGCATTCTGGAACTAATACATGCATTGTGAACGTTGTGGTTTTAAAAATGAACCAATCTAACTATAAAATATCTCAATTTCTCATGTACACCATTTTTAAGGTCTTGGTATCATATCTGTGGAGAGAGCTTACCCCCTAACACTGGGTTCTAACCTCGGGACGACCACGACGGCCCTCTTAGCTGCAATGGCTTCTGTTGGAGACAAAAGAAACTCAATACAGGTACTTTAAATGCGGTTAATCAGTTTTTGTATCCAAATAGCGTTTCCTAAACTAACTATGTTTATCTTAACTCCACTTGTGATTCATATCCCGTTTCAAATGCAAATTACCTACTGATATGTGCTTGTGACGGTGCTAATACGTGTTTGAACCAATAAAAACCAAAGGGTATTACCATGAAGCGATGCAGTAACTGCTACTTGTATATTTACCGACTACTGAGGCTATGTGGTTTAATAAGTATTGAATACAAACAGTAGTTTGCAGTCAGCGCTCCTGCATTTGACTATGGAATAGACAGGAACAGCAGTTTGATAGAATTAAAATTACATGAGACTATGATGATTATACTTCACAGTTTTTGTTCTTACTTTTAGATTGCATTGGTTCATAGTCTCTTCAACATTTTTGGCATTCTACTCTTTTACCCTGTGCCTTTTATGAGGTGGCCAATTCCCCTCTGTAAGATGTTGGGAAATATAACTGCCAATTATCGATGGTTCGCCATATTTTATCTCATCGCAATGTTCTTCATTTTGCCTGGAACCATCTTTGCCCTCTCACTAGGTAAGTGAATGATAAAAGGAGAGATTCTTGTTTCTGGATAAATAAACGCGAATATTCATTCATATTTTAAAAGTAATTCCTAAACTCACTTTTATCTTTTGAGTCAATTTTTTAAGGTATTGGGTGTCTGGCATTAAATATCAATGAAAGTGAGAGTGTAATAAATAATAAGAAATTAAAAAAAGTCGAATCGGAATTCACCAAAGCCATTTTAAAAAGTATATATGTACATCCCTTCCCAACACTATTGATTTATTAAATACAAGACTACTCTCCTTTCTTTGCTCCAAATTGGCCCTTCAGAGAGTTGGGTACTAGGTGTTGTAGCATTTTGACCAGATAGAGTGCATGAGAGATTGTAGGACGGACATGGTTTTGAGTTGTGGCACCTCGTCCAGTCAAAATTCTCTCTTTTGGAGGCTCCATTTTGTATTACCCCCAAGGTCACTTCGGTTCAACCAAGCAGCATTTAAGTATAGGTGTTATGATATGGTCAAAGGAAAGGCAGGATACCTTAAGACTGTATTATTTTAGGGTATCTGTAGGTTGTAGCGAGGTCAAGCAGAAAAAGATGGGGGAGTCTAGTCATATTCTATGTTTGTATTCGCGTAGGGGGCACGGAACCACTGGTTTGGCGATCCAGGGTGGATTCGAAAAGGTAAATAAGAGATGTGATCCTTTGGGGAAGGGCAGCGTTCAGTTGGAATTAAAGTGATATGCGGGAAAATGGGTGTTTATCTGGTTCTGGTGGTTCGGTGAGGCTGGAGAAGATTCGCTAATAATTGTGCGTAATTGGTGGTGGGGGTAATTCTTTCGTCTCTGCTGGTGGGGGTTGGAATGGAAAGGGTGTTTAGTAGATGTGAGAGAAGAGTATTTGCTGAAAATCTGCTTGCCTATCATGTTTAGATGGTCGCTGATGGGGAGAATTTTGGTTTTAGCGTGGATTAAATGTTGAGTATTTTGGAATCCAGTAGTGGGTTGTTTTTATCTTGTGTAGGTTTGTGTTAAATATAAATGGAACTCAATGTAAGGATACGTAGTTTAGGTTGGTGAGGATAAAATTTCCGTGTAGTATATAGTGTTTCTTTGTGTTTCCCTAAGTTTGTGTTTGTGGTTAGTCTGTTAGGTTTAAAGATGACCTTAAAGGTACTGTTGTTTGCATGGGTGTAGTTCATGTGCGTTTCTAGAGTGATACCAAGTAACATGGTGTTACTGTTAAGTAGGAGTAGTTAGTCATGGAGCATGATGATAGGTAAGAATTTGATTCACAAGGAAGATGTGACATGGTGTAAATTCTCATACAGTCAGGATTCATCTCCTGGCAGGTGGAGTGTTATGCTGTAGCAATACGTCTAGTCACGATTAACCCCCAGGAGTATGGGCTGCTATATGTTGTAGCATATTTTTCAGTCAAGTATCGTCCCCTGATAGAAGGCCCCAAGTTCGCTCCCTCACAAACCTCCTCCATTCACACGTATCATATACATTATCATCATGTTGGCTCTCTGTTTGTCATCTTTCCTTCAAACACCCCACGTAATCAAGGCATATTTTACGCTGTTTTCTAACCCTTTGCCAAACCTTCAAGTCACTATCGTATATGCTTTCACAAATCTACACGTATCTATTCCTCTTTTTATGGCCATACCATCTCAAACCTTTTGCAGTCATCGTAAGGAGTCAAATTATTTTTTTACCTGTATATTTCCTTACCTGGAAATGTTTCCTAATATTTTTTTTAGGATATTGAGTTTACTGAAGTATAGATATGGGAAACAAGGCGTCTTTCTATCATTTTTAAATGATAATCTTGGGCTTTTCCAGGTTCTCATAATTTCTTACCTTGCAGGGGGTACCATTGTGTTGTGGAGTGTTCTCGGTCCAGTTATCGTAATTTTACATATTGTAATCGCCATCACTATCCTTCAACACAAGCTACCTGGTGTCCTGCCGAAACGATTAAGGAATTGGAATTTCCTGCCTGAACCTATGCGATCTTTGCGGCCATATGACCGGGTTTTCACAGCTCTCCCATGCTGCGTAAAATGCCGTGTAGTTCCAGTGGTCGAAGAATATGATGCGCAAACCGTCATCACGAACAATTACGCGACCAATGGAAGTCTTGGCACGTCGTTGACCGAAGTTGGTATTGATAATCCAGTTATTGTGAACGACCGTTGAACGTGGCAAGAACTTTAGTATTTTTGCACTTCATTCTCATTGTTTCTAGTTGTTTGGAATGCTTTATACACGGTCTTTTTTTACAAATATTTATTACCTGTGTGAATGTGTATTGCATATAAACTTGGGTCCGAATCTTAATTCGATATCCTTGATAGTTCTTTATACTTTCATTTTTGTGAGAAAGTAACTACAAGGAACTACAAAGAAAATAAGTACCCTAGAAGACCTTACGGTCCATACAAGGAGGGTAACCTAATGTACTAATGCTTGTTGTTAATTTCCAAGTCATGTACCTGATTTATATTTATGTCGTCTCATTCAACTTAAACAATGAGCACAACAGCAAAAACCTAAGTCCACATTTCACCTCCTTGAGCAGGTTTAAGATTGATTAATAAGTTAATGAGTAAATTGCTTATAGGGTGGTGAAAGTGGATGGTTGGAGCACATAATTACACTTTAGACATCCCTGCGTGTTAAAAGTGTCTGCCAAGATAGCCACTAAAAGCTTGAAAGGAAGAAAATAAAAATGAGCGCGGTGATAGCTATCTATCGTGCAATTTAAAACACTGTTTCAATGTTGAGCTTGAGAAATCGATCAAATACTGTGATAATGTTTAGATCTAGCTGACAGGAAAATGTATATTAATCTATAAAACGCTTCTTAAACAAAGGTCCAGTAACATAAATGTCATGAGTATCTTGTAAAGATTAGTTTTTTAACTGTTTAGGGTTTATTTTCAGTAGGGCGAAATTCGCTTAAACTCATTCTTAATAAATTAATATATCTAAGTTTTAAGTCCAAGTAGTGATTGAAGTTTTAAGCTTATCAATAATTGTGCATCTGTGATCTCCTGACCATAATGGGATAAGAGTCGAATATATAGTTAGTTTCTTTAGAACTACACTCATTCAAACAATGACGCTTTTCCTTTAGTTAGCATACAATAATTGCAACACTACAAATGGAATGTACGTAAATATTACCATGATTTATGAATGAAATTTGCATCGGTTTCATTGTTTCTATTAATAACTGTTTAGTTTCCGTTACAAAGGTCCATTTTCTTATTTATGATTGTTGGCTTTTAATGCGTAACTTATTTATTTTATTGGATAAAATTAATTTTGGTCTGATAATTTCATTAACGCTGTGTTTGGAGTGCACTTGTGTCCAGTCTTAGCTTCTTATTTATATTTTAAATGTGGTTGTGCTCTTTTTATTTATTTCTTTTAGGATTTAATGTCAACTATTCTATATTACTTTCCAACTAAATTGTTCTTTTCCTTATTTGTTCTCATTTTTGTCATTTTTACTTTCCTCTCAGGGTTTTTTTCGTCTATCTAGTTAAGCATTTTGTTTTTCTTTAGCCACCATCAATCGTTTCATTCTAAGTTAGCGTTAATAACAAGAAATATATGATAAGTGAGTACTAGATGATTTAGTATCTCATAATAACGAACTCTCTATACGATACTTGTCTGAATAAATGGATATTTTTTCTTTGTATTTATATTCTTTCCTGACAATTAGAGAAACAAGACAAAAAAGTGGAAGTAAAAAGATATAGGGAAGTATTACCGAAGTCGAAAACCCTTCAGTATTTATATTGATAAAATTTTCCCATTAGTGTGCCTCTATAAGATTTATAAACAGCAGGAGAATTTACCAGTCCATTTTGTGCTTTTAATCATTATAAACGTTTCGGAGAAGAACATTTTATGCCATGAACCATTACCAGATGATAGAATATTTCAGTTATACTATATTTGACGTGTAATTCAAAGTAAGATAGTCGTTTAAAAATAACAATTTGGAGTGACAGTTTCAGGGAATAGCTGAAAATAATACACAGCGTTAATATTTAGTGGATGGCAATCACTTGAGTTGCAAATACAGAACAGTGCCCCTTTAGTTCGTAATCTACAAACATATACTCCTTTGTACAGGGTATACAACATAAGGTAACCAAAACCTGTTTTATAATGTACACTAAGGAGTTAGTGTTTGTAGATCGTACATTAAATGACTTGCCCCCCTATTTATGTATTTTTCTGAATGACTCAATTTTCTTGTGTAGCGTCCATTGCAAGTTAGATTAAGATAAACAATGAATCCTCACAAATGAGTGTCATATAAATCCTATGAAGTCTCGACATGGGCACGCAAATAATCATACACTTGCAAAGTGCACTATACTCTATCAATGAATATGATAAATGCAGTATATTTATAAAGACAGCCAAAAGTGCATTGCAAGCCGAAATAGGGCGCAGCAATGAAACCTCACGAAGGAGTATCATGTGAATCTTTTAAAGGCTCATAACAGCCATGCAAATAATTATGCACATACAAATAATCTAAAATATGTATAGCGGTTTTCATAAAAAAATTAATTTGTGTAAAAAATATAGAACATCTTTGTAAAATAATAATGTATAGCGTTCGTCTATGCAAATAATAATAGGTATTTTGCTCGAGGCGAGAAGAATGAATTTGAGACGTTCACAAGGCAGCAAACATATGCACATGTTCACACACTTACACAGTAAAGTGAAGCAAAAGTGGTTGCCATAGCCACGATAAAAGACCAGCTGTTCAAACAAGCTTAGTAGCAGGGACAGAGTCAAAAACGATAGCAGCAGACTGTATTTGCTAACGAAAAATTGCGAAATTTAAAATCGCATATACATCTGAACATAGTAGCATTGATGGAAACAAAGCCTGTGGTTTTTGAGGCCAAGCCAAATCTCTATCTCCATTGACACGAATTAACACGGAGTGGAATAGGCTTCACCCAAATAACATTATTGGATAATAATAGGCCACGCCCACAGTTTACAACACAAATATATACGGCCACACTCATATACTCAAAGAGACAGAAATGAATGAGAAAAAAATCAGAATGGCGCAGAAAGAGATCAGAAAGATCATAAAGAGGAGAAAGAGTTCAGAAAAGAGTCAGATCAAAAGGCGTCAGAAAAAGAAGAAGCCAGAAAGAGTCAGGAAGTTAGAGAGACGATACATTCACCGTGCTTTTATCTATGTTTTTCAGAGTTAATAATTTTTTTCCGAGTTAATGAATGTTTTACAGTAGTGCATATTATACGATGTGACCCAGACTATCGTAGACAGCATCGTCTTTTTTGTATTTCTTACATGTAAGACTTTGTGAGTATAGCTTATATAACATAATAGCATGAATCTGGTTACCTCTATAGCAGAAGCAAACCACATAGAAGAGTCAAGCTGGCAACGCCTAGCTATTTAAACCATTCAAACAATTCATTGACACGGTCAACCAGCCTAGCCAGGGCCGCCATTAAGAAATAAGGCACCTGGGTGTAGTGCAGTACCACGCAGGCAGGTTCTGACTAGTAAAAGGACTCGAGCAAGATGCGGCACTTGAACATGCCGTTTGTGATTCCTGTGTCACCAGAATACGACTGCGCGTATCAAGGCGGTGCTGTTAGTTGTGAGCATAACACCCTCATCTCTTAAATTTTTTCATCTGCATAGGTCTTCTTGCTTCTACCTTACGACGAAGAGGAGCCATAAACGTTATCGTCGGCAACGACAGACAAGCTTATTAAAGCTACAAATTAGGCCCACATGTTGACGCAACTATTAACTCCCAAAACTCTGCAACTCAATGAAATACAATCAATGCTTTGTTATCTCCTTAGCTGGTGGACACAATTAGGTTCAACGGCTCTAGGAAGGCATGGTACCAATAACCTCAAATATCACGGAATCGGCTACCAAAATTCACCTCACTGGGTACTTACAACGTTCTGAATCCTACAGTGGCACTAAACGCCATGAAATAGAAAAGGAGCTTAAGAGGAAATAAAAAAAACATTAGTTTTAACAAGGTTAGAATATATAGAGAAGAGGGGTGTTATTGAAAAATGGCTTCAGGTTTACTTTAAAGGAAGGGTAGATTTATAAAGGCAGAGTTGATATGCATATACATCGGAACATAGTAGCATTCATGGAAAAAAGCCTGATAAACAAAAATAGGCGTACTCTCACTTATTCTGATTTATGACCTTTCAACCTTCAAAACTTTCAATAATTCCCGAACTAACCTTGGGAGGAATTTGGTAATTATATGATCGGAACAACATAAGTGTTTCAAATTTCGTTAGAGTCGGCCGAATAGTTATAATGTTAAGGCCAAAACAAAATAATTCCCGGGGTAACTTGAGAGGACTTTGGGAATTATATCATTCGAATGAAATGTAAAACAACATATGTCTTTCAAATATCGTTAGGATCCGCTGAATAGTTACAATGTTATTACAAAAACAATAAAATGCAAAATGGGGACCGACCGACTGCCCAGCATAGAGAGATATAAAGTCGCTGCAGACTAGACTGGCACGTGAGTAAAGATAACGCAATGTTATATACATTAATCGAAACACCAATTAATATATTAACTAGCTATTCAGCTCAAGTTATCCAAGCTTATAGAGCCAAAACATTTTACTCGAATGAATAAATAAAGAACATCCTGCAGCACCCATAAGCGGGCAGACTAGCACAAATATCTATACATATAGACTTAGGGGAGATATTAATACAATGTAGTGAGATTTTGTTTCTAAAGAAAACTTGGGCACATTGACGTGTCAATCTATCGATAGGAAAACTTAAATTTAACGATAGAAATGAACACGAAACAGAATGGTAGAATTTCCCAAGGAGCAGACTTTTGCCCTATGAACTTCACTTAAAAGAAACAACACGGCAGATGGACATTGATGTGACCTCATGGAATAGGAAATGAGATTGTTTAAGTAGTGTTTGAAAAGAAAAAAATACATTGAAGACATGTGGTAATTAATACCTCCTTCAAGCAAACAAAATGACAAAGCAAACATAGAAATTAAGCTCACAAAACCTATCAATTACTCGTATACTAGCAAATAAAATTCACGAAATTAATGATAAATTTATAGGACACACAAACAATAAAACTTTGATCAATAAGATTACTAAGGGATTATGAGACTAGAAGATGGCAAATGTGAATGAAGTAGTCCATATAATGAAGTAAACAATCTTATTATGAAATGAACTCAGGGGAGCCTAACAATCAATTGCCAAATTTGTAGTGTGGTTATATGAAAGTTGAAGGGAAATGAAGAGTAGGGAAAATGGCAAAACATCTGGTAAATAAGGTATACTAATTGACGTTATAAAGGCTGAGGCAAAATATTTTTGTAACCTTCAACATTGCCTTCAGTCCTCCAGAGTCCTACAGCATTTATATTAATCTTTAAGAGTCATACAACATCATTAGTGATCCTGTAGAACAATAGAACGCTGCTGGGGAACATCTAGAAATTTACAAAATTGCAAGATGAGGCCAAAAGATCAGTATTTGTGGTGATCCTCCAAAGCCCTACACCAGTGTTTTTCAACCAGTGTGCCGCGAGATCTTAAGTGCTCTTTGAAATTTTAAAAGGCACACTATGAAAATGAAAAAATCCACGTGACCCCAACTGTAATATGTTGCACCGTTTAATTTTATTCATTTAGGGATGAGTGAAATGTTTCCAAATATAGCAATGCTCACAATTCTGTTTTTTATTGTTTTTTTCGTCATTAATATTGATCATGTGACTGGATATTGGTCAATACTTGTCTCAAGTTAAAATTTAGCTTAACTAATCTTCTTCTTTTATATAATTTAACTGTTAAATTATATATAAAACAAGATTAATTTAAAATAATATAGATATTTGCTTGATAAATAAATTTTTGATTGCCTATAATGGCAACAAGTCTTAACGAAGTATTTGGCTACACAGGTAAATATTTCAGAACGTCTTTAATTTGAGTCAAATGTAGTTAATATTTTATGATCCCTTTTACAATGGATAAATATTTCAAAAGGATAGAATTTAGTGACGAGTCTAAGTCCAGAGGCGAACAACCATCAATCTCCAGTGTCAAAAGGAGAAATATTAATCGACAATATTGTGATAATTATTTGAAATTTGGATTTTATCGGTCTTATGACGTTAATAAACCAAGTCCATCACGTGTAGTGTGTGGTAAAACAATGTCAAATGAATCCATGGTACCAAGTAAGTTAGAAAGAAATTTTATTTCTAAACATTTATCTCTGGAAGAAAAAACGCTTGACTCTTTTTAAAGATTGTCAGAGCAGAAATCAAAGCAGCCAAGTTATTTTGGAAAAATAATAACCGTGTCTGAACGACCCCAACTAGCGTCAATACAGGTAACAGGAATAATAGCGTTAAAATTTAAATTCCACACGCTTGCTGAGTCAGTCATCCTCCCAGTTTGAAAAAGGATGGTAAAATCCATGTTTGGTAAAAAGGCTGAGAAAGAATTGAACAATATTCCCCTTTCAAATGATACAATACGTAGAAGAATCCGATATCGAAAAATATTGAAGATACAGTTCAGAAAAAGCTTAAGAATTCTAATTTTGCTTTAAATTTGGATGAATCCACTGACATCAGTAATAAAAGTATTGCTTTCATTTGTACGTTTAATTGACGGGAATGAAATAATCAATCAATCTTTGTGTTGTAATGTCCACAACTAGAAGAGGTAAAGATAATTTTGATATGGTAACAGGCTACCTCAAAGAAATGAATTTGTCTTGTAAGTCCTGTGTTGGCATTTGCACCGATGGAGCCTCATGCATGACATGGCACTCCATCTGCGAGGGATTTGTATCCTTTGCAGAAAAAGAAAATCCGAATTTCCTTCGTACCCATTGCTATATACATATTGAAGTTCTAGTTACAAAAATATCGCAGGCAGATTTAAAGGTTGTATTACAACAAGTTGTTGAAATGGTCAATTATATTAAAAGTAGGCCATTGAAGTCACGATTATTTGAAAAACTGTGCAAAGAAATGGACTCTCAGCAGGTTAAATTATTAATGCATACTGAGGTTCGATGGCTGTCGAAAGGGAAACTATTAATTGTGTTAACGAATTACACAAGGAATTACTATAATTTTTTGTCCAGGGAAAATTCTGTGAAAAACTTAGTTGCGAATTTTGGATGTCTAAAATGGAATACTCAACAGAAATATTTAGTTAACTAAATAAAACAAACAGTAGCATGCAAGTAAAAACGAAAATGTTTTCATTTCAACAGAAAAGTTAATTACCCTCAAAGAGAAAATTGTGATTTGGAAAAATGGCGTGATCACTGGCAATATGTTTCCTTTATTGCAGTTTCAATGCATCAAAGAAATGATCCTTATTGTGGTTACTCATCTGACAGCACTGGGTGAAAGCATCAACAATTATTCTGTCATTAAAGACAGAAAAGTACGATTGGATAAGAGATCCTTTCATAAATCTTTTTTTAAATATTGAACTTGAGCCACCTTTTCGAGTGATCGAGGGTAAAATTAAAACATTCTACTGTGCCCAATCATACACTTTGGATTTCAATTCAAGAGGAGTATCCGCTAGAGCATTTTTATTACAATTTTCAACTTCCTATATATGCGAATTATGCTTTTCAACATTGAAAAACATTAAAAACAAGAAACGTGAGAGATTACGTACAACTGAAGAAGAAATGAGGACCTGTCTGACTCATATTCGACCAAACACTGAGGAAATTATGAGGAAAAGCCCGGCACAAATTTCTCACTAAAAAAGCTGACCATTTGACTGGTGAATTTCGAAAGACTGCGATAAATTAAGTTCATATCTGTGTGTTCTTTAATTTAGCTTTAGTCATTCGTTATGTCTATGATTAGTCTGTGCAGTGACACAATAGCAGTCTATGGTTATATGCCGTCTATAACTTGCTATGTTTTTATTTTGCAACAGTCAAATATCTTTCATTATATTTAGTCAGGTGTGCCGCTATATTTTCATGTGCTCCTAAGTATTCCGTTGGCAAAATAAGGTTGAGAACCACTGTCTTACACTATTGTAAGTGTTTCTCTTAAGCCTTATACATTGCTGAGGACCAATCAGAGCCTAATTTATTTTTCTGATCCTCTAGAGCCTTATAACATTGCCTGCGATACTTATGTTCTTTGCACCATTATTGGAGATAATAAAGATCCTTACTATGTTTCCAATATTAACTCGGATCCTTGCAACATTCTTAGGGGATCTTCCATTTCTTAACACCATTAGCAGTGATTCGTCAGTTCATTATTTTATTTATTCCTAGCGGTCCTCAGATGAATTACAGTTTTGTCACTATCTTTAGTGATACTTAAAACACCTTAAAACAGAGGCCCTACAGCCTTTTTAGTGATACTATAGAGTCATTTGACATTGGCGGTTGTTTTACAGAGCCATACAACATTGTTAGTGATGGTTCACAGCCATCAATTTCCTGAGTGCTAAAAATCTCGTCTCTCTCAACAAGACCCTGAAGAAGCTGATGATAATGGCATAGAGAATGACGATATAAGGGAAGGCAGTAGTTACAGCAGCTGAACTAGAATCTCACGGGTTTGAATAGACCAAGTAGTAAAAGGCGTGTCCAAATATCTATAGTGTCATTTGTGAGTATTATATTCAAGTATAATTATAAACATGTAAATTAATAGATAACATTATCACACTGATGACAATATACATAAAGCTCCTTCAAAGGTAATATGAGTCAATCGAATAATACCCCATCAAGATACAGATCTCAAACATTTTATCTTGACCCCAACTCCTGGGTTAATTCAGACAAGAAATCTACTACTTAATTTTTGAAAAAATATTCCCTCAAATGTAACCGACATCTTTTATTTTTAATTGTCAAGCTGTGATAACTACTTCTATTATTACTCTAACGTGCCCATCCCAACAAAAAGTTTAAATAGCTAGATCATATCCACTTAGATTCCCCTTTCAAATCAGAACCTATTTAGTCATCAGACTTATCATTTTCCTGCATTATAAAGCTCTTGTAAGCTAAATATTTCCATTAAGATACATATTAACATAAAATATTCATTATTCTTATAACAAACTTATTTTGAAAGGAACAAATTTAATGTAAGTGGAAATAGTCATACTAGATTTTATTGTTTTATTGATTTTGTTGTCATATCAATTCCTCAATCATCATACCATTCGTCAACTACAATTTTATTTGATTTGGTGTTTTAACCAACACCTGGAATTCAAAATATGGATATTTGGATGTTTATAGTATCATACTGATAACAAAATATTAGTAGAGCTTTCAACACCTCAACCGCACTTATTTAAAATTCATTTTATTTCTCAGTGGAGACCTACAGTTTGACGTGAGATCCGAACTACGGGTCTCTACCCCAATCGGGCTTCATTAGATGAATTTCCATCAGTATTTCTCATGTTTAAGGCAGAAAGTTTTCCGTCACTTCTACGTTTCTGCTCTCCATAATTATCTTTCACCAGAACAGTACAATACAGTAAAACATTTTCTAACCAACCAACTGCCATAACAAATCGAATATAACTGCTTGATTTTGTTAAATTGGTTTGTGTCATCTCTTTCACTTCTTTTGTAAACCCAGTTCAAAAGGTCAACTCGCTTCGAGTTTTACCATGCAATAAAACACATATTCTCTGGGATAACGAACGTTCAAAACTAGGTCATTCTCTTTTGTATCCCTTCAAAGTCAACAACATGATTAATACTATCTTTAGAGAAGATCTAACTCTCTCTCAAAAAGAAGTAATAAAATATTTTGATTGATATTTCTTACATAGAGTCAGAGTGCCTCTCAAGCTACCTCATGTCATTATCTCTCCAAATCTTTAAGTCTACATGACAATGCAAACGAAACGAAGCATTGCCATTGATTTCACAACTGCAAGGGAATTAGTGTTTCCGTTTCACTTCACAATAAGTCTATTCTCGTTGTCGCAGAGTTTCCTTTGTTCAAAGCGAAAAAAAATGCTTGATGTGCGCAGTGTGGCCACTCATTCGATGAAAATTGCAGAATTACGGCCAGCCAAGACCCTAAGATCCATTAGAGGTCAAGTCTAAGAAAAGAAAACAGGAGACAGAGAGAGTGAACGAAAGAAAAAAAATGATTATAAATCAAGTATAATTTAGAGAGACTAATTCTTTTTAATAGCAAATTCGTAAGTAATATTACTACTAATCTTAAACCTTGTGAATGCAGTGCTTTCAAGGACTTGGAACAAGAAATTATTCCATAGCTGAGTAGCTTTACGGGAGACAAACTTCTCTGCTTTCGTAGTGGAAAATCTTTTAAGTTTAAAGACTTAATTTCTAGCGGTTATTCGCTTAACTAAATATTTTAAGGATTCAGAGTTAACAGCTTAAGGACAGGATTTATGCGAAATTAGTAAAATTCATAAATTACGAAGAATATATGTTGATAGATGTAGTTTCTTTTCAGGCCTTGATTTTCTGAAATGAAAACAATCTCTTTCAATCTGGTCCATGTTTACTCTGTATTTATAGTGATTTCTACCGCGAAGGCGGTCATGGAAGCCTATGGAATGCCCTCCTATCGTACTCATTGACAGTGCTTCAATAGCTATTTTAAAAGAAGACTGGACACATATATTTAGAGAGTATTGGGATGGGTAAGATTAATTTGTCTTATTCATCTTAGATGGATATAAAATTGTATACAATATATATATATATATATATATATATATATATATATATATATATATATATATATATATATATATATATATATATATATATATAATACTTGTAATTGATTTCTTCCTTGGGAATCTGATACGTAGTAAGAATATGAAGACCCAGGAGATTACACTAATCATTTATTGGCCGGACGCTTCGGACCTTGGCTAGGACCATCTTCATCGACTGTATCGACTAATGAGAAGGGGAAGGAATATTAACGATAGCAGTTAAACAGTTAGAAGCATGCATTATATAATGGCTAAGAAAACGGGTAAAGACAAGTTAAAATAAATAAAATTGACAATTATTGAAATTAAAGTAAAGAATAAATAACACTATATAAAATTAATTGATACTATTGATACCATTTCTAAACTTGAAGTCTCTTCCATCAGGCAACACGCTGAGTATCACCATCATCCTCTTAATTCTGATTCATTTACTATATCATCTCCAGCCTTAACTTCTCTTGATTTGAAAATCTTAGTCACTGTACATCCATTAAATAAATCCAAACCTAAATAATTACTCCTCCTCAATTAAACTATTCACTATATAACCAACCAACACTTCAATACATTAACTAGCCAACCGACCAAATGTCCTTAGTAGTTTTTCTATCTTTAGTTAGTTGACTTCACAACTCCTATGATAAAGGTTAGTCCCTCTGTTTAATTCATTCACATTTGTTTTCGTTTTTTTGTTTTTCTTTATAATTGAATAGAATAGGTTATTTTATTGTTTACTCCAGTTACCTTTAATATTTGATATTGAAGTCAGTTTATGTTGCAACTTCACCTCTTTCTATTATTTTTCAAAATTACACTGGATAGTATCAATTACTTCTATATATTGTTATTTGTTTTACTTTAATCTCAATAATTGTCAATTTTGTTAATTTAACTTGCCTTCCCCCCCCCCACTTTTATAACCATTATATATTGCATGTTTCTAACTATTTAACTGTTATCGATAATATTTCTTCCTCTTCTCATTAGTCGATACAGTCGATGGAGATGGTCCTAGAGAAGGTCCGAAACGTCCAGCCAATAAACGATTAATGTAAGTTTTCATATTCCTACTATATATATATATATATATATATATATATATATATATATATATATATATATATATATGCTTGAGTAAAATATTGCATAAGGCGTGGAGTAGCTTAATGATCCATGGTGGCGTTTTTTTCTTTTGTTTTGTTTATTTGTTGCGTTCTTTTGAAACAATGCAGCCTGTTTGCATTTAAATATATTACTCATTACAAAAGTGACAGGAAAGGTTTTTTATACAGGCTAATACTAATTTTATTCATCTCTATTGCTCTGTTCATCTTTTCTACTCTTATCTCTAGATTAACTCTATCTCTCGTCATATCTCGCTAGGGACTAGGTCATCATGCCATCATAATAAATAGCCATGTTTGTAATAACATCATATGTCCATTAAATACTAACACCTGGCCAACATTGATGATATCGTTTTTTTATTGCTTCTCCTTCTCCTCCTCCCCATCTTTACCTTCACAATTACCGTCGTAATCGGTAGTCCATAATTTCATCATAATTAATAGCCGTGTTTGAACAAAACATCAAATGCGGAACAGTTTAAAGGAAAAAAAAGGAAAATCCCTAAAGGTTAAGTTGATTTGGAAAATTTAATGTTAAAATACAACCACACTACCATTTATTCGTGTTGAATTAACTTGAATGAATAATTTTCTAGAAATAGAGAAACAAATTTAGGATGACCTCTCAAGCTTTTGATTTTACGAAAGAAACTGACATTAAATATAATTTGCTTCGTAAGTATTTTTATGTGTATTTTATTTCCGCCGTTGTGCTTTTTCGATCTTTCGGAATGGAATATAAAATAGTATGGGGGTGGGGGGTTGCAGTGGTTGGTTGGCGCAAGGGCGTGTCCACACATCGGTAGGGCAGCACGCCGTACATCTTGGGCCCATTTCTGCTCCAAGATCCCCTGCTGATTTAGGTTCAGTTGCGTGTTGTTTCCCTGCAGGTCAACCTTGTGGAGAATAGCCGAGAACAAAAGAAACCTCGCGCTTAGTTTAGGATATTTTTACATATTAGCAGCGGATTTAATATGGGTAAATGGGAGCAGCGGAAGCCTCCAATTGAGACCAGGTCGAAGGAAGACGCACCAAGGGTTACAATCCAGGGGTCAGGGCCTCCCACGGTAAATCTCCTATTGCGAGACCCCCAAGAAAAGATGCTTTGACTGTGTCGAAGAAAGACCAGACTGAAGCAGGTTCTTCCGGACTCGGCCACTGTCACAAACTACAATACAAAATGTACACTATATAATATACAATGTACATTATATAATAGGAAAAGTTTCTAGAAAAGTTGAGAACCGATACTACATCAGGTCCTGGGGGCCGGTCATCCCCCAAAAGAAATGCCCTTCAGAAGATCCCCTTATAGTCTCCTGTCTCACTATCACATAAAATGGGAAGGTTAAGACTATTTTACCGTTATCTTTGCTAAATACATTTTTAAAATGGAAATATTTTTTGAGAAATCTCAAGAAAAATGGTGCGGTTTAGTAGATAGAAAAAGTTGAGACTATAAGAAGACCTCTTGAAATGCATTTTCAAGATGCATTAGAGAAGTACCATGAGAAGTCCCCTACCTGGGGGATGCCGGCCCCCAAAACCTGATGTAGTGTCGGTTCTCAACCTTTGCTATCTACTAACCGCACAATATATAATATATGTACAATGCTGCAATCCAGCGCCTTGCAAGGAGATATTTTGTGTAGCACTGGCAGCCTTGCTACGCCTGACATCTGAAGGACTGTATACACTCCGGGCCCCAACTCCTCCAGATTGATCTGTGGCTATATTTCTTCTACACATATTCGCTTTCTCTTGCTTCACACTTTTCTTTTCCAGATCTTTCCTTACCATTTTGCGCGAGACGCTCTCATTACTACTGCGCATTTTAACTTGACGGAAAATTATAAGCTAATAAAGGGCTAATAGTCATCATGAGGGTGAAATAATTCAATTACTTTACATTTAAACTACCGCAAAAGAATTTTGTCTCTTTAAACCATTTCACACTTCCCAAACTTTTTTCACTATAACCTGCTTCTTTATCTTTAGCTGGAGATTACAAGCGATACGAAATCTTATCTTTCAATAGTACTACCTGGACTGGTGTCAACCAATCCTGTAAATATGTTAAATACCCATATCAAGTCCACCCCCTTAAGCATCCTTTCTTAATTGTAAACCCATTCAGCTTTTACACCGTTATTTCATAGCTACGTCCAGATACCTAAAATGAGCTTGGTATATTTTCTATCAAGTCCTTCCAAACTTATCTACATTCATATTTGAGATGTTAATACATGTTTCTCTATAGTTTCTAGTTTAATAGAACTCATATTTTATACCTATAATCATTAATTTCCATTATTTTACATTATTCTTAATAGAAATTTATCTTTTGCTTAATTGAACACGACAAAAATTCATCAAATCTCTGCATTTGTAGAAATCCCTCAAAACTATTCGCAGAAATGGCGTATTCTCATCCTGTTTTGTTTAATCATTCTCACCCTTTCTTCATTTTTTGCCATACTCAGCAATAAAGACAACGCAGGAGGTCTAAAAGAATATCAACAACTCCAACAAGTTCAACTTCCCGCTTATCTACTCCTTCAAGGTCATTTTTGTCGTCATATTCCTGTACATTTAACTTACTCGCTGGAGCTTCTTATGTCGGCATTGAACCTAATAGACTGGAACACAATGGGAAATTTGGGTTCTCTTCCTTCCCATACCAACTGCCCGGTCAGAAATACAAGTACATGTACGTAAAGTTGTGTATATAACTTTATATAAACCTATTGCGAACGTTAGTAAAGGAATACATACGCAATAAAAGGTTCATGCAATTATGCCGATATACTTATAACGTAAATAGACATAAACGTACCCCAAAATGTTCACACAACTGTATACATATATATTTGGGACATAAGTATAAGTACGTGTACGCAAAGAGGTTCCTGCAATCTTATACTTGTTGACACGGCGGCAAGTTTTGTTGCCGATGTTGATTTCACTTCGGGAAGTTAACAGTGAAATTTTGCGCGCCATATTTGAAAGATATTCTCCGATTTTCATTCAATCAACCATGACTTTTTATATGAAATTGGAGGTGGTTAATCGCGGTTAATCTCGGTTAATCTCTCCACTGTTTGCGTCGCAGCTGTATTTACGACTTAGGTGTAACAAAAGAGTTATATTAGCGGAAATATAGCTGCTGTTCTTTGACCATTATCTAAAGTTCACTCGAAATATACATTTATCGCACATCTTCTCTCCCACTAATGTTTTTAGCCTTACTTCTTGGTGTTAAATAAATTAAAATAATGATAATAATAAAGCATTAAATTTACGTGGACTTTTACATATACTCCACCTCTTTCATACTTAAGTACATGATTTTAGTCTCGTCGTATTCCCATCAACATCATCTTTTGAATCCAAGGCCAAAATGTCCCGCAGGGAAGAAGAAAGGCGAATCCCGAGTACCTTCAAACTGTATGCTGTTCATTCTTAAGAAAAATTCATTGTCGAAATATAGATAAAAAAGCAAGAGTTTGACGTTAAAACAAGGGAGTAAGCCAATGAGGGGAAGCAAAAAGGGGCGAATGTTTAAAAAAATTCGCCCTGCTTCCCTGGTGTGACTTCATCCTCATCTCTAAAGAATTTTCATATGGTACAGGGTGAGGCAGAACCGATTGAGCAGTTTTGAGGAGTCAATGCTAGAGGGGAGGAGGGGGAAGGGAGGTGTCCCCTTGCCAATTTCCGAGGAATGGCTCGCTTCCCCTGGGCAAAGCCCCCCAAGGCTTCCCTCAGGAATGTACCCCCCAAATATGGCGTACCGTCTCTATATACCCCCCTTACCTTTTTATAACTCCTTAAAACTGCTCAATCGGTTCTGCCGCACCCTGTATATGGGGTGGGCCTCTGGAATCGTCTAGTTACTGATAGGATTCTTCAAATCTGTCAATGATCTTTTATCTTTTTTATTTTATTTCTGCTTCTACTTACATGTTGTTTAAACAGTTTTTTAACTACATTTGTATTATATTTTCCATGTTAAGTTTGAGTATATTCGGTGTTTTCTATTATTGTTAAATCCCGTCTCATTTTCTTAGGTGTCTTTGCATATGTTTCATTATTTTTTTCAATCGTTGTTAATTACATTTGTATTAGATTTTCCATGTCCTATCCAAAGCTTTTTTTTATATGTTTTTTAAATTGAATACATTCGATGCTTTCTGCATTTGTTTCATTCAGTAGCATTTTTCTCCTTAACAATAAAAGTATCTTCCCAAGCTCTCTTATTTTTCTATAGAGGACCTTGTCTTATTTTTATTGTCCAGTGCACATTGTAAAATAGTTTGTTATTTTATTGTTGTAGTTATTTTAACGAGGATTGTTTCACATGACCGTTATTCACTAAACTCGTCTATTAGTGTAATTTAAAAGTTATATATTTTACTTTGGGTGTTAAATTTTAGTAGATTTTTCTCTTTCTAACGAGAGTGACTCGCTCTTGTTTAGATCTATTTTGATTTTACCCTTGAGTAATCTTTGGTCGATACCCGGTGCTGAAAGAACTGATAACCGAGGTATCTTTAATGATTTTTTTCTCTTATAGTTTACTAACAGGGGTACCTGGTGTTGCCCAGGTAAAAATACATATGCAAGATACAGATTGAAATTCTTATATTTATCACAGATTATTCTTTAACCAATGCTACATTTCAACACTTCATGGTAGACAATATCCTTCGTCTTTCTTTGTAGTGCATGGACAAACTGGTTGTTATTGCTCCCCACACGTGAACAAACAACATACAACTCACTGTCTTGGTATAAGGCTGAGTATGTACTTACGTTTGTTCAGTACGTAAATAAATTCGTTCCTATTTTTCCCTAATAGTGCGATAATTCTACTTTATTTAGTCTTTTGCTTTGATTCTTTAATCAGGGAGGATATGTATTGCCATGTGCAGCGTTTCAAGGATTTAGTTAAACAACTCGAACAAAAATATACTTTTAATTACAAAAATTGGAATATTAAAAAAAAACCCTTTAAATCTACAATGAGTATAAAAAGAGGATCTAAATGAAAATATCTACTTTAAAAATGAATATTATGCGATGGTTGACTCCCAAGTTCACTTTAGTACTAACACTAATTGACACACATAATTAAATAGCAATCCTTTTACTTTTAAAAATAAGCGACGTCGGATGAGCAACGACCTTGACCGTGAATCTTATGGCGGAGGGGGGGGATTCGAGGACACACAGCTGCCACACAGCTGACACACAGCTGCGTTAAACTTCGATGAAGGTGAGGAGGCTCGGAGCGACAGATGTTGTCAGCGACTAGAACGCTCAGTTGATCTCAAGGTAAGGGGAAGGATAGCGCTTGGCACGGTATCCTAATCTGACAATTTAAGCAACGGGACCATAGAGGTATGCTTATTCCAGTCTTCGGGTTACTCATATGCAGCTTCTCGATGACGAGCGATGGCCAAAAAGTGAATCCTTTTACGAGTGGTGACGGGGATCTTAACTTTGGGAATTCCTCAATGGTGAGGGATATCTCTGGTTTTATTTTAAAACTGAGAGGGTGGGTTTCTCTGACGAGAGAGGTATGAGAATGGTTCTATATACCGATGGTCTACTTTTCGATTTGACCAAAAGGAACAGCCTCGGGATGAAGGCTTAAACTTCTTAACTCCCCCTCGGTTGCCCTTTTAAATGTCCAGGCTGACGCCGGTCTTCCTCTTCCTTTTGATCGCTAAATCGATCTCTACGCTATTCTCCAACTAGCAATATATATACCTCCCCTAGCTCCTGGGGGTAGGGGAAAGGGGGGATGAGTGCCTTTGTTTAAGCCTCTCTCCTATATCATCACTTTTCATAGTCCCTTAGCCCTAAAGGCATCTTCTGGTTTTCGTCGCAGCTTCTGTAATTTCGTCTATTTGGCGAAACTAGATCTCAACTCTTAGAAGAAACCGTGAGCCTGTTTATACATTTTTATTCTAACGGCTCTCCTACCCTCGCTTGTTTATGCTAACGGGCTACAAAATCTATTGATTCAGAGTTTCTTGGCGATGAATATCGAGGCTGGTGGCCAGCGGGTCAAAAGGGAAGGGGGAGGGTTCAAGTATCGGCCCACATGCTGCGTAGCTCTTGACGCTGTGTAACCGAAAATGGCGTCTGGTTTTATCCTCGCGATATTGATTTCTCCACACTCATCATGGGAAAAACAAGGTTCTTCCAACTGTAGTCCAGTCACTGGGGGAGTCTGGCCTGCTGCTTTGTTAATGGACATAGCGAAACTTGCTTGGATAGAATATTGAGGTCTTTTGAAAGAGAAAGAGATGTCGGAACCTGTAAATGAAGACATCCTGTCCTTTTCCACCTCCAGTACGAATAAATGCCTCAATCACTTGTGGCATCAACTTCTTGACTAACAGAGGTGTGCTATTGCAGAACCTAGGAGTGTCCAAATTTTGCTACAGCATAATTGGAGTTTCCACCTTAAGTTCAATTATGTGTGTAGGCATTCTAGGGGACTCTAGGGACTTCAGAAATTCTGTTGGATAGTGGATCACCTTGGACGGATTAAGTATCTTGCAAACTGATTTATAAATGCGAGATGTTCCAGAAAGGGCCTACATCAATTGCTGGTTAATTCTGCCAACAATATTGTTTTTTGGAGCCAGTATTGCCCTCTCACATAGCCAGTGGTAGTTCATGTAGTTTTGTTGCAGATTGAGAAAGACTTTGCTCCTGAGATCTTCAACAGTGCCAATTCTCAGACTGTTACTGGAGAACGGTACTAACTCATCTCCAAACAACTGTGCTCTCATGTTGGTGCTGAAAGTGAACTTCTTAACATGTTGCCAGAGTGAGGAGGATTTGGGGCAAGCTCTAACCTCATCAGTGCGGGTACCTTTTGGTATTACTGGTAGTGTTTGCCTGAAGTCCTCAGAGACCAAGAGTTTTACACCTCCCATTGGGGAATGACAATTCCTGATATCTTTCAAAGTACGATCCAGTGCTTCAAGAGCTTCCTTGTATGCCATGGTGCACTCATCCCACACTATGAACTGGCACTTTTTAATGACCTGGTCCATCCCTGAGCTTTTGCTGATTTTGCAAGTAGGAGTGCTGGCTTTGGCTAAGTCTAGAGGGAGTTTGAAGCTTTAGTGGGCAGTCCTGCCTCCAGGGCACCAAAGTTGCAGCAATCAAGGTGAGGCCACCATTTCGCCTGCTGGTCTGGTTTTGAAAATTTCCAATAAAGTGCAACTGCAGAAATTGCACCTATTCATTTGCCTGGGTCTGTGTTGATCCACTCCTGTGATAGATCTGATCCTGAACTTTGAAGATTGGCATGAATCCACCATCCCTGATTATTTTGGCCCCAAAAGACTTGACTCAGGGGTTGTGTCAGACAGTAGAACTTTAGCGGTTCAGGAGGGCCCTGAAGAAGTAGTAATTACATCTTTACATGTGAGCATCACATGCGAAGTGTTTCACCTCCAAATTTTTTTGCTGCATACTTGCCACATCCTTTTGACATGGATCTAATTGTGACTTTCTTTTCAGAGACATAATCATGACCTGGCTGATAGTTAAAAGCTGCACGATGCCATTACTCCCCAGTGAAGTGTGTTCTTCTCTGCTGCCTAGTTCTGTCTTCCTGCAGCCTTTCCTGTCTTTGTTCAGGGGTTTCTGCTGCCCTGCGAGAAGCAGTGATGGTCCAGCCCTGATTCTATCAGCTTTCAGTCTTTCCTGGCTCTTGCAGCTTGCAGCCATTTTGTTCTTTGCTCTGCAGTTTCTGTTGTCCTTCGAGCAGCTGATCTTGCTCTTTTATCCTGCAGTCTTCCCTGTCTTTGTTCTTCTGGCTCCCCAACTTAGCGGCGCAAATCACTTCGAGATCGTTCAGAAGGTAATTGCGCACGGGCGCTGGCTGCTTTTGCTCTTCATTTTCGCCAGTAGGCCTTCTGCTACTCATGTTGATGCCAAATATCCAGAGGGCAGGAATTTAAATATGACATACTAGATTAGAGTTTTGCAAATATATAGATAAACGTACTCTGAATAAAAAAGTGAAAACTCTCAGTTTATCTATAAACATTTATCAAAACAACTGAAATTGACGTAGGAATTTATATTAAGCCCCTCTCTCCTTAAAAAAAAAGTTATTTTTTTCATATTTAACATGTCTGTCATTAAAAATCTCTTAGATTCATTTGAAGAAGCACTTTATTATTATAAATCAAGGAGTCCATTTCATATGGAATGGATCCAAACTCTTCTGGAGGCTCCAGGAGTATTCAGAAGTCTTATTTTTGGTATGGTTGTTAGAAGGGTCTAGGGAGTGTCCAGAGACCAGTACTTCTGCATACACTGTGTGTGGGGGGGATGGAGAGGAATTCAATGGAAGGAGCCTGAGGATCCTGAAAAGTTCCTCCGGTCGAGTAGACAAACAGATTAGAGATTTATAGATATAGATGTTATCTATCTCATTTTTTCAATGTGGTCCTATCTGTCTATCGTCTGCTTTGTCTCTTTTGGACTAAAAATTATGTGTTGTAAACTTTTCCTCTTAGAAATTCTACTAATCCACTTTCATTTCCCTCGCGCCTATGTTCTCACATACTTGCATCGAAATCCACCATAACCATCTTAAACCGATGGTTTTCTTGTGTCTGTGCATTGATGAGTGGGCGCATGGAAGCCCTCTACGACCTTATCTCAGTGAGATATAGGTTCGTAGTCTTAGATTATTTGTAATACTTATTTGGTATTTTAATTATTATATTGATTAATCTATCGGTTATTTCTATAATTTGTGTTATGAATGGTGCTGTATTGGGCTATGAGTAATATTTTGCAACGATTATCTGTTTCGCTTCTGCATTTACAATAATGTGGCCATTTTTTTCAAATGCGCAGTGACTTCTTCTTAAATCGTTGAGGCGAATGATGTTGCATTTTGGCGTGTTAATTTTTTCTAGTTCATGGAAATTATTGTTATTTGAGTGTCCGAAAATTGTAAGTAGGTAAAGTCATCAACCATCGGCAGCCAATCCAAATTAGCTGTGAATCTTACCATCTTTTGTTACTGAGCTTGTCTGCGCGCTGTTCACGTCTAGCGAAAGGTGGCTGTGATCTGCGGTAAACCCTTACGCTGGGTAATGAACAAGAAAACACCGCGTTAGGCCATTTCGACCAGCGACTTGGAACTTGGTCTATAGTATAGAACTGTATCGATGTGGGAATCTACAACACTGGCACCGAATCAAGTTCAAAAGTATTTTAAATTATGTAGCTTCTTTTCTCATTCCTATGGGCCATATTTGTCTTTATCTCAGTCCTCATGGTATAATTGCCATTAACCACCATTTAATCACAGTTTTTGTATGAAATAGTCAGGCAAGAGGATTTTTGGTTTATTATTTTTTGTGCTTCTACAAATAAATTACTGTCGAATGTTTTAAAATAGGCCATGACTGCCTAAATATTTATCATAAAAGGGTTTGGCACAGAAGTTAAAATTTCTTAATTCCAAAAGCAGTATTAAAAAGATATGCCATCATAATCCGGAAAACTTTTTTTTTATTTCTTTATCATTACTTTTTCTTTATTCTCCAACCATTGAGAAACCATTGAATACAGGTTTATTCTTTTTACTAATGATCAAAAAGTACCATTTACCTTCCTAATAGAAGGCTTCTTGCAGTGAGAATTAAATCTCGTCTAGATCTCACAATAATTAAGCAAACAGCAACTTACGCGTTAATGGTATGTGGTAAATATAGCAATGAATGGTCACTATGCCGTACCTGTCGCAAATTTATGCGACATTTTAATTACCTAAGGATTCGCTAAGACGAACCAACCCTCAGCATTTCAATTTCCCTTTTACGGATGGACGAGAAGGGAATTTTTTCGGAAGGCCTTCCACTCTATTGTGTGTCCTTGTCTCATTCGGTCGTATGCGCGTTTGCGATTTGATCCCTACTTTATCCCATTTGATTAAGTCTATTTATTTTGTTCTTGTGGTCTTCATTAGTTCGCCTTTCCTATTTTGAACGCTTTAGATTATATAATCAATTTCCATAGCCGGAGATTATTCCCATACTTTTCGTGCTGCGGGTAAAATTAACTCTGGATATAATTAGATTTAAGCAGTGTAAATATTATTTAATACTAAGACACGTATATATTTAACCCATTCATAGGTAAATATAAACTTAAAGGATTCAGTGCCTCTTTCCTCCTAAAGCAGCACAAAAGCTTATAATTTGGCTTTAGCGCTGTGTAAACTTGTATAGTGGTATAATTAAATTCCAACATTGGTGCCCAAACCTGGGACGAACCGGGGACCTTTAATCAAAAATGTATTTGGTTAAAACTAGAGGGGGACATAGGGCTCTAAGTACCCATCTTATTAAATCTATATCTTCTTTGGTTCTTGATAAAGCTCTGGATTGCGACAATTTGTATTCCCAGATAGAGGAATTAAAGTACCATTTTGCCAAAATTTTATCATTAGATGAAATTATAAAAATAACTTGATGAGAATGATTTGGAAAAGGAAATCTTGGAAGCCTCCACGCGTAATCTTGAGATTAGGCGGGGAATCTACGAGTATATAGGCAAAAAATGTTTGAAAGACTCAAACGAAGTTAAACCATCTAAGGTTTCTAGTTCGGCTAGCGAAATTAAGCTGCCTAAAATTAACCTACCAATATTTTCAGGAGACGTTCTCTAGTGGAAAAACTTCATGTTATGAATATTTCGAATTCACAAAAAAAATTCATATCTTCTGGGACAATTAAGTGGAGACTCATTGCGCCAACTTGATGGGTTTACCATTGTGGGGGATCATTATGAAGAGGCTTAAGAGTTGCTCAAACGTACGTACGGCGATAAACGGCGAACCATTCAAACCCACATTTACTCAATTTTAGATTTAGAAGGACCAAAATGTAATTCTAAGTCCCTCTCGGACTTTAGGCCATCTTATGAGTGTCATTTGAGGAGCCTAAAAGCTCTTGGTTTGTATATTGACGCTGCAGAGTTTTTCATCATAACGCTATTGACACGTAAATTGCCATCTGCCGTAAGAGATCAAATAAATAGGTCTCTTAAAAATGAATCTGAGTATTGACAGTTGAATATCTTCCGATAGGCCTTGGAAGAAGAGATTAAATTGTTACAGCATATTACGAGAAATTAGGATGTGAAGAAACGTTTAGATCCCCGAGTAAAAAACAACTTTCCACGTTTAGCGTTACGGGGCAAAATCTAACTCAAAGTAATAGGTAGAATAAGGTTACAATTGAACCTCCAAACTTCCCTTTTCCCAAATGGTGCGCACTGTGTAACAATCCCCATAAGGTATATGCATGCCCGAAATATGTTTCTCCTTCTGATAAACTAAATCAGGCCAAAAGGTTGAAATTATGTACTAATTATTTACAGTAGAATCACTGCAATAATGAGTATAAATCTAAGTTTATGTGTATGAGATGTCAAAAGAGACACCATGCAAGTTTGTGTCGTTCCTTATATGGAGATGAAAATAAATCTAATGCAATTGATCCTAAGTAGGAAAAAGAATCTAATTCCAATACATTATTCTCCAATTGTTTCTCCACTACTGGTCTACCAATAGCTGAAGTAACGGTGGCAGGGTCTAAGAAACATATCTATGCTAAGGATCTATTTGACCAAGGTTCTCAAAACTTTCATAGATAAAAATTTAGCAAAAAGTTTGCTGCTAACCGTTTGTCGTAAAGTTACGATATCTATATATGAGTTCAACCAACAAGGCCTACCATAGGTATACGACAAGGTATCGTGTAATGTAATAACTAATGATGGACCAGTAAATATTATGGCTCTGGTAATCGACAAGGTTCCTGATGACCTTTATACGGATGGGTTGAGCAAATCAAAGGCAACAATGGCAGAATTAAAGGTGAAACTAGCCGACACGCATTCAGGTGATTAGGTTTCAAATATATCCTTTTTGATAGGTGGATATTTCTACCATGAATTCGTAAATTAAATAGTTCATAGGAAAGATGTAACTTACTTAAACTCTAATTTGGTTGTTATGCCTGTCGGTCCTTTACCGCCCGCTAATGAAACCTCTAATTTCCTAAAAGGGGGAGTAGCCATATTAAAGGCAAGCGTAAAAGACCTTGAGGAACCATATGACCCAAGGGATATATCACCCAAAGAGGATATCCAGGTCATATGGGATATAGATTCATTGGAACTTATCCCTAAAACTTTGTCTGTTGCAGAGGAAAAGGTTTACAAAGCTTTTAAGGCCTCTGCGGAGATCAAGGATGGTAGTGTAGTGTGCAATGACTGCACACACACAAAGAAAAAGAGAGAGAAGGACAAATATACATTTTTCCAGGTCGAAGTGTCAAAGATGAAATGGTAGGAGCCATTAAAGAAGGTCGTTTGGAGACAGTTTGTGAACCAGCGAAATCTGATTAGAATATCTGGATGGCGACTCGACTACCATTAAGGATATTGCACCCTATTGTGAAAGCAGGTAGGCAAACAGAGTAATTAGAGCCGTTTTGAATGGGGATAGCACCGGTGACAAAAGATGTTTCGCCTTAATGTAAAATTTGATAAAATGCATCTTAGCTTTAAGCAAACGGAGTCTCTGTGATAAAATCGAGGGGAGAGAACCCCAAATTAAGATACAAAGTGGAGAATTTCAGCCAATCACAGGCTAGACTCCAACCAATCACAGGCTCCACTGAGCTGGTAGGTAGCTAAGCGCCGCCTCAGCGACCGAAGGAAGGCAGAGCTCCGAGTCGCCTTCAAAATGATTCTGGTATAAATAAGAGAACATTATTATCCTTCAAAGATTATTATCATAATTATTGTTATTATAGATTATTATTGACCTATTCACTGATTGATTATTAGACTCTTAAGTCACCGCTCTGAAAATCTCCATTTTGCTTGCTCCTGCTATTATAACCCGTTTCAAAGTATTCCGTTGCGCAAATTAAATCTTTACCGTAAATGTAAGCATTTCAAAGTGGTATAAAATACAAGTGTTCAATTCCTTCACAAAGGAGCCTTTTACTTACAAATCTTGATCGGTTAATACTCCTTGGACCGTAAGTCAAGAAACCTGTAAGCAAGCCACATTACAAAACCCTTATAGGATCGCCTTGCAATAAAAACAAGGCCTACTTACGCCAAACCTATAACTGGCGACGCCATATAATTGATGAACCATAATTGAAGACCTTTGCCTTTGAACCTCAATAACTGGCTAGCAACCTTAGCCGCTGAAACCGAAGAAATAAGATGGAAAGCACAGACAGCTAGCAAGCAAGGCAAGAAGGAGATTTTGCGAATTAGGTGAGCATAAAACCACCTATGTTTAACGAATCAGTGGTCACTGGTTGGTTCCATATAATTGAAGCTCAGTTCCACCCACAACTCCGGAATAAAAAAGCAAGAGGCAAATTTTATCAAGTCTTAGCCTCACTGCCCCCGGAGACTGTCAATCGACTGCCAGAGGATATTTTTGAAGGACAAAACTACATCAACTTGAAGACGGAAGACATTGGGCTTTTGGAAAAGATCAAGCCCGAACTTTTCGACAAACTCATAGCGTCTTCCCAACTTACCGGGTGGCCCTCACTAAATTTGGAAGAACTAAGAAGGACAGCACTTCAGGTAGGAGTCGGTGAAGATTTAGTGCAACATAAATTTGTTCAGTCCTTGTCACCGAGCACAGCGCCTGTAATCGCGTCGCTAAAAGACAAATCCGTAGCCTAGCTAGGTAAATTAGCGGATGAACTGATTATGTTCGACAAAGCGCAAGGCCTGAGTGTAAACGTGAGCGGGCAATTGAGAGAATGCAGTGTAGTGTCCGCGTGTGATTTATCTGTGCCAATTAATAGAGCATATAATAATCGTGATTTTAATAATAGTGCTTTAGTAGTCGTTAATCTAATAATTATGCATTTAATGATCGTGCAGTTAATAACTGTGGATATAGAGATAGTGTGAATAACGCCGTGAATTTGTCGTGGCCAGGGCATAATAACAGTGGCTATCAGCATAATATCCCGGTGGGATTACGGCCATTTGGTAGGGAGCAAAAACCTATGGTGTGCCGCGCTCATATTTATTTTGGTGAAAAGGCAAACACTTGTAAACCCTGGTACAGGTAGCCAAAGAAAGGTGAGACTTTGCAAATGCAGCCTTCCTCTAGGCCATCTTCGCCGCTTCCGGCGGAAAACTAACCAGGTATTCCATAGCTAGCGCGGCCGCTGGCATGCCATCTGTTTTCACGATCGCCGCAAAAATATACAATAAAAATTGCGAATTTTTAATAGATACGGGGGCGAGTGTGTCTATCGCACTGGCCAAATTGGTGCGATTAGGTCAAGTGCATGAATCGGTAGTCAACATTTCCACGGCAAATGGCGGAAAAATTGAGGTACACGGCGAGGTGCACGCGGATATTGCAATCCCAAGTCTTCTTTAGGCCATGGCGAACTATAGTTGATTCGTTTGGGGGCTACCATGGAAAAAAATTCACCCTAATCTCCCTAATAAAGTCCCGTCTACTGAAAATGGTAGGTAAATTGAGGAGGGATAACCCTTCACTTTTGCAGGTTTATAATGATATTTTCCTGAGAAACATGAAAAGGGATATATAGAGGAAGTGAGGCCAAATACTCCCAACATAAAGGAAGCAAAAATACATTATTTACCACACCACGGCGTGCGAAAAGAATCACCAACAACTTCCCTACGCATGGTTTTGACTGTTCAGCTGGTAGCGTAAGTTTAAATGATTGCCTGAATCCTGGTCCTTCGTTGATTAACAACTTGTACCATTTTCTTATTATAGTTAGGCAATGCCCATTTGAATGCATTGCAGATATTGAGAAGGCGTATCTTCAAATAAATTTTAAGGAGGAAGACAAAGACTCTGCATGGTTTTTATGGCTAAAATATCCGTCACAACCAGATAGTCCGTTGATAACCTTTAGATATAGAGTAGTTTTCTTTGGTTCCTCTAGCAGCCACTTTCTGCTGAGCGCTTCCGTAATGCAACTAATGCAGACATAAGGAGGTAAATACACTGGTACCTTTTATAAAGGTCTTTATGTCGATAATCTAGCATGTACACTTTCTTCTGAAGAAGACAGCGTCTTTCTATGAAGAGATTAGAGGTGTGTTAAAAGAAGACAGTTTTAATTTGACGGAATGGTATTCGAATTCCCACCTTTGTAAATTTCTTTTCAGAAAATAAGGTAATTTAGCCAAAGAGCCATTGAAGGTACTTGGTCTAGGCTGGGACACTGCAAAGGATGAATTATACTTTCTTAATCGGCAAATTCCCTTTGCAGCCCAAAAGTAAAGGGTAGGTTTTACGAGCTATGGCTTCTATATATGATCCACAAGGGTACCTCCTCCCAATTACCATTAATACAAGGTTGTTTATGAAGAGTCTATGGCAGAAAAAAAATAGATTGGTATGAGCCTCTGGACTCTGACTCCCAAACGGCATGGGATAAATTGGTTCCACACTTAAAACGGTTTGGAGATTACACTCCCCAGGCAAACATTACCGTCTAACAATGTTGAACTCCACTGCTTTTGTGATAGTAGCACTACGGCTTATGTGCTAATACTAAGATACGTATATATTTAACCCATTCATAGGTACATAAAAATCTAAAGGATTCAGTTCCTATTACCTCCTTAAGCCGCATAAAAGCTAATAATTTGGCTTTAGCGCTGTGTAAACATGTATAGTGGGATAATTAAATTCCTACAGTACCATCGATAAACAAATTTCAGCAAATCAACATGCACATTTCTGGTGTTGTACACTCGACTACACATATTTCAATGGTGGAAAAAGTTTTTTTTGAAAAATATATGGAACACCCCCTTTTTTTAGCTCATTTATTTTTCATTTTCAATCCAGAAAGATATACACCATGAGAGTTGTTGGTTTGTTGTTATAATTGCTTCTTAAATACATTATACTTGAGTTTAAACTAGAGCATAATGACAAACAAGTGAGGAGTTCAACTTTTATTATCTAACCGATACATACTGTGACGGAACCCCACGTGGACTCTCTTGAGCAGAACGGAACTTCCATGCGCTGCCGAAGGCCTGGTTAGGCCTAAATTGGTAAGCCCCCCGCCCTTCCATAAGCGGTAGCCTCGAACCGTGTCCACCACGATTCACTTTTATACGGGCAGAATAACCTCTGCAAGAAGATTCTAGGTCATTCGAGAGTAGAGCTGTTTTCCGCTTACCGCCCCCCAACCCCGGGGAGAGCCTCGGACATAAATAGCGCTCGACTCCCATGAAGAGACACAGAGTTGAGAAGTCTCGCCCGGACCCCAGAAGATTCCCCATAGTTCCAAGTCAGGTGCTAACAACAAAGCAAAGTGACAGCTGAACTATTTTGTGTATTTGGAATTAGCCCCAGCCAGTGAGGTAATTCCACTTAACGATCGCCACCAAGTGATTTTCCGGACTTCTCTCATCAACTCCTGTCGAAGCCCTCCTTCGTTCGCTCCTTATTTCGGGTGGCCGAAATACTCTGCCCTGGACCGGAAGTTACCCCCCCCCCCACACACCTTCCCTGTTTTGAGGGAACCGTCATCACTTCAAGTTCCCCCTCAGAAGTTCCGAGCGGCCTCACCTCACGTGCAGAAGACATCCATAAGCCAACCCCTCCCCCCCGTCCCTTCAGTAACCCAATTGAGTTAATTCCCCTCCCCCCCCATTTGAATAGTTTCCTCCTGTAATACCTTAAGTTCTAACTTCATAGTTTGATTTATAACTACAATTCCCCCCTTCGTTTACTGATGTGATTTTGTCCGTTATTTCTCTGAGATAATTTCACCCATCTATTCTCTCATTATTTTTATGTAAATAAAATTATATTTTTGTAATGCCTCTTTAAATAACCTTGAGCTTTGTCATTGCCCATTTGTTACCTGACCTCGTTGCACTCTCATCTCGCATTTCAGCCCGTCTAAACTAGCGGTGTTCCGTCCCTTCGTCGGTTCACCTGTAAGTTATCGATCCCTCCCCCATCGATATATTATGGTATTGATGTAATATAATGTCATACCACGACACATACTATTTGTAAACTGATATATTAAGTCACGGGATTTTAGTACCGCCAAAATGTAGGCATATCTTGCTCCTTTTCCATAAACTTCGCCAGAAGCTTCCCTCACCATTCGCACGCACCACTCCACACCTTGAGAATAGCATGGAATGTCAATAGAGAGTGGTTCTTCAACAATATTTTGCAAGTCCGCATTAGATAGATACATTGTTAGTGGGGGATCAAACCTGCACTTCTTTTCAAGGGAAAGTAGATCTGTTAGGTTTTTAGCAGTCTTATATATTTTTGGTGTCTTGAAATCACGTATCTCTTCCTCATATAAAGTATATTCTCGGATCTTCTTGATTCTGTCAAGAGCTAATTTCCCGTTCTTGTGATCAACCTCTGCCAGCATTGCCAAAAGGATGTTCTCAGGATAGGCCCAGTAGGAATTCTTGTGGCTTATTTGATATACTATGACATAACTGGCAGGTTGGAGTATTTTCCAAAGATTGATCTGCTCCAGGAGATGTTTAGATCCCTCCGTACATTTCGGAGGGAATTTGATGTGAAACCAGATGAGCGTATAATGACAAACGACAAACGACAAACGCTGTGACGACATGCCAGTCAATATTAGTTTTTTTCTGTTGCCACATAGAGTCGAGGTATTCTGCTAGGAGGGGTGAGCCAGCTTGCATGAGATATTGGCCTTGGTTTCATATGCAGGAGATCAACATCAATCACACCACTTCTAATAACGCTGATAATTATGTACAACAGAAAGTGTAACTCAATGGAAAGGCCCACTTGGTAAAGCCTTAACCACCTGTCAAACTCTAGCAGCATCACAAAATGGCTTTCTTGGTCCCGACTAAGCTCATTCACATCTACGTCTGGGAGAGGAGCTTCTTTAGCAATATATTGAAAGCCATTTAGGATAATGGTAGAGTTTCATAGGTGGTTAAGGCTTTACCAAGTGGTCCTTTCTATTGAGTTCCACTTTCTATTGGACCAATATATTTCCTACACAAGTAACCCAAAGGAAGCTCATTTAGATGCAAGCTGCAAATAATCCACGGTAAAGGACGATGTAATTCACAGTCCAGTCCTCTTATGGCTCCATTCTTGTATCCAGTACTAGTTGCCTTGCTGTAAGCTCCCAGTGCCTTTATCTCATCTTTAATATCATTTTCAACAAGCCATTTCATCAGTCCGTCTGCAATAGCTCCACCTGTTCTTCGTTCAATTGTTAGATTATCTAAATAGACAGTACCAGGTTATCCTACAAGCACATAGTGATCATGAATTTTTTTTGCTCCATACAATTTATTCCTTTTCTTCTTTTTAGTTAGTGTTGTGTCTCTCCTCCCATCAAAAAACAAAGCAGTAATTTTCTTATCTCCCAAACATCCTTAACTTCTCTCGTGCCCACCAGACTTTGCGATGGTGAATTACGTGGGAGCGTTCTTCTGAATTTATAATATCATAGTCGAATAGGCCTACACTACTAATAGCAGCAGCAGAAGCAGCAGCAGCATCTCTATTTGAGACCGAATATCGATTGCGTCCATTGAAATCGTTGGTATTGGTATGATGTTATTTTCTCTTCTCGCAGACTTTCTTCCATTCATCATCAGAAATGTGAGAAGATGAGGTTTCTTCATCCAAATCTTCGTCTGAAATTATAGTTTTCTTTTCCCTCTTATCTTTTTGTGACTGTTCTTCTCTTCTTTCATGAATTCGATTTTCTCTGATTTTCCATTTTTTTAATTACTTCACTCGTCTTACATTCACTCCTCCAATTTTCATGTGACGCCCAGTTCTTTGGTCAATAAGAAATTCATACTCTCGACGAAGAACTTTCATGTTTCTTTCACACTTGCAATTCAAGAGCTCAGCACCTTGGCAGCCTGCTATATCAAAATGTTGACCCAATGATGAGATAAACTTCTTACTCTTAGTGGTATTCATTCCTTGTTTTGATACCACAGACGCTTCTTCCACCCATCGGAGCAATTTGGTTTTAACATTCTTGATCGGCTGAACTGGAATACTGGCATTTTTCAAATCTCAGTAAGGGCCTCGGATACTTCAGAAAAAAAATCCTTGTTCCTTCAGTATATCTTCCAACCTGTTTTGTTGGCAGCTCATAAAGTTCCCAACAGGCGTCAACTGTTCTTCCTTGAAGCTATATATATCTAAGAGAAGCAACTGAATTTAAACATAGAGTCTAACTCCAATGAATTCCTGCCCAACGCACGAAAAGCTAACAGAGGGAGAGGTGTACTCAGAGCTGCCCCTAGCCACTAATCCCCTCTGGCAAACAGGTTAATTCACCCCCCCCCCTCTCTTTGGCTACCTACTTCTCCGACCTTTTATCACTGGATCTAACCTGCCTATACGTGTATAGCTTCGTTCGTAATTTTGTTAATACATTTTGTAACATATATAAACTTAATACTTTGTAATAATTCCCCATTGTAACTCTGAAGATGATACTCGATGTATCGAAACGCGTCAGTTAAATTAAAAAAAGTTCTAAATTACATTAATTTACTTCTACATTTGGCCAAATAATAAGCATCAGTCCTCGATAAACTTCGGTACGCTTATCCACAGGTTAAACAATAAAGAAAAGGCGAATATAAGACAAATCGAGAAGATTGGAAAAAGAATTATTAATTCGAAACTAGCGGTCACTTTTAATAAAACATGCTATAATGAATTTATATATATATATATATATATATATATATATATATATATATATATATATATATATATATATATATTTATATATATAAAGGGCTTAGATAAATTTATGGAAACACCAGGAATGCGAAATATCAATTTTATTACTTAATATTGAGGTAGTCATTTTTTTGGAAACTATGACTGCTAAAAACATCTAGGAATAGTTATGCATTACTGAACATTACCTGTTCAAAGAAGGAATTGGCTCCCTAGTTGCTACCCCTAAATATGCCAAATATGTTCGATTTTGTTAAGATTTGGTGATTACATGAGCCAATACAAGTCTTCTACATCATTGCTGTGCTCTTCGTGCCAGCTTTTAACAATTTTAGCCTTGTCAATAGCCGCAATGTATTCCTGGAATATGGTGACACGTTTAGGAATCAGTATTTTACTTTTGGGTGAATTTGGTCACCCAGAATTGAAAAATACTCACAAACTCATCTGACTGCTTCGCGGTTCCGGCCAGACAATCGTGATCAAATGTTTACTCCTGAACAAGAAGAAAGCATGGCGGATGATTCCTCTGAGAAAACGGCATTCTTTCACTGGTATATTTTCCTCTTATTGTGGTCTTTGCACCATTTTAGGCGTTTTTAACATTAATGGATGGAAGAAGGCTTGTTAAAATAGCAGGCCTTTCGTGGTTACCAGCTGCTTTGAGGTATCGACGAACTATTTTTTTTACAACTGGGTCGTTAATATGTTGGTTTAGCTCTGCAATCACTTTAGTAGCTATAGTTCTGTAATTATGGGTACAATGCGTAGTAATGGTCTGCAGTCCCTGTGTTTCACCTTATATCCTAAGTTCCGCTTCCCAGCGCTAGTTTTCCCTTATGAGGGCGTGTTAGCCATTTGTACTGCAAAAATTTGGAAAATAGAAAAGTTAAATATTTGGACATATACTGATGTACAGATCTATAAAAAAAGATGTCGGTAGTGCATATAAGTACATAATATATGTTAACACACACACACACACACACATATATATATATATATATATATATATATATATATATATATATATATATATATATATATCCATTCATTGGCTCCGTTGGGACATATCCAGCTGTCTCCCATAGCAAGATAATTAATTTTTACTCTCGATCTAAAGACCATTATTTTTATTCTATTCCATGGTTTTTCTTCGTCTACCGCTAAGATGAGTTATAATATGGTATGAGTAGGATCATCATGGTGTTTATTTTCTAGTTTTAACATCAAAACCTCGTGTATGAAATACAAATCACAGAGCATTTCAGCTCCCTTCTCCAGCTACATGTAGTGCAATTCTTGAGGCATTTGCAGGATATGATGTTGGGCAACTCTAGAGGATCATGGTATAATGTGATTGAGGCCAGTCTTTTTGATATCTCATACCAGCAAGATTATGTAAGCCACACGTCATTTACCAATCACTTCTGAACTTGGAGTTATATGTCTATATGTAATGATTGAAACCAAACAACAGCTCTCTTATCATTCATTCTTAGTTCATCTAACTAAATATCTGTCAGAATTTCGTGCCGTGTATCACGGAAACACACAAGAAGTTTTCTATTACTGTTTACGGGTATGGCAATTTCTTTTCTATGTAGTTTTTCTCAGTTTATTGTTTATTGTTTTCTCATTTGGTAGATGACTATCATATATTTCAAAAATTTCATTGAAAGAAAATTTGCATTCTGTTCATTACCCCTGAAACTGTATCAAATTTGAGACGATCAGGTTTCATGATAGAAGACGTTTTATAGAAGTTCTTTCATGCAGGTCGAATGGTACCTTGCCTGTGTAACAACAAAATTATGGAAATTACTTATATAAGTATTAACTGTAATTTTACAGGCGTCATTTCTCTTTTAAATAGCTCTCAAAACAGCGTCCTTAATATGAAATGTTTCAAAAGAATGTACAGTTTCTCGCACACCTAACAGTTATTTGCTTTGTCTTTTGCCTCATCTGATGCGTCTTCGCCAAAGAGGAAACAATCATGAAGAAAATCAGAATCCGGTATTGGACATCTCAGAGACATCGGTCTTGGAGAGCTTTGCTGTTTTGACTGAAAAGCTTCAGCACCTTTTTTGTGTAAATTTGCCTACATTTTTTTTATGAACTGTTACCATATTCAGTCGTTTGAAATGACAACGTTGTCCATCTTTAGATTTAATGCTCTAGTATGTCAGTGTTTCCACACATTTCTGTTTAACTATACGAGTCAGACCATCAGAGCGTAGTCCTTCACAAAGGAAGCATTCTATTAACCAAGACATTTTTGCACAGAATAAAAACTAATGGAAAGCTAACTGTCAAAGGAAACAATGGAAAAGTTACACATAATTTTGGAGTAGAGAGCATCCTTCAAAATCCTGTGTAAATAGTCATAAAAATAAATTAAAAGAATTAATAGACATAAAATGCAAAAATAATAAATAAATGTGTTTAACTTTGGTGATTTTTCCCGTTTATGCCATTTCCTTCACTTCCAGTCATCTAGTTATGGCCTCGGCTACGATTCTCAATTCACTCTTATTGTTTTAGATTCACTTTGATTGATCAACTGGTACAACCTTCCTCTTCGATCACCAGTCGAACTCTGTAAGCACCACTATTGAGGATGACAGAAGTCACTAAAACTAAGGATATAAACTTATTTGTCTGTCAGTGTAGGTTGTATTTATAGGTGGGATTACCACTTATGGGGTATGATGTTCAATAAAAGTCTTTTAGTTATGGGGTTACCAATTATTAGGGGTGTACAGGAGGAGAATTACCAATTTATGAGTAACCAACTTATATGAAGGTGAATTAAGTATCTGACTCGAAAGATGAATTCTTCACTGCCTTCCTATTTTGTCTGGGCTTACCGAGGGTAATCGAGGTAAAGAAGCACGTTGCAAAATTAAACTATATTCGAATATTGGCCTAGAACGGGGCAAGCGATACGTCACGAAGTTACTTTGCGGGCGACTAGCAGTCTATATATATTCAACGCGAAGTATTAAATTCTGGAGCGACAAGACTTGGTGAACTTAAAAGAAGGAACCTGAACGAGATAATCTTCTTAACGACTGTAATCTAGAAATCTTAACAATACAATAATCATCCTAGATGAGCTGATCCGACTATATATATATATGCTTATTTCCTAAAGGGCGTGACCTAGAATCATCGTTCCTCATCCCAAAGGTGGAGCTAATGAAAGCTGTGTAAGTTGAATTACTTGTATATCCCGAATTCTATAAATATATCAGGATGCGCTTGTCACAGATTTGCGATACAATTCCTTTTGGCTAGTGGGTATGTTTACTAAGGTGGTTCGTAGACTTCCGTCTTTCAATAGATCTATTCTGAGACGCGAAATGTTTGTTTATGCGTTTGTCTTATTGAAACAGGTTATTTTGACCTTTCGCGCGTTCGTACATGGCTTGTACTGCGCTCAGTTCCACGGTCATTTGCCTTCTATATATATACATTTACAAATATATCAAATTCCTTATTTTTGTATTCAAATTTATAGATGCAAATTAATCTATAGATTTTTAATTCCTTATTCTAATTTCTTGCAATTTGGTGCCAGTATCCTACATATTACATAATTTAATCACTACATATTCACAATTCCAATTTTCACATCATTGTGAATTAGTATTCAAAATAAAGATCTCTCAAGTTAAGCTCCAGGGAAAAAAATGCAAAAGATTATCACACCTCTAGCGACATATTGGCACAACACAGCCGAAGTTTGTATAATAATGGTTTTGTAATAAATTTTATCGAAATTATTTTATGTATCCACACAGTTTGCTCTAGAGTGGTTTTTATCCCATATATTTACCCCCCAAAAGGATCTAAGCGACGGTATTCTCAGATGGCGGCCAAATCTGCTGTGGTAGAGGGCTGCGCAATTTGTGTTATTCTGTACCACTTCAGCTCTTTTCGCATTTTTAAATAAATATATTGAGGCAACGCTTTATATGTGAGGTCATTCAAAAGTCCAGCTACATTTTTTTCAGATTTTAGACCGAGGCCTTGAATTTCGTAGTATAATATAGTTCACTAAATTATAATTTGTTGGTATATAGTTTGAATCCTACATCTGCTCAAAATGGGTGATCATTTCACTTTAGAAATGAATTGTAAAGTGGCTGCCTGACAGGAAATTTACCAATCTATAACCGAAACTCAAAGACGATTCCGTGCTTTCTATGAGATGCCTACTTACCCGCACGTCCCACAATTTATTCCATTCATAAGAGATTTATGGAAACAGGCTCCGTGGCTTATAGACAACGTACATGAAGACCTAAAAGCTTTCAACAGAAGCCAAGGGAAGTACATAAACAGAGCTTCGAGGGAATTAGCCATTCATGCTTCAACCATCCAACGGATACTACATAAGACTTGAAAATTTTTCCTTTTAAGATACAAGTTGTTCAAAAACTTGGGCAAGAGGACTTTGATCGAAGGGTAGAGCTATGTGAAACATTCATACACCATCTCGAAAATGAGACCCTTCTATCTTAGATAACATGTTCTTTAGTGATGAATCGAAATAACACTCGATTTGGGGGTAAAAGCAACCCAGTTGTTGTTGAATAGTACGAGCGCGACTTTCAAAAGCTCGTTGTATGGTGCGTTATCTTTTATTAAAAGCTCATTGGACTATTTTTCTTCAAAGATGATCAGCAGCGGACTGTTAATGTGACAGGTGTCAATTATCTAGCAATGCTTTGAAACTTTTTTCTACCTGAATTGGAACGTGTAGTTAATGTTGATGATTTTTTTCACAACAAGATGGTGCTCCTCCACATTATGCTAAAGCAGTTCGCGATTTCTTGAATCCCAAGTTCCGTGAAAGATAGGTGGGGAGATCGTAGAGGACCTCTGGAGGGGACGGCACGTTCTCCACATTTAATACCCTGTGATTTCTTTCTGTGGGGCTTTTTGAAAAGCAAAGTCTATGCATCAAAGCCAGGAGTGTTGAAGAGTTAGACTTAGAAGAAAGGATAATGAATACCTGCAACCTTGTTACAAGGGAGATGCTAACTGGATTTGGAGAGGAAAGCATTAAGGGGTAGGCAATGTCTCTCGAAAAAGAAGGCGCTCAATTTGAGGTATATGGAGCCTAAGAAAACAGAAGAAGAGGAGTTTTTTCGTTATGGGACTAATTCTAGCAGTTTATAGCAAGTTTACGACTAATTTTGTTTAATTTCATAAAGTTGTCTTCATTCAATTAAAATTTAAAAGTGTAGCGAGACTTTTGAATGACCCGGTATTTGTTCTTCTGGCTTCCAGATTCTCTTTTTTGATGGCCCTGTTGCCGCCCAGGCCATCTGCCTCTACGATTGCTTTCATGGACAAGAGTTCAATTGCTCACGCGACATCTCAGGGATTTCGTGTTCTCCAGGCTCCAACATCTACAGGTAGATATAATTTCCATACATTTTCACTTCCTCTACTTCTACATCTTTTAAAAGAAAATTGCTCAGGTGAGAAAATATAGATGTGGATATATATTTATATTTAATGAATGAAGATATTAATTTATAGTAAAATTGAGTCAAAAAATACTTAACTAACGACCAAATGTTTGTTATAGTTCAGAAAAAATATCACTCATATGGACTCGGTTTATAGAAAAATATCATTTAGAATAAAAATATTTTTAATATATTGAACCCAAAATTGTTTGCTTAAAATGTATTTATTTGAAATGGTCCGAAATCGTATTATTGCTCATCAGTTTCACTAATGCACCAAAATGAAGAAATGTATATAATTTTGTTAATAATTAAATTCATTTGTTATAATTAAAAAAATATATTTATTAAGGGAAAAAAGAAAGTTGATTTCATTTGAAAAGGAAATGATGTCAATGACAATTTGTCAATTTATTCATTTTAATAAATATTGAGATAATTTATATGCAGAAGTGGGACATAAATACTATTTACACTTTAAAAGGGTCGTTATTCAAATAAACTAAATTATCTATCGCAATAACTTTCTTGTTAATTTTATTAATGATAGAAGATAACTTTCTATAGAAAATGCGCATATACGAATGTATAGATAGCAAATGCGAGGTAAAATTGAAGAAACGAATAATAAGAATAAAAATATATTTATTGAAAACAATCGCAAAAAAAAACTATGATGAATATAATCTTAAGCTTATTTATTTAATCTTATAGAATCTTAATTCTTTGGAAAAGAAGATACACTTGAAATTTGATAAGGAAATAATATAATAAAATAAATAATATAATAAAATAAATAATTTGCCCTAAGTAATTAAACAAACGAGAATAGTGACACATTTAATTAATAGTGAAAATATTAAATAGCTGAAATAATAGGTTGAAAATAAGTTTGGAAATAATATAAAATATGGTATTGATGGGAAATTAAATTGAAGATTGTGTCCTTGTAGGATTTGAAATAGTAGAATTGAAGGAGTAGATGGTTTGTAGGATTTGTAGAAATATAGGTTTGGCAGGATTTGAAATAGTAGGATTGTAGGAATATATGGTGTGTAGGATTTGAAATATGTAGTAAGATCACGTAATGGTATATACAAATGTAGGGAACTGCAATATGAAAAAAATAGCACTTACGTTTTGGAAACTAGCATACACTATATAAAAATTTACCAGTAGAAATTTTAAGCCAACTTGTTCAAGCGGAGTTCTGAATCACAAGACCTTGTTTGAACAAAAATAAGACGAGCGCCAAAATTAGGAGCGCGCGAAGGTTGCGCTCTGATTGGTCGGTGTAATTAAGTGACGTGACGTCACAATTGGGGTTCGATTTCGTAGACAAAATAATAGAATATTTTAAAGAAGTTTATAAATTATACAAAATTAAACCATTTCCGTGAGGGAACTATGAATATTATAATATAACTTGGAGCAAATGGATAAAGTGTCTCTATGCGTGTTCAGTTGGCTACAACACCTCGGAAATTGTTTGCTTAGTTGTTTGATTAATTTAAACTATTTGTAGTAGATTTAATTGAATAAATGAATTCTATAGGGTGATCTGATAGTCTCTCCACTCCACAATAAATAAAATCCTCGTTTTGAAAAGTGAAATAAGTATCCGCAGTTAAAACGAATAACTAAAGAAGGATAAAAATCTTTGTCTTTGCAGTAAACTGATAAGGATCAAACTATATGTATCTTGGAGCTCATGGACGACTTTTTTTCTATACTTACTTACTTTAACTGCACTAAATTTTCTTACTGCAAAAAGACTTTTGCATCACCCTATATTACATGTCGAAGATCGTTGGCTTGATTCGTTGCTTGGTTGTTTAATATAAAACTTGTTCTTCTAATAGATTTAATATAATAAATTCATAATAAGGAATGAATATAAAAAGGTATGCAAAGAAACCCTCAGCAGAAACTGAAACAACGAAATTTCGCCCAGCACTTTCCTGTTTTATGAAATCATCTTCAAAGGGCATCTAATTATAATGATCCTAGTGCGCGCGCGCACATGTGTGTGTTTGTGTGTGTGTCCACCTAGGTATTTAAAAAAAATAAAGAACATGATTTTTTCATGCACACCAATTTTGAAGGTGTTCAAAAGTCGCGTGCCCTCACTTATTCTGATTTATGACCTTACGACCTTCAAAACTTTCAATAACTCCCGGAGATTTATAGCATTAGAAAGAGAATGTAAAACAACATAAGGGATTAAAATTTCATTAGAATCGACACAATAGTTATGATGTTATTGTCAAAACAAAATAATTCTCGGGCTAACATAGGGAGGACCTTGGCAATTATATCATTCGTAAGAAAATTTAAAACAACAGAAGGGTTTCAAATTTCGTTAGAATCAGCCGAATAGTTACATTGTTATTAACAAAACAAAAAAAGGAAAACGGGGACCGATTGACTTACTGACTGACCGACGTAGAGTCGCCGGCGACTAAAAATGTTTTTTTCTCTCGCACACTTTCTTAATTTTATGAACGAAGCGAACAAAAGCCTAGGAAAAAACGCCGGTAGGCCGAATTTTTGTTAGTTTGAAATAATTAAGACAATTAGAGACATAATAATAATATAATAATAGGTATTTATAATGCGCCTTTCAAACATCAGATAAATTAAACAAATGTCAGAACATATGAGACTATAGCCACTGGCGAGCGCGTCTTTTTATTTAATCGATTTGAAAGTTGTACAGAAATCGTGAAAAGCTAAGACGGTAGAAAGGATTGAATGCTAGATTCACTGAGTCACTGGAAGTACTCTTCTTCACAATTAGTATAGAACCTTCTTTGGATTTGGGATTCATTCCATAATTTGGGGACAGACAAACTTGGCGTCTGATACCAAAAGTGCTCAACCCACATTAACTTCCCCTAGTAATTCGCCTCTTGGACCACTGGGGCCGCAACACGAAACTTCTTTAATGAGAAAACTTACCAAATCGAAAGGAAACATAGGGTTTGTCGAATTATTGAGATACAGAAGAAGAAAGAGAATAAGAATCAATAATATCATTTCATTCCTTATGTCGTAGCATGCCCCTTTTGATCACTCCACTCCTGACACCACTTTTGTCGTGGTATACCTTGTGGTCGTGATGTACTTCTTTGATGAAGTAGGCTTTGATCTAAGAGTGCTAATTTTGTTGTGTTAGGGAAGAGCCGCTTTAAACACGTAAGGATATAAAGAAACACACAGGAATTCCCCAAATAAACTTATATTTTAAATTTAACAATTTACTACACAAAAAAAACATGAACCACAGAAATACTACGAATTTTAAAATACACAAAAAGGAATTCCATTAACTTAACCCTCTAATATTGGGTAAATTCAATACTCACTTCAATATACAAGAAATAAGTTAATTGTATCTACTGAAGTTTAAATACCTTGGTTGCTCTGGTGGCAGGTTTGAGTTTGACCTTGAACTCAATAAGCCCCATACACCACATGAATCTAGGAGGTCCTTTGACGCGTGCTTCGACCAGATTGTTGGAGGTGGTCGAGATCACAAGGTACTTTGGCGAGTGTAGCAGATGGGGGTCCACACGGTATTCAATGGGGGGGGGTCTTCAAGGGCGAGAATAATCACGGTGCTTTAGGCGGCACCAGGGTAGGCGGGGTCTCTCTAGCAAGAGTAAGTTAAACTTGGTTCTTAAACCAAGTTAACTTAAAGTTCGGTGTGACTACAGGGTAACGGGCTCGAGGGGGAGCCTTTTTACGTTTCTTTTCGTAATTCCTTAAGGGCGAGGACTATCCCTGGGCTTTACGATGCACCAGGATAGGAGGAGTATCTCTGACGAGAGTAAGTTGAACTTGAAAAAGTTAACTTAACGTTCGGTTTGATAACCTGGGACTACTCGAGGATGAGCTGCTTCTTAGCCCCCTTGGTAGCCCTGCCTCTCTTGCAGGGGACTTCGTAGTCTGGCGACTTACGTAGTCTGACGATTCCAGTCTTGGTAGCCCGGTCTCAATCCGGGGACTTCGTAGCCTGGAGACTCACGTATTCTACCTGTCCAGTCTTGGTAGCCCGGCCTCAATCCGGGGACTTCGTAGCCTGAAGACTAACGTATTCTATCTGTCCAGTCTTGGTAGCCCGGCCTCAATTCGGGGACTTCGTAGCTTGGAGACTCACGTATTCTACCACGTTTTTCCCAAGTGTTTGTTATTTATACCTCGTCACCCCACTGGGGTAGGGGTAGTAGGGAGGAGCCTTGTGGACAGGCCGCAGGAGGGTTCTTATTCCAACGGTTTTTCTCACCAAGTCTTACCTCGGCTCCCGCTGGCCTTCGAGCTTGAGAGAAACGCGTTTCCAATTTCTTACATGAGGTGAAATTAAATATACTCTCGTAGGGGAGATCTTACAGTTTAAAACCGTTCGGCTTCTCATAGAGACGAGTGGCGAGGGGCTGTGGTTACGAGTTTGACCCACGGTGCTGGGCCCGGTTTTTTGTGCGGTTACCGTCCCGTGTCTCCACTGAGAGAGATCGAGAGAGTGACGATTCCCCTGCACCTTAAATCTGTCCTAAACAGAAATACACCTAACAAGCCTTCAAAATAGAACCCTCTTGTGTAATTGTAGGACATTAATCTTTTCCACGAATAATTGTTTTTTTTAATACGCCATTAATAACGATTTTTTATTTTACAGATTAAAATAAGCTCTACAATAATCTAAATAATTCTAGTCGTTTTTGCCATGACTACCCGTGAAATCTTTGACTTGGCTCAGAATGCAAAATAAGTCTAATAATTGCCTAAACTTCAAATTAACTTTAAAAATTAAAACAATCCAGTTAACTATGGATAATTTTGCAACAGTTTAATGGCAATGTTTTTAACACCAGAAGTAGTTGAGAAGTTAGCAGTGAAGGCTATGCATTCTGTTGTTCAACGTCAAAGATTAGGTAAGTTTTATGACAGCGTTTAACTTCTCCTGTTTTGGAAATGAAGGCAAACATAAAAGGCTCTGTATTACTTTTTATTCAGGTCAATTTTAAATGAACTATAATTATTTTGTTCATTGTCGATGTTCAATTTTGCGGTCAAGGTCTACTCTCTCTCAGACATTACTCCCTATCTCTTACACAGAGACACGATTGCATACTCTCTTCTCACGAGAAATTGTCACATCTTTACAATTGAGTTTTGTTCTCTCTCTATAACTCAGTAAAGGGGCTATTTAGCGGCGGATCGAACCCAGTTATTAGGGTTTATTATGTTAATATTGAAACTTTCTGATTTAGCTTATCACCATTACTCTTTTACTCTTCATTCGGGTGAAAACGACTCTATAAGTTACTATGTTGGTTTGTAGGTAGATCGGTCGGCTGGTAAGCATTTTACTTTTCAATGAGTTTTTTGGCAATAACATCGTAACTATTCGGCCGATTCTAACGAAATTTGAAACCTCTTTTCTCTTACACATTATATGTACACTAGTCCAGGAATTATTAAAAGAAAACTAACAATGGGTCGGATTGCCCAACATGTTGAGAGATTTGAAGGTCAAAAGTCAGAGAAAAATGAGAGCACACGACTTAGGTCTGTTGACCTCGTTATCCATTAAGTCACATTCCACGGTTGTCATCGAGTCTAAAAAAGATTTGATTTGATAACAAAATATTCGTTGTCCTTTTGAATTGACCTTCATTTTTAGGCCAAATTAACATAAATATATCATGATGCGAATCCGAGAGAAATAGAGCATCATTCTAATGGTTACTCCCAGAAAAATAGAGCATCATTCTAATGGTGACTCCGAGAGAAATAGAGCATCATTCTAATAGTGACTTCGATAGAAATAGAGCATCATTCTAATGGTGAACGCGAAAGAAATAGAGCATCATTCTAATGGTGACTCCGAGAGAAATAGAGCATCATTCTAATGGAGACTCCGAGAGAAATAGAACATCATTCTACTGGTGACTCCAACAGACATAGAGCATCATTCTAATGGTGACTGCGAGAGGTATAGAGCATCATACTAATAGTGACTGCGAGAGAAATAGATCATCATTCTAATGGTGTCTTCGATAGAAATAGAGCATCATTCTAATAGTGACTTCGATAGAAATAGAGCATCATTGTAATGGTGACTGCGAGAGCAATAGAGCATCATTTTAATGGTGACTCCGAGAGAAATAGAGCATCATTCTAATGGTGACTCCGAGAGAAAAAAGCACCATTCTAATGACGACTCCGAGAGAATAGAGCATCATTATTATGGTCACTGCGAGAGAAATAGAGCATCATTCTAATGCTTACTCCGTTAGAAATAGAGCATCATTCTAATGGTGACTCCGAGAGACATAGAGCATCATTCTAATGGTGACTCCGAGAAAAATATAGCATCATTTTAATGGTGACTGCGAGAAAAATAGTGCAGTATTCTAATGGTGACTCCGAGCAGAATAATGCATCAATCTAATGGTGCTTCCGAGGTAAATAGAGTATCATTCTAATGGTCACTCTGTTAGAAATAGAGCATCATTCTAATAGTGACTCCAAGAAAACTAGAGCATCATTTTATTAGTGACCCTGAAAGAAATAGAGCATCATTCTAATGGTGACTCCGAGAGAAATAGAGCATCATTCTAATTATGACTGCGAGAGAAATAGATCATCATTCTAATGGTGACTCCGAAAGAAATAGAGCACCATTCTAATGGTGACCGCGAGAGAAATAGAGCATCATTCTTATGGTGCTTCCGATGGAAATAGAGCATCATTTTAATGGTGACTACGAGAGAAATAGAACATCTATATAATGCTCACTCCTTTAGAGTTAGAGCATCACTCTAATGGTGACTCCAAGAGAACTAGAGCATCATTCTAATGGTGACTCCAAGCAAAATATAACCTCATTCTAATGATGACTGCAAGAAAAATAGAGCATCATTCTAATGGTGACTCCGAGAGAATTATAGCATTATTCTAATGGTGAATCCGGGATAAATAGTTGCCAAATACATATATATATATATATGAATGCCTTAGCCATATATCACTATTTATGTTTTCATGGTGTGTAATCTCCTTTTATTTCTTCGAAATTAATAAGATGAATCATATTTATTCCTCTCAAAACTACTTGCGGAAGTTAACAATCCCTTTCAGGCTGGTCGCCCTGCGCTCAGGAAGGAAATTCCATGGATACTTAAGTAGGTCATCACACGAGTGGCGAGGAAGGTCATGATGCTAATAATTGGAATTTTTTGCATCGAACGTTTCAAGGGTTTGAGCTTTAAGTGAGTTTTTTTTCTCAACTAAGGAAAAGTTCGAGATTAGTATTGGGTCTTTAAGGAACCCTTGAAGGAACAAAGAAAATAAATCGCCATTAAGATCTGTAACATTCAACAGAACGTAGAAGCAGCTCCATTTTTTGCATGACAAAGTGTTAAAAAATGCCAAATAAAGAAGTAAGGAAGCTGATAAAAACAGCATCCGCATTTGAAAAAGCAACACGAAATGTAAACCCGATAATGACCAGTAAAACACTCGAATACAACAACCAGATAAACGACACAGAAATCTACAAAAAATACAAAAAACACAAAGAAACTAATCAAATAAATAACCACCATCACAAACAATAACAAATGCAAACATAACATCCAATAAAATTAATAATAATATAAAGCCACCCATGCACACTATCAGTGACAACAAGGGTTCTCAAACCTTTAGTGCTCTAGAGCCCTTGAGGAGGTCGAACATTGTTCGCGGAACCTAACAATAAATTTATATAGAATTAAGAAAAAAATAACATTAAGACACCAATTTTGGTTCTCGAGTAATTAAGATTGCTATTTATTTAATAACTTGGCTGCATCTGCTGTTTTGTATTTCTAAATGTTTCAAATTCGGGTTTAATTAAAGTAACTTGCAAGATTATGTCATTTTCTTTATTTAGCCGTTTTCTGTATTTATTTTAGGTTGCTGCATACAATGAGAATGTTTTCTTGCACAGGTCGTCGGAAATCTCACTAAAACTTTTAGAGCTTAAACCGAAATTTATAGAAATTCTTTCTTTAAGATAATCCCAAACTTTGTTAGTTCAGTTTCTTTAAATTTAGTTTTCAATTCAAAGTTTGCTGAAATATTAATTAGATGTTCTTTTTCTTTTAAAAACAAGGATTGTATGTTAGGAGAATCAAGAAATGGATTCTGAATCCAGAGAAAGGTATCAGTGTCTGAAACATAATACTGTCTAACTCTCTTACAAAACAAGCTGGTTGGAAAGAAGATATTCGCATAAATTTCCAAACCATTCATATTTTCCTTCAAGAATGGATTCTTTCTACAGATTTATTTGGCGTTGGTGTGCAAGGATCTTCCTCTAAGCTTTGAAATATGTAACCTTGTTGCCTTGTAATGAAATCTCTGTTTTATTTAAGTGTGCAAAAAATATCTGAGATATATGCCAATTTTTTAACTACAGCTTCATCTAATAATTTAAAAGCTAATTTGTGCTTCTGATCAGATAAAAGGTTGCAAGCTTCTTCATGTAACTCATAAAATCTTGCAAGCACCTTCCCCCTTGAAAGCCACCGAACTTCAGTATGTAACAATAACGATTTGTGAGTCTTTCCCTTAACTTCACACACTAAGCTAAAAATTCTGGAATTAAGTGGCCTAGCTTTAATAAAGTTAACGATTTTTGTCAAATCATTCAGCCCTTCAGTTAAATCAGGAGGCATTCGCTTAACTGTGAGAGCATGTCGGTATAAAAAGCAGTGAATGCCAAATATTTCCGAGTTCTTATTTTTTATTTGAGCCACAACTCCTGAATATTTACCCACCATCGCTGCAGCTCCATCTGTACATACACTCGAACAGTTTTTCCATATCATATCATGCCCCTCAAAAAAAGATTCAACTAACAAAAATATATTTGCACCTTTTGTATGAGTTTATAAAGGTTTACAGAAAAGTAAGTCCTCTTCAGTCTTAAAATTACAGATACAGCGAACAAATACAAGTAATATAGCTAAGCCCGCAACCTCTGTGGATTGGTCCACTTGAAGAGAAAATGTTGGACTTTGTTTTACTCTCTTAATTACTTCTTTTTGACAATATTCTGACATGTCACTAATACGCCTGGAAACTGTACTATTTTAAAAGGGCACAGATTCTATGTTGCGAACATAATTTTCACCGATCATACTCGCAACTAAATCTTTTGCACACGGTTTTATTAAATTTTCAACGATTGTGTGAGCCTCGCCTTGCTGTGCTATCCTAAAACTAACTTTATAAGAAGCAATAAGGGCATTTTTATGATCTTCACTGATGAACGATTTAAAAATACTTCGTCTTTCTTTTAGTTCTAAAATAATTAATATTTTTATTTTTAAGTTGGGAGTGTTTCGTTTCTAAGTGCCGTTTGAGCTCTGCCGGGAAAAGCCTGCCATTTGAAAGGACAGTGCCACATTTTACACAAAGTCCATTTGGCTCTTCTTCATTACCAGTCCAGGTGAAGCCAAAACTCAAATAATCTTCATCATATTTTCTCCTCTTAGAAGCTTGCGCAGTTTTATTATTATTATCAAGTTTCGATGACGAACACGATGTGCTTGCAACAGGTTGGATATCGGCTCCATTTATTTCAGTCGAAGTAGACCTACTTTGGTTTCCCGTTACAGTTTTCAACCATTTATCTATTTTAAGCGTATAAAGAAACTAAATTTCGAAACACGAAATATAAGTAATCATATTTCTTGTATTTATATTAAAATTATAGCTACGCTTCTACTGCACAGTTCACAAATCTTACAAAAGGTTTTATCGTAAATGCAACAACTAATTAACGCGGCACTTCAACAGGAACAACACGACCACACTAACATGCATAGATGATGAAATTGACGTTTGGTAAGCATACCAATAGACAATGTTGCCATATTTCCATTACCATATGATCAATTACAAAAAGTGTGATTTTTATTGCCGTTAATCATGCCACATTTCACATTTATTTCAAAGTGACAGATTACGGCCCTTTTGCCACATTTCATCACCAGCTTTGCCAAATTTCATTAATACCATTTTTGGTTTCTTGTTATAGTTACAAAATTGGCCGAGTTAATATTTTAATTAAAAAAATGGCTCACAGAGCCCTGGGGCTCCGCACGGAACACTTTGAGAACACCTGAGTTACAACATACAACATAGCATAGCATAGGACAAGTGACTCTAGTTTTTGCGTTCTACTTAGTCGGATAGGATACCTTGACGGGACAGGAGGAGGGTAAAAGAGGAAGGGAGACTGAGGGGAAAAGGTCTAAGCGGAAGTTCAGCAGAGTTTGGAGAGGGTCGAAGGAGGATTCACGGCCGGGTCAGGACTAAGGCTTAATTGGAAAATATATAACCGGTTAATTATCATCTAGAGCTTTCTTAAATTTTATTAGCTGATTAATCAATTTTTCATCAAGTTAAGAACTTTGTTTGGTACAGAAAATAAAAAAAATTATTCTGTATAAAATTTATTCCTTTAAAAAGATAAGATCGTAAAAAATAAAATAAAATTTCTGTTTGTTTGGTATTTGATATAGAAGACTTATAGGTATGGGTTAACTATTTTTAACATTATTTTAAAATTATTTTTAAATAATTTTTAAAAAGAATAATTTGTCTATTATTCTACCAGAAAACTTGATCTTAGTTTGATAATTAATAAATATCTGGCTGCGAAATCTCTCTTGCTCCCAAATGGGCTCTACCTACAGACGTGGGCCAGGGTCACTGAATAAAAATGAATAAAATAAACTTTTGAAGTAATTCTCACCGTGATACTCGAACTACGTTTAGATGTATGGCCAAAACCACCAATCTCAAATTTTTAATCTCCTCCTATTTTCCATCTTTCTCTCCTTATTTCCCCTTAAATCCTCTCCTATTCCCCTAAATGAGGTGACACAGGGCCGGGGATGATAGGGAGCTAGATGTGGCGCCCTGGCTTCCTTCCCTGCCCTCTCTCTTCCTCCCTGACTCGGATGAGAAGGAGTAGGCTCAGACACGCTATTCCTTTACGCTTTCTCACACTTTTCTTCTCTTCTATTCTATGCATACTCTCCGCGTACCCACAAGTTGGGTATACTGGTAACATAGATTATTTACAGATTTTTTGTATTTTCACTTCCAGTTTCTCTAATCTCAATACATTTAAGAACATTGCTGGTCATTTTTAAGACTTGGTTTATTATTGTATTTTCATTTTTATATGGCACTCATCTGATCTTTTAAAAATATTACCTCGTCCTTTTAAACTTGATTCCTATAAGCCTGGTTACTGCCCTGACTTATTCATCTTCTGTTTCATACGATTCTTCCTATAATCTTTCAAATGTTTGCTTGCCACATTTTATTATAGTTACTTTTGAAATAGCAAATGAACTCCTAAACAAGTACCAATTTGGATTCAGGAAGAGAAGAAGCACATACATGGCCATTATGGTCATCACTGAGAAAATCGCTAATGTAGAAAAGAAAAAAGCTATTCTTGATATCGTCTGCAGACACTTATCGAAGGCATTCGACAAGGCTTGGAAAAGGGGATTGCAATATAAAATCCTACAACTAAGAATGACCAAAAAGATAGAAAGACTACTCTGCGACTATGTGATTGAAAGATACGAATCATCGAGATCGGAAACCATCAAGGAGAAAAAGTATTCAAACTTGGGGCTGGCTTTCTGCAGGGAGAGTGTTTGAATCCATCGTTATACTCAGTGTATACCTCAAACATCCCACTAACCTTCGCTGAAGGGTGCCTTAACATCCAGTTCGCCGATGACTTCACGCAAATCGCCGTATGCCCATAAAGGAATGGCAATATGCAAGCAAAATTCATAGTAGAAGAAATAAGAAGGATTAACGAAAACGAAAGAAAATGTGAAATAAACTTAACAGGAACAAGTTTCAAATCATATCAATGTTTTGGTAAAAAAAACGGAGATATATAAACTAAAACGAAAAAAAATGAAAAATAAATATGAACAGGAACAAGTTTAAAATCATAGCAAAGTTTTGGGAAAAAACTCGGAGATATATATGTCGAAGAAGATATATATAGATATACTGACAAAACCAAAGTGCTAGGATTAACGATTTCCAAACCAACTAAAGCAAGCACGTAACAGAACGAGTCAACAAAGGAAAAGGAGGATTGAAACAACTCTACAGGCTCAGATCATTCAATTAGTAAAACGAAAAGTACGAGGGGCGGTCAATAAGTTTTGTAATTCGGATATAAGGAAACGAGATATGAGGAAAAGTGTTTTATTATTTTTCAAAATAATTACCCTCGACTTCAATGCACTTGCGCCACTTGTTTCTGAGGCTTCGAATTCCCGACAATCAGAAATCTCCTGATTGCTGTTCAATCCACTCCTGGACGGAGAGCTGGACATCTTTATCGTCCCCAAACCGGCGTCCATGCAGTGCACCCTTGAGCTGGCGGAATAAAAAGTAGCCGCTAGGGGCCAGATCTGGACTGTAGGGGAGATGGTTGATCTCCTCGAATCCGCACTCACGCAGGGCAGCTTGTGCAACTCTGTCCTTGTGAACTTTGACGACGATGAAGTCGATAATGGGGCGTGAGGTTTCTAGGGACTGAACGGGCAGAGACCTTGGTCATGGCAAAATTGTCGTGGATGATGTTGATAACACTTCCATGTGATATTCCAAGTTCTCGCTCGATTTTTTCGACCCTCACCCGTCGATTTTTGAGGATCCTCCTCTCCACACGGGCCACATTGTCCTCGTTGGTCACGTCTGACGGGCGTCCTGGACGGGGGTCATCTTCAAGGGACTCACGAACATGGCGGAACTCTCTATTCCAGCGAGCAATGGTTGCATAGGAAGGGGCGGTGTCGGTGTACACTGCAACCATGCGTTCATGGATCTCTTTTGCATTTTTGCCTTCCTTGGTCAAAAATTTGATCACTGCGCGGTGCTCAACCTTCCCCATTGTTAAAAAATTTGTGACTGACGATCTGCGATCAGCTACTGCTTCTTAAATAGACGAGGCAGGAGCGTGCGGCTGCAGGTCCTGACTTGTCATAACTTGTCCTAACACACCCACAAACAGCCATCCCCCTTCCTCTGTTTTGCCCTACCGATTCGCAAAACTTATTGACCGCCCCTCGTAGATATACCAAGCTACTATTCAGTCAGCAATGGTGTATCCAGTTATCCATATGTACATCATGTCGAAAATAAAAATTATCAAAGTGCAAAGAATTTAAAATAAGTCAACATTAATTATCACAAACACAAGAAGAAAAGAAGTGAGAAGACATCGCGACATTCACATAGAATCTGATATGAAACCGATGAACAAAATAATTGATGAAAGAGCAAAGAATTTAATAGAAAAACTTAAAGACGAGATAGGAAATAAAATCACAGCATTGATACCACAGAGAGAGGACGGGAGATTACACCGACTCTTCCTAACCTATCATGAAATATTGACTAGAAAAAGTTTAGAAAAGTTAAAAAGAAGAAGAAGCCTAAGTTAAAATATCTATTTTAAACAGTTACTTAAATATGTAAAATGCATGGCATTGTTACAAAAATAAAGAAGGAAAAAGAGTTACGAGAAAGCTAAAACAGTAGTAGAAAGAATTACTACAACGGCTTGAACGCCTAAAAACAACATATATAATAGAAACATGAAATAACGAAGAAGGATAGCCTGATATTCAGGCAACAGCTTACTAAACTATCTATTTTCACCCTTTAATATAGAAGAAAACGAAAAGAGATTAGCTTGGCCTCTATGCAAACTAGCATTCATTTGCAAACCCACTACTTTCCACCTCTCCATACATTTTTCTTCTATTTTTCACATCTTACGGACTGAATACTATGCGTGGGACAGGGGCACTATATTAAATAATGGATACACAAGGCTATAATACACACCTTGGCTCGGAACCGAGGTAAAGCTGTACGTCCATCGATCACCGAAGTCACCTGTCAAATCTACTCCTATATTTCCAGCTTTGCTATCTCTACTCTACTCTTTCTCTTCCTTCCTGTTCCCTGGCCTCCTTGTTGATCCTTTCCAAGCCCGGTTAGAGCTATGGAGAGAGCAAAAAGGAGGTTGAGGGGGATGGGCTCGGCGAAACCTTCACAGTCTTTCATTCCATTTCACTACCATTCTGGGTTATATAATCGTAGAAACGATGTAAGAGTACCAGTCTCCTTGACAAATATCTTTCCACAAAACACATATAATTAAATGACATAAAATTTCTTCTTAGTCATGAGCTTTGATAATAAAAACCAGATTGATTATACTTCCTCAAGTAATATTTTCTTCTCCGAACAAAGAATTTAAGAAATATTTCTCTGTAGATTTAAAAAGTGAAAGCATGGAGCTTCAGTTTTTTTTAAATATAAAAAAGCTTTCTTTGATAAAAAAAACTGCAGTAAAATTTAGAATCAAGCAAAAGGTTTATTTTCTTACAATATTTACCGTTAATAAAATATTATTACTTGATGACGTTAATGATTTTCTTGCTTTTTCACTTTCTTAGTCACTGCATTGTTTTCTTGAAGTTATATGGAAAGTTAATTTTTATTGCTAGCCTCGAAAATTAATTATTTGTTCATCAAATCAAGATCTTCTTTCTTCTCATGAATCAAGTCTTCATTCTCACAATTAATTATTTCAATCATAATTCACCACGCGAATATATGCAGTATAATTAAAAACAGCTAAATGAATAGTGTGGGCAACACATTGCTAATTCAAAGATTTAATTTCTTTCTCCAATTTTACCATTATTGAAGCTCCTAATTAAACTTGATTCTTAAAATAAGAAGACACTTTTATTGTCCTCATCATAGGTAAGCATCATAATCCTAACACTCGTTGCATTATTATGAGGAATCTTATTAAAAATTAATTTTGTTAGACTTTAATGAATGAACTAGTAGCAGTATGGTTAATACTCAAACCCTCTTTACTGGACAATTTTCTTCAATATGGCTTTTTAGTCGCGGGCAAGTCTACATCTCACTATGTCGGTCGGTCAGTCAGTCGGCAAGTAAGTTAGACGGTCAGTCGGTTATACGGTCAGTCGGTCGGTTCCCGTTATGTTTTTTTTTGTTTTTGTAATAACATTGTAACTATTTGGCAGATTCTAACGAAATTAGACAGCCTCTTTCGAATGATCTAATTAGCAAAGTCCTCCTAAGTTTAGCCCAGGAATTATGTTGTTTTGGCAATAACATAATAACTATTAGGCAGATTCTAACGAAATTTGAAACCCTTATATTGTTTTACATTCTCTTTCGAATGATTTAATTGTCAAAGTCCTCCCAAGGTTATTTCGCGAATTATTTTGTTTTGACAATAACATCATAACTATTAAGCCGATTCTAACACAAGTTGAAACCGTAATGTTGTTTTACATTCCCTTTCGAATTATATAAATACCGAAGTCCTTCCAAGGTTAGCAGTGGAATTATGTTGTTTTGGCAATAACATCATACATATTCGGCCGATTCTCGCGAAATTTGAAACACCTATGTTGTTAAACATTCTCTTTCGAGCATAGAACTGCCATGTTCCTCCCAAGGTTAGTCCGGGAATAATTGAAAATTTTTAAGGTCGTAAGGTCATAAATCAGAGATAGTGACAGGACTTTTGTTCAGCAGACCTTGTTTAAATATACTCCCTACTTTCTTTGCTTTTTAGTTGTGTGCGAGTCTCGTCGCTGGCGACTCTAAATCTCACTATGTCGGTTGGTCGGTCGCCGTTTTACTTTTTTTAGTTTGTAATAACGTAACTATTAGGCCGATTCTAACGAAATTTAGAACCCTTATGTTGTTTTACATTCTCTTTCGAATGATATAATTGCCAAGGTCCTCACAAATTAGCTCGGGAATTATTATGTTTTGGCAATAACATCATAACTATTCGGCTGATTCTAACGAAATTTCAAACCATTATATTGTTTTACATCCTCTATCGAATGATATAATTGTAAAGTCCTCCCAAGGTTATCCCATTAATTATTTTGTTTCGGTATAACATCATATCTATTCGGCCGATTCTCTTTCGAATGATCTAATTGCTAAAGTTCTCTTAAGGTTAACCACGGAATTATTTAGTTTTGGCAATAACATCTTAACTATTCAGCCCATTCGAGCTAACCACAAGGTTAGCTCGAATGATATAATTGCAAATGTCCCCACAAGGTTAGCTCAGGAATTTCTGACTTGGAAATACTATAACTATTCGGCCGATTCTAATGAAATTTGAAACCCTTATATTGTTTTACATTCCCTTTCGAATAATATAATTGTTAAAGTTCTCCTAAGGTTAGACAGGGAATTATTTTGTTTTGGCTATAACATGGTAACGCTTCTGGCGATCTAACAAAATTTGAAACCTTTATGTTGTTTTACTTTCTCTTTCAAATGATATAACTGCCATAGTCTTCCCAAGGTTAGCCGAGGAATTATTGAAAGTTTTGAATGTCGTAAGGTCATAAATCAGAATAAGTGAGACCACGCGACTTTTTGGTTAGCAGACCTTGTTTAATCTAGGTTGACCTCCATATTTTAATACTTTAAAATTACCGACATACTATTTCTCTATTATTTTTTATTAAAATGTCACCATATAATATATTTACTCTTCTTTTGACTTATATAGGTAGCGTAACGAAGATTTATTTTGCTACACACATGTGCTTAACTGTGTTCAGCTCAAACTGAGGTAAAAATGTGAATAACAGTCAGTAATCATTCAGTACAAAGGGCATGTATGATCTAGTAAAGTAGCTATTGTATTAACGTATGATGAAAATGTTTTTAGACGTTCACTCCAACATTATAATGCACCATAAAAAAGAAAGCAAACGAAATGAAGAGTTAACTCTTTTCTTTATTCGCTTACGTTCATGATAAATTGGCTTGCCTTTAGAGGCCCGGTTATAAACCAAAATTTCTTAACCGGTTTTAAGCTGTAGTTCTCACAAAGGGGGAGGGGGGCTCAATAGGTGTTATGTTAGTACTCATTAAGGTCTGATGGGACGGTCCAATTTGTGTTCATGGGGACCATACGGAAGATTAGGGAGAGTTCAATTGTTGTTCAGTAAGGGACTAATGGATGTCCATAACAAGTGAAATGAGCGCTAATGGACGGTACAATGTCATCACCGGAGGGATTAATGGGCGTTAGGGAAGAGTCAAAGCTTATCACATTAGGGAAGACCCAATGATGGTTCGGGATAGGGGAGGCTTAACAAGTTTTCGTGTTTCGTGTAAGGCTTAATGGGTGTTCAGGAAGGGCCCAATAAGAGTTCAGCGAGCACTATATGGGTATATTGGGAGAGCCGTATATGGCACTCAAAGAGCGCTTAATGTATTTTCAATAAAGGGTTCAATTGCCGTTCAAGAGACGGCTCAATGAGTATGAAGGAGTGGCAAATGGGTTATCGCAGTGTTAAATCATTTTTTAATAAGCTTAAAGCCGTTATTTATAGTTTTTGTTCCGTTATCTAACTCAACTAACCACTCTTAAATTAGTAAAATCGTGTTCTATTTTAAAGACCTCGTTAAAGTGATCACAAAAAAACACGATTTTAATGTAAACGCGTCTCTCTTCATATTAATGAGTTTAGGAATAAATCCCGTTGGTCTACATTGAATATGTTCTAATGCCTTCTAATTTCGAAGATTAGGAGACCAAAATTGTACCACATATTCCAAGTGAGGTTTAATAATCGCTTTATGTACAGGTAGAATAATATATTTAGAATTGAATAGATACTTATATACGCCAGAAGCTTGTGAACATTTGGAGCTGGAGTAACAAATTGTTTTGAAATTATTTTGACATTTTTAGGTTGGTTTAAATTCATTCTCCTAAATCTGTTTCCAAGGTAACCCTGGTTACATTATAATCGCCTATGATAAACACTTTTGGTGGGATTTAAGCATTTTCTTCATTCATCAAATTAGAACTTTTTGTGTTTTTTTACTCATTCAACTAAACTAATACACGTTCTAAGTTTATTACACCACTGGGATATTTTACTATCTTTGCCAATGTTGTATCATGTAGAGTTTGTAAAAGATTCATAATAAATTACGGTCAATATCGCCAATATATATTACGCAGAACACTGGCCCCAGAAGTGACCCTTGAGGGACACCCTTAATGACCGAAGCCCATCTACCACGGGTCTCTTCCTGAGGTCGACCACGCAGCTTTCGTCCATTCAACCCTGTTCTTCCATCCCTCTCGGTTCCTCAAAGGGGGTGAACGTTTTTACATTCCTTCATTCTCGTCCCTTCCCAGAGCCACCATTTTTCTTTTCCTTTCACGCACCCGAAAGAGGATGTCAAGTGTAGCGTGAGCAGTTTGAATGCAGCTAACATCCGGAGAATTGTGTGCCCTTACGGCCCAACGCCTGTAGTTTTCCCACCCGCCTATAATCCCTGCAGGAGAATCTCCAGGTATATTTCTTCCACACACTTTCTCTATATTTTCACCACTTTCTGTACAGATTTATCCCACAAACTTTTTGCGTGATACGGCCTCGATGCTATTGCGCTTTAAAATCGTTTATATACCAGTAAAGAGGCCGGCAAATTAATTTATAAGGGGAGGGGCCGTATGGGGTGAATTTAGGAATGGGGGTTATTGAAAGTTATACAACCAGGTTTATAACCTTTAACCTGCTTATAAAAATTGATGTGAGAAAATGCAAGCATAAACTTCTCTCTATACAGGTTCGTCGTTGCTTTGATTGTCACTCAACTGCCAAACATGTTTGGCAGATAGGAGTAGCAATGGCATATCCAAACTAAATCTAGTAGTGAAGGCTGTGCCGAAGAAAAAGGGATAAGTAACCGCTTCCTGTACCACTACATGGCTCTTAATTGTTCATGGTAAATAGGAATTATTGAAAAAATGACCATTCATCGAATCATGGATGTTGGTTTCTTTGGTTGACAAATCAAGCACTTTTCCGGAAAAGAATTTTTTTTTTATTTCTGTTCAGGATTAATGGACGGGAAACCATGCGAGAAGGGTCAACGTTCTACAATTTCAAAGAGCAGGGTGTTATATACACCTTAGGAAGGAAGCTAAAAAGTAGAACGAATGGATTAGAATGTAATCATTTGACCAAGAGAAATAACAGAGACAAAGAATAAAGTCTATAAGTGACTGCATTGTGCCATGAGACAAAATTTATCGATATGTAAAATTGCTACAATGTGGGGATGGGTTCATTTGGAGACCTTGAACAAATCAATCAATTAAATACCCCATTGGATAAATTAACGAAATAATCTCACCTTTATAGATCGAATATAGTATATCGGTATATCGATATATCGAATGGTATGAGTTATTTAGGTTGTTAAGAGTGCCTAATACAGGTTGGTCGTGTGGTATTTAGTTCCATGGAACTAATTTGTCAAGAAAATATAGTTGTTCTCAGGGTGTATTTATCATGGCACTGGTGTCACATCACATCGAGTTTACATGGTGAGGAGTGATGGCAATGAAGTATCACCGCATTTAGTGTTTGTATGGTGTATAGAGACATGGTACTGAAGTTTTATATCATACCGGGAGCGGTGGGTAATTTGTGGCCATTGGCAACTCTGACTTCCGTCCATGTGTGTTATCTGACCTTGATTTTCTCGATTCCTATCACAGTAGAATCAGTTGTGCATCGTATGTTAAGGAATTACATACAATGCACCATGGCTGAATTCAATTCTCCACAAATTTGGAAAAGACAAGTTGTGCTGCTTAGGATTCACACCAGGAAGATCTCTGTGTACTGGGTTATCGATCCGAGGAAAGTGCATAGGATCAGGAGAGAGTTGGGTGAGTCAAGTTGTGATTACGAAGGTACGGCAGATTTGAAACCTCACTGTAATTTTTTCGATACGAAAGGTATTCTTGAATTTGTAACAGAGATCCAGGTCATCTTTGACAAAGATCCCAGCGGTGAAGTTTCGCAGTAAGCCTGTATAAAAATCAACTCCTTATTTCATATTTTTCTCTACATTTTTCCATGCTTTATGACTTGGAAAAGCTTAAAATCACAACTACGATGAGTTAGGATGTTGTAAATCAGTTCCTCATAAATGTTTAATTTTCTACCTTGAAATCGACCAAAAGCAGAAGTTTCGGAGTCCCTTGAATCATGTTTTACACTATAACTTTTTAGCCATACAAGATAGAGGCGCAAAACAGGCACCAAATTAAAGTATTTTTCATCCACTTTTAATATGTACAATTGTGATAGTCTGATAACAAGAAATGGTAGATTAGTACATACAAAGTTTTCAGAAATAGCTCAAAATTCGTTTTCTCACACTCAAGGCAGACAAGGAGCCTTATTCATGACACAAACTTTAGATTAACATTTTGTCACAAATCTAATGATATTTACAAGGTGAATTGTTTAGAGTTTGTTTCTTGAATCTGTCAAAGCGGCGTCTGTTAAACTCCGCAACTTGAATGAGATAGTCTCTTTACTTGGCATCTGTTGTTATGGCATTTGCAAAGTCGCTCATCATCTTGAGACAACGTTCATCAACATAGTCCAATGTTTTTCTCTAGTCATTCTGTTATCAATACGTGACTGGTTTAAGAAGCCAATCGGATCTAATGTTTAGTGTATCCAGTAGGAAATGTGATTATGTGCCAATGAAATTAATCAGGGTGACTTTAGCTGAATATCTAGAATTGAGGATTTCCTGCTCTGAAGCTGTCTAGCTTTTTAGTTGCATGAAACTGGGCAGCAATGTCGTGCTTCTATGTGTCACTCGATCTACTGCTGAATAGGACAAATTCAACGACTTCCTGCGTCGTAAAATTTGTGGTTTTCCAACTTATTAAGTAGTGCATCAGCAAGCTCTAGGTAAGTTTTCTTGTACTGAATTAGAATTAGATCATTCACGAGAAAATCTGCAGCAAATATTGACATCATCCATACACGAGTCTAGAACAGCGCAAGGAACGGCTTGAGTCTTTCAAACATTGATTCAGTGTCTTCATTGTAATCAAGTTGATCAGGTTTACTGCACAATACATCGTTGCGCAACGTTCCTTCCCAATGTGAGGAAGCGTACAGTTTGCAAGGTATAAGTTGTAATGACACTGACGTTTTATAACATATAGGATTCTTATAGTGAAATTTAGCCATGATACCAAAATGTCACCACATATAGGTTGTATAGTGTAAAGAGCTATGGTACCGATGTCACATGGCATGTGCAGTTCTGATAGTGTAGAGAGATATGTCCTGAAGTGTTACATGATATAGTTTGCATGATGTAGAGAGAAGGCACTAAAGTGTGTAAGTGAATCGATACCCCACCCTCACAATTGAGCCACCGGTCTGTAATCATAACGTCCTGGCAGTGGAGGCGGGATAGCTCGACCACTTAACCTCCTTCCCTCTCGCTATTCGTCTCGAAAAGAAGCTGAACGGCCGCCCCAGACCACATAATGCACTAATCATCTCATGGCGGACCCCAGTGAGCCTAACATTAGTTAAAACAGCAAGATTTCCCCTAAGAGTTGATATTCAATTTCACCGCATATGCGAACTTAGAGGAGCGTCGTCCTAAAGCCATAAGGTCCCTTAGGGCTAGCTGAATGACGCTATGAGAAAAACCGTTAGAGGAAAAGACTTAATGCAGCCTGTCCACACATCCTCCTCTCCTTCCCCTACCCCCTGTGGGGTGGCGAAGTATGAAATTAAATAACTTTGGAAAAACGAGGTAGATTACGTTAGCCATCAAGGCGACGAAGACCGGCAAGGATTCACGCATTGGCTCATCGCTCGCCAGGACAAATTATTCCCAGAATAACCCGCAGAGTAGAAGAAACATTCTTTCCCTATCCCGTAGTGAGATCACTTCCTCCAGAAGGAGTGCGTCTCTCCATCTGCCACACGCTCCAAGGTCCTCTGTGGCTGTAAAGCATTCTTCCTTCTGTCCATCTGGACGCTGGTCCACGCTTCGGCCTGGAAACAATATTCTTGAGGTGACAACAATTGAGTTCAAGGTTAGACTCAAATCCGATTCTCGTGGAATCTCGTAAGGTATTTAAACCCCTGGTATCTGTTTCGTTGAGGTCAGTTGCATTTAAGATTAAAGTGAGCTGTGGATCAACCATTATTACAAATTCAAGTAGGTAATTTAGAAAGTCTCACTTAAAAAATTGTTTAATTCATTTTTGTGTATTTAGTTTGTTAAATTTCATTAGTTCATGTTTTTAATTAAAATTTTAGTTTTCTTAGAAAATTTGTTTTATTAAATCCTCGAAACGCTGAGCAAGGCACTACGAACCCTCAAAGATTAAGATAATAATAATAATAATCAGAATATAATCAATATAGCACTCAGAGAGAAAACGTAATTAACCCATACGTACGAACAGACATCATTCGGTCCTTCCTATACCACGACATAAATATTTTGTGTCAGGTTTTAAGGGTATTGGAAGAACTCAGTAAAAGTTTTGTGTCTTGTGTTCCCTTCAGGAATAGTAAATGTGTGCCAAGCGTTCGAGGAAAGGTTAAACATAACAAGGTCGGTGTATAAATTTGTGGTGATTAACCTGTTAAGGTTATTAAGTAATTTTTTTGGTGGAGTAGTATTCCAATTAGCAAACTAGTGGGGATTAAGGGTAAGTTAGGCAGTGCGCTACATGGTGAGTGGTTGCATAAAAACCTTTAGCAGATCGGTGAGTTTGTGGACGAACAAACAGGGATAAAATAGCAGCATTCGAAAAATCCACCAACAAGCCCAAGCGTTGGGACTAAGAGGCAAGGAACTATTGCCTACGTCCAGGAAGCGGAAGCAGAAGAAAGAAAATTAGAAAGGGAAGCGGAAGAAAGAAAATTAAAATTAGAAGGGGAAGCAGCGGAAAGAAAATTACAAAGGGAAGCGGAAGAAAGAAAATTAGAAAGGGAAGCAGAAGAGAGAGAACGAGTACGCGCTTATGAAAAAGAAATGAGCAGAAATCAGGCGGAAGCCCATTCCATAGGATCCCGAGTGGGGGCTACACAGATAGCTGCAATGAAACTTCCAGCTTATAAAGAAAAGGAAGACCTGTGTTCGTACCTGAGACACTTTGAGAAGATATTCGAGTTGAGTCACTGGGACATAGAGACAGAGGGGATCGCCAGATTAGTACCTCTGCTCAGTACCCGGCTTCTGGATGTATTCATCTCGTTATCTGCCGAGGCTTCCGTTGACTACACCACGTGCAAGCACGAGCTCCTGGCCGCCGTCAACCTAAACCCTGAAGAGTATCGGATCAAGTTTAAGCAGGCCAAAATTCAGCCAGGCCAAATATACAGGCAGTTTGGATTTATCCTCAAAAGACACCTCCAATTCTGGCTAGAGTCCAAACCAGTGGGGAATGAATTTGACTCCCTCGCTGATTTCATGCTGAGGGACCAATTTCTAGGTACCCTTCCCCTAGAGATACGCGCCTTCATCAATGACAGGCGAGCTGCGTCCTTCAAAAACTGTGTTGAGGAAGCAGACCTGCACGCTCTCAACCATAGGTTATACCCTCGAGAGGTCAGAAAGATCCAGCCCTTGTCTCCCAAGAAAGGTGGGTATCCTTAGAAACCCCTTTCCCAAAAGAAAGGGTGATATCCTCAGAACCCCCCTCAAAATGACCCCCCTAAGTTCGTCAGGAACTCTGTACTCCCCATAACCTGCTTTAGTTGTAGCACCCAAGACCACATTAGTTATAATTGACCCCAAAATTCGAGGCTTAAATTTCCCTCGAGTCAGCAGGTACATAACCTCGCGGCAACGCTTGACCTCGAACAACCTCCTAATACTGCGCCTCCATTAACCACATAGAGTTCCATTGACCAGCAGGTGAACTTTGTGTACAACAAAAAATCTCCCGAATGACTAAAATTCGAGACTGGGGCCATAAATGGTCGCCGAGTCTCAACCTTGTTTCGCGATACGGGGTGCACCTGTATCGTGGTGTCAAACAAATTGCTCCTCCCTATCAGCTCCCACCACCAGAAGTTCGTGGTCGTCCAGGATTTCCGGGTAGACCAAACAAGTTCCCCGTCGTAAGATACCACGTTCAGTCGCAGTATTTTACTGGCTGGAACGATGTAGTGGCAGCGCCTATTAGATTCTGCTCAGTGGTAATAGGCCAAAGCGCGCAGCTATCCCCAAATCCGGTGGCTCAGCTCATAGTCACCCGGATGCACGCAAATAAGAGGTCCACGATCCTTACCCATTTTGCTCCTCGCAAGAAACAGGTAGACGAAGAGCTGGAGTTCCCAAGCCTTCGATACGGCACCGGAAGTAGTTCCGACCCTTCCACCCCCGGAGGGGAAGGCAGTGAAGAAGGAAAAAGAAAGCGAATAAAGCAGAATACTGATGGATATAAAAACAGAAGAAAGAAGAAAAAATAAAAAGAGAAGACGAATAAAAAAGAATACAGACGAGAATAGAATAGAAATAAAGAAGAATACAGATGGAAAGAGAACTAACACAAGCGGAAAGAGAAGTGAGAGAAGAAAAAGAAAGAAGGCTCGCCCATGAAAGGGCATCGAGAAAGGGTCAAATGGTAAGAGCAAATAAGGATTATCCCCTACCTCCAGTAGTCTTCCACCAGAACAAAACATCCCTGGGGTTTCCATTAAAACCCTAAGTCGTCGTGAGCGCCACGCCCATTAAGGATCACGTAAGGAAAATTTTTCCCGTACCCGTTAGATCGAACCCAGACACGATCTCACAATGTACCTTGTTTAAGGATGACTATGGGACTCACGCTCCCATAATTTATGCAACCCTGCAACAGGCTGTTCTAGCCCTAAGGGTAAGTTTAAAATTATTTAGTTACCATAAAAAGGGTAGTACGAGTAGGTTGGAATACCATTACCAGTTTGTGACATACTTGGGTAGACTCAATAATCCGAACAGCCGACTCATGCGCGGTAAAGTAATGGTCATCGAGCACCACTCTAATATTAACTATATCAAAGGTGCCAATAAGGTAAAAGCCGCTGTATAACCTAAGACGAAACACCATCGAGGGTAATTTCAGCACCTGGTAAGCTTGAAACCAGTCTTCATTTTTGTTTGTGTGTTCGTATTTAGTGTATGTATTTAAGTTCTTAAAGTTAAGAAATGTAAGTAAGTAGCTGGTTAGATACCACTTTCGAGCCAGGCTCCATTTTTTGTGTGTAATCGATGATTTATGTTTTATTTGTTGGTTTGGAAAGTCATCTTTTTCTAAAATTATTAAATGAATAATTTACTTACGTTGTTTATTTAATCTTAATGTGATCTTTGTGGTTGGTGCTTTGCAGATAGGTGTTTATTATCTGCAGTTAAATATGTAAGTTTTAGCCTTATATCTCCTCGCAGGCATATATCAATCCTACTTCTTTCTTTAGTTACGATATTATTGATTGCACTAAATCCAGATTGAACCCAGTACAATATGATGGAAAGCATAACAGTATGTTAGCCACTTGAGACCATATGTTCGGTTACAGTCCTTTAGCTGTTTTTTACATCTACAATTCTGTCCTTCCACCTTCATCAAATTTGTACTTGCTTTCATTATTGCATTTTAGTTCAATAAGCTCTTTTTGTATATTTTCAAACTACTCTGTTATCACGTATTGTAGATTCATCAATTTGAAGTAAGAATTTATTATTTTTTAGTTTGTCACAAGCTGGTTTTCTACATCAGATAACATTTCGTCAATTCTTCCTCGAATTTAATCATTGTTAAGTGGTAATGCTCATAACACGTTTCCTGAATCTTGATGCAACATCGTTTTTATGATAACTTCAAACGAAGGCCATATAATATTTTCACAATAGTCTGGACACTTCTAGGTTTGCAATTAATTGCGCTATTTAATAAGAAACAATCAATCCAATTTCACTTGTGTCTGCACTTTAAAAAAACAAACTAGGAAATGGTATTTCGCTATTTCATTTTTTTTCTTTAAATTATAGAAATAAGCAATAGGTTTTCTCATATTATCATTATGTTATATTTTTAATGTTCTATAAGCTTTGCCGGCTCCAATGCTTCATTTCACGGATCAGAAAGCGAACACTTAAATACGCTAAAGAAGTACACAAGCAAACCGGTCAAGGAGGTAAAGGCAAGGGGAAATTTTTTTCTACGAAACGCCTCTCGATTTCTACTTTAACTTCTTCTGGAGGAAGAACTGAAGGAAGAATAATTTTACTCGGGTACCCAATCAGCAGTATGCGCGCCTCCCCCTCCCCCCACACACTCCGTTGTGGAGCCGCACTAGTGATTGTGACTGCCTTTCATCGCCTCGTTCCAACTATGGAGTTCTGTGAGAAAGGTATAATTGGGGGCACTGGGGAAATCATGTTTGAGGATTAGCCCACTGTAGAACCCTTTGTCAAAGGCACCTGAACAAGGGGCATAACTGCTACCTCTGGGAGAACCCCCGGGGGCCCAGCTAGAACCATAGAGGGAAGTACACCCGTCTTTATGTAAGCCGGATGCAGTTCCGATACTCAAACCCGCGAGGGGCGGCACCCCCAGTTAGTGCTGGTTGATTCCACAATAACCAACAAAAAGTCCGCCATAAAATCACACCTCGTGAGGGTCCCCCAGGTTCATCCCCTCATCATCATCATTCCATTAAGGCAACTCACAATTGAGAAGGCGGTGACACCAGAGAGCGGGGGGTACACCAACAAAAAAGAAAAAGGAAACTATTTTAAACCCAACTCAAAATTAAAGAGGAAGAAAGAAGCAGTTATATTGGAAATCCAACGAAGAGGAATACGGAGAGGAAAGCTCAGAGCTCCATGGCCTAAACCAGGGAGCTCACCAATACAACAAGGATTCCTCTTCGGACGCTGCCAGGCCAAAAAAGACCTGATAGAGGAAAAGTCTTCGCATTGGTCTTTGGGAAGCTAAACATTTCTCTAATAAGATTAATAGAGTTCGCAACGGGCTACATCGCAATTTGCGAGTAAGAAAGGGACGTCGAGGTGCTGAAAAAACAAGCCTTAATCGATGCCCTAAAAACAATAAACCTTGAAAGAGAAATAGAGAGAAACCACAGCTGGGCCAAAGTCTCGGAGATTGTAAAGTTCAAAAACCGAAGAGAAAACAACGAATATAACCATGTATTCAAAGTTATATTCGCTGAAACAGCAATGCCGAAGAACACGAAGGAAGCAGGGCTTCAGTTATTTAACGCAAGAATGAGCAGCGACCAAATTGAGAGGGAAAATTTTATCCCAGTACAAATGCGCTTTCGTTGCTTTAAGATGGAAAGTCACACCACCAGAGAGTGCAAAGAAGAACAGGAGACATGCTCTCGATGCGGCCAGCTGGGCCATAGCTGGAGGACGTGCAAGAGACCCCAAGAAAGATGTGCTAATTGTAAGATGGGTCACAGGGCTATGGCCATAGTATGCCCATTAAAAAATAAATTATAAGACAAAAGGCCAATGAAAAGAGAGAGCCCGAAATGACTAGAAAAAACACCACATACGCCCAGGTCGCAAAGGAAGCCCTAAACGAATACGAAGCAAAGAAGGTATACCTTAATATTAACAGCGAGATGCTAATCAAGATATTGACCTGCATAATGTACGCGCGCGCACGGAACCTTATGAGGCCACAGACGTTCGAAGATAAACTAAATTCCATGCTAACTAACAATGGGATAAGCCCCATGGTCTTCCAAAAAACACAGCATATGAAGACATCCTTCAAATGAAGTACGCCCCGACGGTACCCCTTTACGTCCAAGATAAAGGCACACAAGAGACGACGGAAGAGAAGAAAGACGCGCCAGAACCAACAATAAGACAGGACTCACGCATCATAGCCCAGAAAAAAAGAGAACTGAAAAAACAAAAGGGGAACCTGAAGGAGACGACTACGGATGTAGAATCCGACAGCTCGGAGGGCGAGAGAGAAATGCCTAAAAAACAAGGAAAATCAAAGGAAGAACATAAAGAAAAAAATAGACGGAACCGATATCAATCTCAAGATATACGCAAGTGAAGATTCCCCGTTCCCAAGAAAGATAACATCAAAAAGTCTCCTCGAAGGAATCAGATCCCGCAGGTACAAATTGGAATTTGGTGCCGACGTTGACGCAAAAAAGTTGGAAGATGCAGAATACTCAGCGATATTGAACTCAACGAGGAATACTGCCAACTCGGAGCCCACAAGATTACAAAAAAATACAATGTGAAAGAACAAGAAAGAACAAGAAATTACCACTAACAGACAGGACAACCGACAGAGACTAACATGGAAAGGACAAACAACAGACTAAGCATAATGGCACTGAACGATAATGGATGGAGAGGGGAAAACACAGTTTGCAGTAATATCTTTAGGGAGACAGACCCAGACATCATTCTTATCAGTGAACACGAACTCGACACACGAACACAAAATATGAAAATTCCAAATAACACGACATTAACAAAAAACTGCTCCCTGGAAAGGTACGACGGGGTGGCGATCGCGATAAAGAGAGACCTCAAGTTTAAACGCTTATCTGAGCTTGATAAATCCTTTATGGCGATAGCGATCCCGACTCTCGTCGGAGATCTTGTGGTAGCGGCAGGGTACCAACCCCCTAAAAGAAAGTACCTGCCGCTACACAATTTCAACACACTTTGTGGGCACCAAGAAAAGTCTTTTTAGGAGGTGACCTAAACGCTACCTTGGGAGCAGTTAGATACAAAAAGACCAAAGAAATAGGCAGAAATCTGCAACTCTTACTGGACCGAGACAGACTAGACATAAATTCACCTAACTTCCCACATTCGTAAATTTGCGCTCGGCGTCAAGGCTGAACATAATCTGACCAGCTGCAACTTCCCATTTAACAATCATAGCACTCTGAGACCGCCCGTCCCAAGTGATCACATACCTATACTTACAACTATTTCCCTTGCGCCCATTCAGATCCCGGTACAGACAAGGAAGTCCTTCGCCCGAGTTAATTGGGAGAGGTACCGGAAAATGCTGAGAATACCAGCCAACAGATCTGAAGTAGTGAATACTCGAAGAAATAGACGAAGATCTTGAGCTATTGACAAACTCGATCATCAGGGCAGACAGGGAGAGCGTCCCAACAACATCATTCAGAACGCTTGTCCAGCCAGGATGGACAGACAAGATTAGAAGTATAGCAAGGTAACATAGGGAATTCTATGACCGGTTGAGACGCACGGGAACGTGCAGTGAATTAGTGGCTGGGATGCGCCGCCTCGAAGCTGAGCTAACTCAAATAATCATGGAAAAACAGACGGAAATATGAGAACAATTAATCGACAACATTGAGGACGAAGACAATCCCTATAAATTTTGGAGACAGATGAAGAGACTCAGGGGTACAAACATAAGGGAAAAAATACGAATCAAGGAGAACGAATCATACATCGAGGAACCAACAGACCTTGAAGGACGGTTCAGGGAGCACTGGAGAGAAGTCTTCTCAATAACACCAGAAGACAACGAAGACCTTGACTTAGAGTTTGAGGGTGAAATCATTGACGAGATGAATGATGTTATTGAGCGGACCTACCCGTACCCGCACGTCTCCAAAGAAAGGGAGATGATGGGTCACAGGAGGGCAATAACAATGAAAGAACTCGCTGATGCCATCAAATCCTTCAAACAAAAAGCTCCAGGTTGGTCGGGAATAAAAAAGCGAATATAACCAACGCTCCACCGCAAGTGCATCAGGGAATGCGGAACGTAATGAACGCGACCATGAACACCGGCTACTTCCATGATGCATTTAAACTTGCAAAGGTTATATTCATCCCGAGAAGAGCAAACCTCCCGACCATCTCCTAAAATATAGGCCAATCTCCCTCCTGGAATTCCTAGACAATATCTATAAAAAGATTATAGTCGACATGCTACAGAATCAGCTAGCAGAGAACGATGTACTCAACTATCAACAGCACGTTATCCGCAGAGGAAGAGGAACCGACACCGCGCTCGCACTTCTCTCAAAGAAGCCAGCAAATTACAGGGAGGAGGGAAAGTACGTAAATGTAGTCCTCAGAGACGTACAGAAGGCCTTTGACAAGGTTTGGCTGAGGGGTCTGCAATTCAAGATTGTAAACCTTCGGCTGAACCCAGTCATTGAAAAGATCCTCTGGGATTATGTGATGAAAAGAAGAGCGCAGATACAGATTGAGGGCCCCAAAGGACCGGAATTCAGCCTCGAGGCTGGTGTGCCGCAAGGTAGCTGCCTCAGCCCTCTACTGTATAGCATCTTCACGATCGACCTTCCATCACCAATCAAGGGTGACGCGATTTTTTTGCAATACGCAGATGACATCACGCAAATTGTACCGAGTATTTACAACAACGACATAGTGCAAGGTGCAAAGACGGTGACGGAGATCGAAAACATAGAATCGTCGGAGCGTAAATGGAAGATAAAGACGAACGTCCAAAAGTTCGTCATTATCCGCATGAAAAGCATGATATACGACGACATTTATGTTGGCGATCGAAACCACCACTACTCTCAGGAGGGCACAGTGTTTGGGCTCAAACTTACCGTTCATAGGTATAAACATCACTTTACAGACCGGATCAACTTAGCACTAGTGGAATTGGTGAAACTGTTCCGTTTCTGCAGACTGAGCAAGAGTAACTTAAGGAAACTCGACCTTTGCTACGTTAGACCAAAGCTTGTATACCCATCGGTAATTACCCAAACCTCAAGGATCATGATACTGACATCTATGCAGAGGGTAAAGAATAAAGCCTCGTTGATTATTAACCACACAAGAAGACGGGAATGCTTATCCTAGAGAACACTACACATAAGAGCGGGACTACAACCAATCAACAATTTAGTACAATCACAAGCAAAGAAGACATGGGACAAAGTAGAAACCGAAATACTGCCAAACCTGGACCTGGACTTAGACATTGACATGACAAGACTAAAGCGTAAAATCACACGACGGACTAACTTCCCAAGTGGCAGGCGAACTGCTGATGAGGAACTGACTGAACGGTTTACATTGACTATCCTTAAACTCCAACCTATGACCTAAATCCTTAATCTGACTTAGATTATTTAGATCACTTATGTTGACAAAAGTTTTTAATAGGTACTTAAAATGTCCTAATTCAGCTATAACTAGAATATAAAGGCTTGAACGCCTCAAAAATAAATAATGATTTAAAATATGTTTATATAAAGTAAAAAACAAAATTATATGTTAATGTATTTTTTAATTAAAAATTAACAGATTGTTTATATAGGGAATTGGTATGAATGTATAAAAGTTAAAAAGAATATGTAAAAATTTGTATGAAAGTTTGAAGTTAAAATAAATATATATGTCAAAATTTGTATGCAAGTATACAATTTAGAAAAATGATGTAAAAACTTATATGAAAGTTTAAAGTTAGATCAAATATATATTAAAATTATAGAAGTTTAAAGTTAAAATAAATATATGTCAAAATTTGTATGCAAGTATAAAATTTAGAAAAAAATTATGTACAAAACTTGTATGAAAGTTTAAAGTTAGATCAACTATATGTTAAAATTCGTATGAAAGTTTAAAGCTAAAACAAATATATGTTAAATGTGTATTAAAGTATAAACTCAAAATAAATATGGATTTAAAAAAATATATATACATGCGTGTATAGAAAAAGTTTAATAATAATACCCCTTCCACCAAAAAAAAGTATATATATTAGGTTGAGGAATACGTTTTGGCGTTTTTTTTAATGTTGTGTTGATTTGAGTTTGGTTGACGTGATTTGTGCACATATTAAGAAACAATAATAAATAATGAGAGCAAAATTTGAAAAGGTTAGGCTACGTCTCTTAACAGCGTAGACTATTAGTATTTTGCTTAGGCTACGTCTTGAAGTTGAATAATGAGTCATTGCGGTTTATTTAAAAGTTGTGTTAATTTAATTTTTGTTCTGTATCCTCAAAATGGAATGTCAAGTTGAAAGAAAGGCGCATTTTCGACATTTGTTGTTATTCATTTTCAATCGAGACGGGAACAATGCAAATGCAGCTAAAGCTTTTCAGGAAAACCCTCGTCAATCGACTAGAGAATTTGCTGTACAATTGGCGTGTGATCAGAAAACTGTAGTGAATCACCTTCATTCGATGTGGAAAGTTAAAAAACTCGATGCATGGGTTCCGCACGCTTTGAGCGAAAGCAACTTCAACGCTCCACTATTGCCGCGGGTATGCTTGCTCGTCACAAGGCTACTCGTGGATATAAGGACAAATTTATTTACCCTATCATCACTGGCGACGAAAAGTGGTGTGTTTATGTCAACATGAAGCATCGAAAATAATGGCTTAGCCCCAATAAAAAACCACTTCCGCGATTAAAGCAAGGACTTCATCCACGAAAGACGATGCTGTGTGTGTGGTGGGATTATGAAGGCATCATTCTTTATGAGTTCCTTGCGAACAACGAGATTTTCAATGCAGAACTCTACGTTCAACAAATGTATCGACTCGCCGAAGCTATTCGTGAAAAGCGATCTCATCGACGTTATGGAGTCCTTCTGCAACACGACATTGCTCGTCATCACATTGCCAATATGACAAAAGACGCCATCCAAACGCTTAATTGGGAAATTCTGCTGTATGCTCCATATACGCCAGACTTGTCTCTATCGGATTTACATCTGTTCCGATCGCTCTCCAATAATTTTCCCGCCGTTTCGTTCAATACTGATGTGGAATTAAGAACTTGGTTAGACGAATTCTTCGAGTCAAAATCCAGGGATTTTTATTGCAGAGGCATCGAAGAACTAGTTGAACGTTGGGAAGAAATCGTAAATAACAACGGAGAATACAGTATTGATTAAATTGCATATTGTTATCAATTAAAAATGAAGTTTTTATAAAATTGTTAATGGTAATGAATAAATTTGATAAAATCGCAAGGACTTATTCCTCAACCCAATATATAAAAAGAGTATATCCAAAAGCAAGAATTTTCAAAGCATCAAGATTCAAAAGAGTGAAAAAAAATAACAATGCAAGAGATGCCCCAATCACCAAGGTAAAATATCAACGGTGTGTTTTCACCAAACTATCTCTCCCACTATATATCTACTACTAAAAAGCTTTGAACATCTGCAATGCTTCATTTGAAAATGAGTTCTTGCATATCAGGCTTTTGATCATACAAGCTTTCTACAAAGCCATAAGCCAAATATTCCTCAACATACTATTTACATTTCTTTTGGGGTGACATAATTTCTGAGGAATGTATCTGAAAATATAAAAAATGTCAATATCTTCCATCATAAAATTAGCACAGCACACTCAAGGAAGTTAGGAAATCTATTATGTTAAAATTAAAACCATTAAATTTCAGAATAGCAGCACTAACTAACAATTATGCGCCAACTACTTGCCACAGTTGTAGTTCAAATAGTACCAGTAGAGTTGCCAGATTTCTAAAAGCTTCACGGCCAGAGAGTCAGAGCAGTCAGCGCTTGCTACCATATACAAAGCCAATGAGAAATAGTTGTGCCAGCATAGCTATATTTTTGTCATTGAAGCTACTTTATAACTTCATCAAGAAAAAAGATAGATATTCATCTATATTCTATAATGAAATTTCTAAGATATAGTGAGGTAAAATATTCATTCCAAACACTCGATTAGATACTTTTTCAGACGTGTTAACTTGAATTTCAATGCACAATGTGGATTTTGGTGAATATTGTGTAGTCGATGAAGCATTGATTTATCCTTCCCGTTGAGAATGGCTGGTATAGAGTCATGGGACTAAAGTCTCATAGAGCAAATCATTTTCCTTTGAAATATCCTACGAAACCTTTTAAATAGAATAGGTGAACAGGGGGTATTAATTATTAGGGAAAAGAAATAGAGTTTTACTTTAATGTGGACGACTTGGAGTTTTAATTGGAAGTGAGAGGACAAGGAGGATTATTTATAAGGGACACAGTGATTTTTAACTTAAGGAAGAGGAGATATATTGAGTAGTAAGGACAAAGAAGCTGATTAGATGGAAGTTATATTTAGAAGAGGGATAGAAGATTTTGATTTGAAAGTGGGGAAAAAGAGTTCTAATTAGAAGGAGAGAAAGGGATTTTGATTTAGGAGTGTGGAAAGGGTTTTATTTAGAAGTGGAGAAAGGGATTTTTATTTAGAGAATACAGTGTTTTATTTAGATGCATGAAGACAGGTCGTTTTATATAGAAAGGGAGATAGAGATTTTTATTCCTAAGGGGAAACGGTGACTTTTAATTTGCAGGGAGATGACAGGGAGTTTTAATTAACAGGGTGAAGAATGGAAGTTTTAGTTAGTAGGGAGTTTACAAATATTTATATTTATAATGGATAAGACTAGGAAATTTAGTTAATAGGGAGATGAAGAAAGGGGAAATATATTTGCTCGAAGGGAGATTACAGGAAGTACAAATTAGAAGGATCAGGACAGGGTTTTTTAATTAGATGGGAGAGGACACGGAGGATTATTCTTGAGGGAGAGGATAGGAAGTTTAAATTCGAATTGAGTATACAGGAATATCAATTAGAAGTGGGGACAGGGAGTTTTTGTTATGAAATGTACAAGGAGTTTTAGAAGGGAGAGGACAAGCAGTTTTGATTAGAATGGCAATGACTGGCGAAACTCCATAGCAAGCTTTGGAAACTCCTTAGGAAAGTGGGGAATCCAAATAGAAAAATGGTGAAACTCTAAAAAAACATGGAAATCCTCTTAAGGAAACTGGTAGTCCATAGGAAACTGCAAAATCTCAAAATAAAACTAAGAAGGCCAGAATGGAAAGTCGCGAAACTACAAAGGAAACTAGGTGTAGCAAAACACTAACTGGTAAAAACCCAGACAAACTGGTGATTGGGCTTGTAAGATTTTGTAACAATTTATCTATATAGATCTTCAGATGTAATATATTTTGGTTTCACGACATTCTAATGCTGCCCGATGCTGATGACTGTTGATGCGTGCGACGGCAGGGAAATTGGGACAAAACACAAACTTCTTCTCAGCCCGTACCAGCGCTCTTTTCATCGCACTGGGAAGAAGGCTACCACCATCAACGAGAGTCACACTTCAAGCTAGTATCAAAGTTAGAAACATCTGCCATTCCAAACCATCGACGGAGATCAATAGAAAATCCGTAGTATACAGAGTGCTCCATGGCGAATGTCCCTTTGCTTATTTTGACGAGATGCTCAGGGCCATGGACACTAAAGAAAGAGAACACAGGCAAGATATCAGGGGTGGGGGGGGCAATTCAGCAACGCTCTCACAAAACACCTGTGATATGATGACTAACGCATCAACTGGAGGGAAGCCAAAACAGTCGCATGTGCATCCAACAGAAGGTGGAAGAAGGCATTGGAAGCAGCGTTCATAGCCGCGTCAAAATGCTTGAACACTAACTCCATTTAATCAAATTAAGACGAAAGGTACCCAAGCAAACGGTTTCATCCCTTCTTTTGTACCCTTTACCGTGAAAAGATTCAGTGAAATAACTTCTTGGCCATTGAATAGCCCATATACTGGTCTGGACTCTAACATCACAAACCGACAAGTCAGCGACGAGCTCAGACGTCAAGATAGAGTAATGTTTGGTCTTTACCGTATTAAGTCGGCAGTTATGTTCATTTCTTGGCTCATGACGTCACCAAGTATGTTTTCATTTCTGTGGCGTGGTGGTTAATGCTGACTCAGGAAGAGAATAAGAATTGAAGCTAAACTCCCGCAAGGGAGCTGTCCCAGTCCTACGCTGTATTCAATATATACAGCGAACCGGTCACAACCATTAATGCCTAATTATCTTAACATACAGCTCACGGGTGACATAAGCCAGATCGTCGTTATTCAGTAGAGGAACTAACGCTTTCAGGCAAGGACTACAGCATTAGAGATCAGAAGTATCAACAATTACGAAATTCCCTAGAAGATAAGAACCAATATGACGAAATTTACGATAATCCCAATCTCCAGAAACAAGAATGCATATATCGAAGCTACGACCAGATCTACAGATACCAAACAGAGGGTAAAGTCTTCTGATTGAAGATAACATCAGAAGGCTATAAACAACATAAGACGGATAGAAAGAATAAGGCAACATCAGTGCTAAATCTACTATACACCTTAAAATTATTAAGCATGAAAACAGAGGAAATATATATGGCAATAGGAAGGGAGGCTCCCCTGCCCCCTTCCATCCCAATCAACATCGAGTTAAAAACCAAAAAACTGGAAGTTCAGAGTATTCGGAATAAAGTTTCTTATCAAATTACTAACTATCTAAGAAAAGAGAGGAGAAGTTAGCTGAGTTTGCACCAAGAGGCAAGAATAGAAGTGCTCTATATCAACATCTAGAAATGAGCAGGAGAAAATAGGGAGGAAAATAGAAGAACTACCTCCAACATTTGCAGAGCACGAGTACATCAGAGCAGGAAACCCCTTTAATACTCAATCCGAAGCGCAAGACCTCAGCTGAGAATTAAGGAGGCACACAAGTTTACATAAGTTAAATCTTTAACCAAAAACGAAGAAAAAACCGACAAGGACATTTATCCTGACCATTAATGGAGAACCGATTAAGCCAAACGAACAAGAATATTGGAAAAATAGCTGAATAAGCAATCGAATTAAACAAAACTACCAAACAAATGAAAACTGATTAGTGAAACGATAACAAAAAAGACCGAAAGTGAATAGAAAAATCGGAACAAACCAAAGTGAAGGGAAGTGATTAACAAGTGAACTTAAGTGGAAGGGAATACATAAGTGTAATACAAAAATACAAGCGTAGTGAAAAGTGCTAAACAAAAGTGAAGCGATATTACCTAAGGGAAGCAAGTGCAAGAAGAAAACGAAAATCGAAACGAATCAACTCTACAGAAAATAAAAATAGGATAAGAAGGAGATGGAGAGGGGCCTGTGACGGAGATGAATCTTCCCTACCTACTAGAAAATCTTGGATCGAAGGATTCAGTTACTTTTCTTTAACGCGTTATACACTCTGATGAAGCTACTCACTGATAAAGGAGGGGAGGACTATTAAAATTCAGGCGAAAAACGATTTTTCGCTGGAAGTCACTTTTCTTCGTCAACACAGTCAGTCAACTTGAAACGTACTCCGTGCGTAGAGCTTACCACTGGTAAATGATGTAAAACGGCAAACGGTACAGCAAAAAATAATTCGGAAGAAAAATGAGATAAATGCGTTCAATGATTTGATTAGAGATTCCTTCTATTTTCATTGGACAGGGTATCTACCCAAAAGGGGGACCATATTCTTAATTTTCTCTCTTTTTCTACCCATTATCTTCCACTTATTCCACCGACTAAAAGTGACATAACATGACCACCACAGCGCCCAGATCCACTAAAAAGTAGGGTATAGTGATGCGTGAGACAGCAGGGAGGAGGGGAAGTGGGACAGAGCACAAAGTTCATCTCAGCTCCTAACATCAACCAGAGTCGCACTTCAAGCGAAGTCACCTTGAAGTGGCCCTTAGGACCACGAGCTCTAAATTTTATGTAAGCGCCTAATAGCTTAAGTTTATATAGGTAGGGTGGTCGTGAAGTTCTTATATAGGTAGATAAGTAGGGGACCATATTCGAGAAGACAGGAAACAACACACCCTGGAAGAAGGAACAAAGAAAAGGGACAGTAGGCTCTCGAAACCAAGAGAACAGAGGACCACCGACACTACTGAAAGGAGAAAACATAGTATGCTAACGAGTACCACCGCCAACAATCGACCACGAGATCAATCTAGATAAATAAAAAATCTGTGAAACATTCTATGGCCATTTGAATGTAGCATTTGTCAAGATTATCGACATTCAAATTGGCTACATCTTAATCTGAAATAAAGAGAAGAATGTGTAAGAATTAATGTCACATAAGGGAATATTGAAGCACTAAAAAGATTAGATTAGGTTCAAAATACCTTCCAAGATAATAACAAATGGAAGCGTGATTATCCGGAAAATGGATATATGAGTGGTATCACACGATAATGAAGAAATGAAGAGAGGGATAGAAAAAAATCGTGAAGAAATTAGAATAAATAAAATTATTAAATTTTGCCTCCAAACACGTGTTCAAAATTATGTGTGCATCTACAGAAATGGCTTAAAAAATAAACCCAGGTCCACTCATGTTCAAATTGAGGATTCTACAGGAACATATGGAACGTAAGAAGCATATAATAATAACCAAATATAGTATGAAATTGAAGATCCCCTAACACAGAAGGACACAGGGAAGGACACAGGGAAGGACACAGGGAAGGACACACTATGTTCAGAATGTGGAAAAAACAAGAGGGAAAGTCCCTCGAATAACCTGCGACGTTTTATGATAAGATGATAAATGGTTATTGCAGGGATGGTTTCCAATGGTTCAAATCACTTACAAGTGCCTTTGAATGGCTAAATGAGGTTTGTGCCACTAGACGGCGCCACTCAACGCCAAATCCGATGGCAGATTTGAAATCTTCTGGGTGAATAACCATATGTCCCATGGTCATATGGGTCATTTCATGGCTCTAAATGTATAGAATTTAACTTTATTCCGTTTGAAAAAAAAACGATGCCTAGATCTGGTGCTTCGCCACAGGTATAAATCATGAATTGAGAGATTGTAAGCGGTCAACAAAGAATGCATAAACTACTATGGACCACACAGAACCATGGCTATGACATTCCCAAAAAGTAAGCAAACATTAGAAAGAAAGGAAAAGGAATCAAAAGACGACGATGAAAATATAAGCATAGGGAAGACAGGAAACTTCGCCTCTACATTGAATACATTACTTGAGAAGAACAGGATGAAGAAAATATAGTTCCCAGAGAACCCCTCTTCATCCGAAATTCTCAAAATAAATGCCGCGCCAACAACAATAACAACACTCAACACCCATGAAGACCAATAACGATGAAGAATCTAGAATAAACCAACGAAGAAAGTAATAAAGAAAAATTCATTGATGGGTCAGCCATCAATCTGAAAATATATATTAATAAGAGATACCCATACCTAAAAAAAGTCAAGGTGACGTCATCAAAGCACTCAAAAGAGTAAATTCAAATGGGCATTTAAAGATATGACAGGAGAAAAAGATGATAAAGAGGTATAAAACTCTTATTCCAGGATAGAATACGTATCTATCATGTGGACTGCGTCACTCTCAGCCACTCAACATTCAAAGAAATGAAATGTGGTAAGCAACAGATCCACATGGCAGAATGTCAAAGAAACCTAAGAACTTCAACTTAATAAAACAATGGAAGCTAAAAGGAGTAAAAATCTCAGCTTATTGCATATATTATTATTAATATCTGAACAAGGAGTGAATCCTGAAAGAAAACCAATGAAAGTGTTCAATTACAATGTCATTTTCGCTAAACCTTCAAGTAAGCAACATGATGGACTGGCCATATCAATCAGAAGAGGCCAAAAATACACAGAAATCAATAACCTAGTTGAAACATTCTTAGCCGTTAAAATTGGAACAGAAATGATGCCTATTTGGGTTACCACAGGCTTTCAAGCACCTAAGAAAAAATATCTCTCCCTGCACACCTTATTAACAATCAGTTGCCCAGAAATATCGTCAAGAGAATAGGATCCGACTTTCCAAAATATGTCACAGACATTGATACATCGAAACCAGGTGACACTTTAAGCCGCTACAACGTGTCATTTAACATCCATATGCAGCCGATTACCATTGTATCTAGTGACCATTTTGGAACATTACTGTTCATAAATCAATATCCAATACAGGTAACAAAGATGAAAGACTACAGAAGAGCTAACTGGGGAAGTTACCAAAAAGGAACTCCGTAACTTCATCCCTAATGATCTCTCAAATTCAAAACTGGAAGATATTAACGAGGAAAACGCAAGATTAATAAGAACAATCAAAGCGTCGAACGAAAGAAACATCCCGAAGACGAGATTTTATAATCTTCTCAACCCTCAGTGGACGAAAGAAATGAAGAAAAAAATCGAAAGCTAACAGAATATATAATCAAAGAAAGCTCCCTCAACCAAAAAAAGAAAAATACCATTGGCTCAAAAAAAGAAAAGAAGAACTAAAGAACCTCATAAAGGAGCAACAAGGCCATATATGAGATACCCTTATAGAAAAAATATATGTAGAAAAAAACCTGAAGAAACCTGGCGTTAATAAACAAACTAAAAGCCAGATCCCAAAGAAAGAAAATTTCATAAAGATTGGAGAATAGAACTATTTCGTGCTAACTGGAAGTATGAGTTTTCCATAACACTAGAAGACAACGAAAACTTCAATCCAGAAATTGACGAAATGATCCACAACTTAATTTCGAGAAAACATCACCAAGATAACCCCGCCACCAACAGTAGCGCAAGATATGGAAAAACTCATGTGTACATGGGCTTATATAACAACAGAATAAATCAAATGTGTAATCAAATCACTCAAGCACAAGGCGTCAGGTAGTACAGGAAAAACGAGAATAAATCTTAACAAGGCACCGAACAACATCATAGAAGCATTAAAGAACATTTATAACGCGTGCCTAAACATCGGTTACTTCCCTGATAGCGATAAACTAGCCAAAATGATTGTCGTTCCGAAACCAGAAAAACATCTGGTCCCATCTGCAGTTATTGAATTTCATGGGCAAAAATTTTCTAAAATATCCTCAATCGAAGAGTGAATGAATATCTCGAATAAAATAATCTTTATAATGATTACCAGTTCGGATTCAGAAGAAACAGAGACACCGCAATGGCACTTGGTATAATAAAAAAAAGAAAATAGCCAAAGCAAAAGCAGAGAAAAACTACATCGATCTGCTCCTGAGATATGTAGAGAAAGTATTTGACAATTCTTGGTCTGATGAATGCAATATAAGCTCTTAAATTTCTAGATGACAGCAATCTGAAGAGCATTCTTTGCGATTACATCACAGATATGAAAGCATACGCGGTTAATAATGATTATGAGGATTGGAAGCTGGGCTCTCACAAGGAGACTGTTTCAGACCCACGCTGTATTCAATATATACAGCAAACCTGATACATTAATTAATATCTGATTGTTTAAATATACAGTTCTCGGACGAAATAAGCCAGTTGGTCTTTGCACCGTTCAGAAACGAACGCTTTCAGGCAAGAACTACAGCATTAGAGTTCAGCAATATTAATAATTTCGAAAGGGAATGGAAAATAAGAGAAAATACAGATGCCAATATGCCCAACTCAGGAGGGCACCATCCTGCAGCAGCGGTTCCGAAATATCTTTGCTGCATACGAGACGGTGGATACACCAAACCAATGGACTTCGAACAGGTGTAGCAACTCAGACGGCAAGTATACGCTGCGTTTTCGGAGCTCATGTGAGGATAAAGACCAGGATGTCGAATCTTTCAATGCGAAATTACTCGTAGATGCACTATACTTCCAGGAACATCTGAAAACATCTAAAATTATCTCTATTTCCAAACAATGGAAGCCCCTTAGATCAAATGATTAACTACAGGCCAATCTCACCTTTCGAGATAATTGGGAAAGTATTCAAAAGGAATGTCAACAACAGATTGATCTTCCACCTGTCAACTCACCCTCTGCAGAACGCCGAATAACATGGGTCCTTCAAGATCTAGAATAGATTGTTGGGTCGAAGTTTGATGGCAGATAAAATTTAATTGATGAATTTCTAAGGTAAAGGACTTTGTTACTGGGAATATGGCATTTTATGATCTCAATGGTAGATACGTGCCGGAAATTTCTAAAAAAAATAGCAGTTTTAAACTCCAGGGATGCTACAGCACATAAACATTGTCTTGAAGCCAAGAACAAAACTAACCAATTTTTTTTTGCTATTATAAAGAAGGATTAGGCATATTAATTCAAAAAGTTTAACGATAATGACGTTGTAATTAAACAGTTTCATTGGTATTCTTTCTGGATTCACTCCGTGTTCAGATATTAATATAATATCTCGATCACTCTCTCTGAATATGTATTTCTGATTACTAGTTTTACCGATCAAGCCCTGTGTGTTTATTTGCAGGTGTACTCAATGAAACACCAAGGTACGAGACCCCTGAGGGAAACCATCATAAATGAATGTGTTCAAATTGACGCACATTTGAAGTTAATGCATCGGGTTCATCGGATGAATCTCGCAAAGAGCATCAAAATTTGCATCTCAAATGGTGAAAATTATATTGAAGATATTATTTATTAATATTCCAATTAAAAAACTATGTACTTCAATTTTGTTAATGAAAGTATACATTTTGCCTGTGTATGGACTTTAGAGACACCTTGTATATTAGGAAAATAAAATTTGCTTTGTTTTTGTTAACGCCATTTTTTATTTCAGACGATGAATCCTAAGTTGATTTCAATCATATTAAAACATAAAGGATACATTAATTACCATTTAAATGTGTTTAATTGTTAAATTTATAAGTGATAATGACATTATTAATTGTAGTCCTTCCTCTTAATCATTAAATAGTGCATAGAATACCTTCTTTACACTGAGAAAGCGTAAATTATCCTACTTTTCCTTTTGCTTTTCCCAAAGTTATTTATTGAAACCTTCAGAAGTCGTGGCCCATATGGAAAGAACGAGCGGATGTGCAGACGAGAGAAGAAAACCGGATCGTAAGAGTTTAACATAAATATTATTATTGTGATTATTATTGTGATAACTCTGTTAAATCCTTATTGTGCCAATTTTAGCTATGAACATTAGTAAACTTACAGCATCATTTCTCAAATCATACGTGATTGTTGTTATCCTATTTTATTTTGGAAATGGATCGTCCTGGAACCTTTTGGCGTGAAATGAGATATGCGAATAGTCAAGGCATTAAATAGAGGTATATTAATTTATGATGATATCAGTCGAGGTCATCGTACTAACAATAAATTAATGTTAAATCCTGATTCGTGTAATGCAATGTAGGACAAGAGGGAAACATTAAAAGTTAGCAATTACTAAAACAGGTTTACTGTGTTCATTATCAAGAGTGAAACTCGTAATAGTTTACTGAAAAGAAGTAAACAAGTTTCAACTCGCCTTTTATCCAGTTAGGAGTAATATGGCATCAAAATGAGTGATAGCATTTTATAATGATTATCACTGAGAGAATTTCATCTAATATAAAAAAATAACATCAACGATGGATAGTAAGTTGATTTCAACCATAACAAACTGTCGTAGAATTCTTTCTGCTAGAACCCTACTGACCTCCTCTGACACCTCTTTTATTTAGTTAGTGTCGTAGAATGCCCCTCCTTTTTGTTCTATTCTAAGAGTGCTAAGAGTGTCTAATATATTGATATTATAAGAATATCTTAATGAACTGAGCCTTTACCAAACACGTCAGGATATAAAAGAAACGCCCACTAATTCACAAAATAAACTTATATTTTATCTTTAACCATTGAATACACAACCTTTATACTTTAACTACAGCAATACTCTAAATATTATTATAAACAAGAATTAATTAAATTAGTTGACCCACAAAATTAAGTTCACGTTTTCTCTAGACAAAACAATAATATTAGAATTAGGCTTACGGACTCGTGGAGTTTAAAGGGCCTCAGAAATATTTACACTTGACGCGTGTAGATGGGCGGAATTCCACGGTCGTCTTGGCGAGGGTAGCAGCTGGGGGGTCCACACGTTCTTCCGGGGGGGGGGGGATTCTTCAAGGACGAGAATCAATACGGTGCTCTATGCAACACCCAGGTAGTCGTGGTCTCTCTGGCGAGAGTGAGTTGAACTTGGTTCTTGAATCAAGCTTACTTGGAGTGCGGTGTGATCACCGAGTAACGAGCTCGAGGAGGAGCTTTTCCTTCGTTACTAATTTCCTTATGGACGAGGACTGAACTCGGGGAGGGTCTTCTTCACGGGCGAGGATGACGGAGGGGGGTTTCTCTGGCGAGAATAAGTTACTTACAGTTTGGTGTGACCACCGAATAACGGGCTCGAGGGGGAGCCTTTTCCTTCTTCTTCTTAATTCCTCAAAGACGAGGAATACCTCTGGTGTTTAATGTGCACCAGGATATGAGGAATCTCTCTGGCGAGAGTAAGTCGAACTTACCAAAGTTCACTTATTGTTTGGTTTGACAACCAGGGACTTAGCTCAAGGATGAGCTTTTTCTTAGTCCCTTAAGGTAGGTAGCCCTGCCTCTCTTGCAGGGTGCTTCTTGGTCTGGCGACACAAGTAAACTACCTCTCCAGTCTCGGTAGCTCGGTTGGGGATCCGAGGACTTCGTCACCTAGAGACTGACGTATACTACCAATCCAGTCTAAGGTAGCCCGGTTTTGGGAACCGAGGACTTCGTCACCTGGCCTGACGTATACTACCTATCCAGTCTAAGGTAGCCCGGTTTTGGAACCGAGGACTTCGTCACCTGGCCTGACGTATACTACCCCGATTTTCCTCAGAGTTCCTCATTTATACCTCGCACCCCCACTGGGGGTGGTAAGGGGGGGGAGCTTGAGGACGGCCCCAGGAGAGTTCCTTTTCCAAACGGTCTTTCCCACGAAGTCAAACATCGGCTCCTCGTTAGCCATCGAGGTTGGGAGAAAACCGTCTCCAATTTCTTTGTTCGACCTGAAACTGGATCTCACTCTCCTGGGGGGAGATCTTACCTTTTTGACCTTTAGGGTCTTACATGGCAACGAGTTATGCCACCCTCTGGTCAAACTTTCGACTCGCCGATGCCTGGGGCGGATGTCCTTGCGGTAACCACCGCCTTGGGACTGCATCACGAGTGAACGATGGGGGGGGTGACCTCTTTCATGGCACGGTCTGGGGCAGTGCTGCGGTCACGCGGGACCCGCCGATGCCTTCGGCCGGATGTCTTTGCGGTGACCGCCTTGGAACTGCACCAAGAGTGAACGAGGGGGGGGGGGAAGTGACCATTCCCTTACACACCTCCCACCGAAGAAAATAATGGGGGGGGCGGGGGATGCTCCCGGGAACTCAAAACAACTTACTCAACCTAGTCGAGCTTAGCAAAGTTGTATTTCTTTGAGCCCTCCCTTATATTAAGTTTCCTTACATATGAGCGCCCACGCGCGCGTTTACACAGGCAATGTGTCGAGCTAGACACTCGATTTACAATTTTACATGAACATAACAAAACCTTAATTCATCGATTACCCATAAAAAAAAACAACAAAACAAGCTACTTCCTTACATTTCTAAGTTTTTGAGAACTTAAATCCTACCGATAAATATTTACACGAACAACAAATGAAAACATGGTTTCACGCTCATTAGGTGCTGAAATAACCCTCAATGGTATTTCGTCTCCGCCTATAGAGCAGCTGTCCTTTATCGGCTCCTTTGAGGTAGCTAATACTAAAATGGTGCTCTGTGACCATTATTCTACCGCGCCTGAGTCGGCCGTCCTGGTTATTGAGTCTACCCAAGTATGTTACTAAATGGTAGTGGTATTTCAACCTACTCGACTTACTCATATTATGGTACTTGACTACCTTTAAATTAAACATTAAGGCTTGAGCGGCCTGTTGTAGCGGGGCATAATTGATGGGAGCGTAGGTCCCATAGCTCTCCTTTAACCCTGTACACGGGAAGATCGGGTCTGGGTTCGATCTTTGGGGATCGAGAAAACTTTTCCCTGCGAGGTCGTTAGTGGGCTTGGCGCTCACTACGACTTGGCGATTTAGCGGTAACTCCGTGGACGTTCCGTTTGGGGAGGAGACTACTAGGGGTAGGGGATACTCATCCGCGTCTACCATTTGTTTAGTCTTACCCGAGTGCATAGCCATAGCACCTCTTTCCTCCTTCCTTGTCAACTCATTTGACTCACTTCTCTTCGCCGGTAGTTCCTCAGGTACACCTGCTCGTACCTCTACCCTACCTTCAACTTCTTCCCTGATAACCCCATTTGGCTGGGTTCTCCTCGTAGGTTCTTTCTTAGGTACTCCTGCTGGTACCTCCTTCCTACTTCCTACTTCTTCCATCGTTACCCCAATTGGCTGGGTTTCCCTCGATGGTCCTTTCTTAGGTCCAGGCCGGGCTACAACTTCCTCGGCCTCTATGAGATTCTCGATAGGTGCTCTTTCGAGTGCGAGCAATCTTTCCTTTTCTTCTCTCTCTTCTCTTTCCGCTTGAGCACGTTCTATTTCCCTCTTCATTCTCCTTTCATCTATTTCTTTTTTAATCTTTATTCTCCTCTCTTTTGACTCTTTTTCCATCTGCATTCTCCTTTCCTCGGCTTCTTGTTCTGCTTTCGCTATTTCGTTTTCCCGTCGAGTTCTTCTTTCTTCATCTTCCAGCTTTATCTTTAGTCTTCTTTCTTCATCTTCCATTTCTATCCTTATTCTGAATTCTCGTGCTTCTCTTTTCAACAGTATTATTCTTTCGCTTGTTTTACCTCCTCTCAGCATTCTTCTTTCCTCTGTTTCTATTTTCCGCTGTATTCGGGATTCTTCACTATTCCGGTTCATCCATATTTCCATTAATTCACGTTCTCTTGTATCCTCTCTTATTATATCCTCTTTTTCTCTCTCAAACTTTATTAATTCTTGTTCCTTTTCTATATCCCAAATTCTTTCTTCTTCTACACAATCAATTCTTAATTCTGCCATGACGTAGTCATGCATTTCTGTGCCTTCAAGTCCCAGACTTTGGGCTTGTTGGTAAAATCTTTTGACTGGATCCATTTCGTGTTGGTCCGTCGATTTTTCCTTTCTGTATTTTCAGATAATTATGCCGCCACTCACCAGGTAGCGCTCAGCATAAATAACCCTTAATCCCACTACTATGCTGATTGAAATATCACTCCCGACCTCAAATTTACCACTTGACCTACCAATTACCTTTATATTGTTACCACCCCTAACTCTACCAATTTTCCTCTCGTCAATTATTCTCTTATTCCTGATCTTCCTTTACGTGTTGGCTCTTTCCTAATTAGACACTGCTGGGTTCTTTCTAATAATAACCTACAAAACCTGACACCACTTTAATTATATGTCGTAGAATTCTTTCTGCTAGAACCCTACTGACCTCCTCTGACACCTCTTTTATTTAGTTAGTGTCGTAGAATGCCCCTCCTTTTTGTTCTATTCTAAGAGTGCTAAGAGTGTCTAATATATTGATATTATAAGAATATCTTAATGAACTGAGCCTTTACCAAACACGTCAGGATATAAAAGAAACGCCCACTAATTCACAAAATAAACTTATATTTTATCTTTAACCATTGAATACACAACCTTTATACTTTAACTACAGCAATACTCTAAATATTATTATAAACAAGAATTAATTAAATTAGTTGACCCACAAAATTAAGTTCACGTTTTCTCTAGACAAAACAATAATATTAGAATTAGGCTTACGGACTCGTGGAGTTTAAAGGGCCTCAGAAATATTTACACTTGACGCGTGTAGATGGGCGGAATTCCACGGTCGTCTTGGCGAGGGTAGCAGCTGGGGGGTCCACACGTTCTTCCGGGGGGGGGGGGGGATTCTTCAAGGACGAGAATCAATACGGTGCTCTATGCAACACCCAGGTAGTCGTGGTCTCTCTGGCGAGAGTGAGTTGAACTTGGTTCTTGAATCAAGCTTACTTGGAGTGCGGTGTGATCACCGAGTAACGAGCTCGAGGAGGAGCTTTTCCTTCGTTACTAATTTCCTTATGGACGAGGACTGAACTCGGGGAGGGTCTTCTTCACGGGCGAGGATGACGGAGGGGGGTTTCTCTGGCGAGAATAAGTTACTTACAGTTTGGTGTGACCACCGAATAACGGGCTCGAGGGGGAGCCTTTTCCTTCTTCTTCTTAATTCCTCAAAGACGAGGAATACCTCTGGTGTTTAATGTGCACCAGGATATGAGGAATCTCTCTGGCGAGAGTAAGTCGAACTTACCAAAGTTCACTTATTGTTTGGTTTGACAACCAGGGACTTAGCTCAAGGATGAGCTTTTTCTTAGTCCCTTAAGGTAGGTAGCCCTGCCTCTCTTGCAGGGTGCTTCTTGGTCTGGCGACACAAGTAAACTACCTCTCCAGTCTCGGTAGCTCGGTTGGGGATCCGAGGACTTCGTCACCTAGAGACTGACGTATACTACCAATCCAGTCTAAGGTAGCCTGGTTTTGGGAACCGAGGACTTCGTCACCTGGCCTGACGTATACTACCTATCCAGTCTAAGGTAGCCCGGTTTTGGAACCGAGGACTTCGTCACCTGGCCTGACGTATACTACCCCGATTTTCCTCAGAGTTCCTCATTTATACCTCGCACCCCCACTGGGGGTGGTAAGGGGGGGGAGCTTGAGGACGGCCCCAGGAGAGTTCCTTTTCCAAACGGTCTTTCCCACGAAGTCAAACATCGGCTCCTCGTTAGCCATCGAGGTTGGGAGAAAACCGTCTCCAATTTCTTTGTTCGACCTGAAACTGGATCTCACTCTCCTGGGGGGAGATCTTACCTTTTTGACCTTTAGGGTCTTACATGGCAACGAGTTATGCCACCCTCTGGTCAAACTTTCGACTCGCCGATGCCTGGGGCGGATGTCCTTGCGGTAACCACCGCCTTGGGACTGCATCACGAGTGAACGATGGGGGGGGGTGACCTCTTTCATGGCACGGTCTGGGGCAGTGCTGCGGTCACGCGGGACCCGCCGATGCCTTCGGCCGGATGTCTTTGCGGTGACCGCCTTGGAACTGCACCAAGAGTGAACGAGGGGGGGGGGAAGTGACCATTCCCTTACACAAACCATTGCGGATATATTAATTACTATTTAAGTACCATTTATATGTTTAATTGGCGAATTTCTAAGTAATATTATCATTATTATTTGGATTCCTGACTTTTATTCACTAAATATACATACACTGCATCTTTAGCCGCTTATAATAAAAGGAAAAGCGCCGATTTTGTGAATGTGTGGTAGGATTAATTGAGAAAAATGTAAAGAACAGCAAAGAGAAAACTCGGGTAATTTGCACTTACTCAGTGCAAAGAAGGAAGTGTATGCAACATTTATTGAAAAAGAGGCAGGAATACAATTAATAATGTCATTATCACTTATAAATGTAACAATTAAACACATTTAAGTGGTACTTAAATGGTGATTAACGTATCCGCCATGTTTTGATATGGTTGAAATCAACTGCCCCAAAACAAGTCAATACCGTGAATATTTCACACCTCCAAGGTAAAATTCACTCTTTTATGCTCAGAATTCAGTCAATATGATTTATATCAGTGAGATACATAAAAAGATTGAAAACCCAGGAATCATAAATGCAACAAGATAATGATTATTCCTAAAGTCTTTTCTTGCTTAGTATCTTTCCTTGAGAAGTATGAAATTAGTCTAACAATCTTGTCTTTCAAACTTTGAATACTGTATGTCAATCTGTGCTATCTGTATGTAAACCTGTTCACAATAAAAGTTGCGCTAAACAGGAACTGCTAGTAGACAATTGAAAAACATGAAGTTGTTTTATTTGTCAATGTATTTTGCGTAGTTAATAACGTTGCTCGCAATGACGTGGCAATGAAAACAGCCTATTATTACAGCATATAAAATACAGATGAGGGGAGTTCTATTTTTCCTAAATAATTTAGCGATTAAAACACAATTTTTTTTCTATTGTTTTCTAGATACCTGCTGGTTTGTATTAACTAAGAGAAAATGACAATGATTAACAAAATCTTAGAATTGGGTGGCAAAACACAGGATGCATCCTGGCATGATAGAGTACGGTTATAGAAGCCAGGTATCTATCAAGAAACTGGCTAAGGTATAGCCGAGAGTAAATGTTGCTTCCAGCTTTAGCTAAGTTAAGCCACATCGGGTGTGTTGGTAAAAAAATTTGCCGTGGCCTTCAAATGTGTACCAATCCATTGTTCGAATCCAATAATAACCTGTCAATCTCCACGGAAAAGGAATGGTTGAAACCCTGTTTAGATCGGTGATAAAATGGGTACCACAACATAAAACAACACAATATTTTCTAGTGGAAATAATAACCAGAATTTTGATACATTTTAGAAGTTGTCTGTAAGGGAAAAGGGGACGCCAACAAGAATACCTCCTTCTTTTGTTTTTTGACTCCACGTGGAGTAAAAAGATCTGTATCCAAGGAGAAAAATAAAAGAAGAAATAATTTGAATATTAGTTAAGCTGGCCGCTAAAAGCTTTTACCTCGCCGATGAAATGCTAATCTCTGTAGCCGGGAAAGGATAGCCAAAAGTTCCCACCCATATCGTTGGAAAGGATTAAGACTGGTGTCGCGCGGCAAAAGCTAATCCCTCTTAGCGCCGGAAGCTTTCTCTCAGACGTCTGTGCCTTGCAACAAAGGAGCACCATAAAAATGGCCGTCATATAAATACCCTGGATTTTTCAAAGATCAGCAGATTGATTTTGAGATCTTGTCGCATTCGGTTCAGATCGTATATCTGTTTCCCCAAGTCGCTGGTATTCGCGTATACCATCGATGCTCGATCTCACCACGCAGATTCATCTCTTTTGTTAAGGCTTACTCTGTTCAGAGCAAAGTCTCGAATCGTTTTCTCCCCGAAGAAATAGCCGGGATTCTTCTCATCTTATCTGAACCCCCCTTCAAGGATCTCCAGTTTTCCGTGTGAGATTTCGTGCCGAGCCGCGTCAGAGTCTCGATTTTTGGAGGTGCACTTCTCTGGAGCAGAGGTGCCTTCGTCCGTCTTCAAGGAGGATCGTGAACTCGTCTTCTGCGCTCCCCCCCCTTCATCCGCGTCACCATCAGGATATTCGACCAAGAATCAAGACCATTTTCTGTCTACATTCCCCCACGCCGACTCGCTAAAGGAGTCCCCCTCCTCGAGGACTCCCTTTAAGGTAAAACGACTGCATCTCCCGTTAATCGACCCGCTTTCCGACTTTTAAATATTCCTTCTGAATAACTGATTTATAGTATCCCATTTAAAAGCAAATTAACAATTAATTAACGTTACCCGATTACCAATTTTTTATAGTCTGTCAATATTATTCTTATTTACATTTCCTTTATTTCCCATATGTATATATCTGTTAACTAGTGACTTATTAAAAATTACATTTTTGGTTTGCACTCTTTAAATATATCCGTGAACTGCAACTTGGTAAACTCATTAAACGCTATCGTCCCCTGTAGTAAAATCGCACTCTTATACCTCGTAATCAACGGATTACTTTTACGAAGTGAACGTACTTGTACTAGCGAAGGACGCGTACGTACATTAGAGGATATATCTGTATGTAACTGTATATATACATATCCTCGTGGCTTTTATCTCTTTCCTCCCAACCAAAGGATACATATATGTATATATAGACGTATTGTCTGGGAAGTGACCTATTCCTCGACAGTGTGATTTACCAGAGTTTGATATTGGTCCAATTAAAACTCGAATTAAATTATATCAGTGACTTTAAAACTTAAGTAATGTAAACCTACGCCAACCTAACCTAATATAAACCTACCAAAATACCCCAACAAAACTTAACCTATTCAAAATAATATTTTAAAAAACAAAACTTAACCTTTAAAAACAAAAACATAAAACCTTAATATTTTGAATCTTTTCATATCTTAAGAATCAAAAGAAATCGTATTCTTATTGTAAAATTTCTTTTACTTCAGAATTCGTGTTAATAAATCGGGTTCTCATATTATATCACTGAAACGTTTCTGTACATAACAAATGACACTAAAATCATCTATTGATTTTGACGTTATATATGTATACAATGATCGCACTAAGTTGTGACGTGTACAGCCCAACGAACTAATTTGGGCATAAAACCCCCGAGATACAAAGCTATAAACCAACCTTCACTTACCTGCCCCCCTATTATTTAGAAATAATAAATACCTCTCTTTACCGCTATTGTCTATAATTTCCTCTTTATAGTTTTTACCCCATTTGTTTACTCCTCTTCCTCCTTTTTTACTACTAGCTATTATTCTTAATTAACAAATTCCTCTAAAACCCTAAGATCCAGACTGACTCTATAGAATAAGAATATAGACGCTAATTATCGATCAAGCAGCTGCCTAGCTGAGTGAAATCATAGACTCCAACCTTAGGGAAATTCAGCCATAAGAGAGTTGGACTCCACAATCCACATGTGGCAGCGATCCATCGTTCGAGACCACCTAAATAAGTGGCAACCTGCTTATTTCCGGTAAATATTTGATACGATACGATTCAAGATTAAAGAAAGCAAAGAATTTAGCCTTGCCTGGCGCTATTTTGCGTGGCGTTTGTTCCCTTCCAATAGTAATAAAAAATTCAGACAATTTGGGATTAAATAAGGTAAGGGAGATAGCCTTGTCTGACGCAATCGTTAGTAGCTGGTGTCGTTAGACAATTTCGCCTTGTTTTCGCTGATTCCTTATGTCCATATGAAGAAATGAGACGAACCACAAACCACAACTTACACACGATAAGTGCACAGGCTGACAATGGCGAAGCATACACAACAAGGACCCTAATCTCGGGTACTAGGTCACTACATTCCATTTGATAGGTACCTTCATTTCCTGCATGTATTACGGTGGTTATACTCGTATCGGTTGAGGCCATAATAGGATCTTAAAAACAAAATGAAACTCCTTACACACCAGCAGTTCACAAATAAGACTCATTTCCTCGCTAACTTAACCTTTAATCTTATACAGTCTATTACGATGCTACTTTCCTAATGTCATACAGTATAGACGTTGTAATCTTATTCTTTCTGTCCTTCGCCGTCAATTATTGGATGTCAAGTCGCTGTCTCTCAGTTGTAGCCCAAAGTTGAATTTCTTAATCTATTACAATCTGACATCGGCCGAAGTAAATCTTTGTGGTCAACGATAAGACTCTTGGCGATCCAATTTTTATTTGCTGTTTAATCAATCTCTATCTCATTTCCTATTGGGTATGAGTAATTCATTTACAGTTTAATCAATTTATATATATATATATATATATATATATATATATATATATATATATATATATATATATATATATTAATCAATAACTATCTCTCTTCTAGTTAGAGTTTAATCAGTGGCTCTCTCACTTCATTAATAATTTATAGTCTGATGAAATGTTATCTCATGTCTATTTCGAGATAGACCAATTGTTAGCACTTCTATTTAAAATTTAGTAAATTGCTATCTCATTTCCATTTACAGTTTATTTAATTGCTATCTAACTTAATTTACAGTTTAATCAATTGCTATCTCATTTACATTTTAATCCATTGTTATATCACTTCCATTTTCGGTTTAATTAAATCCTTTCTCATCTCTTTATACAGTTTAATCAGTTTTTATCTCAATTCCATTTGCAATTTATTTAATTGCTATCTGGCTTTCATTTGAAATTCAATCAATCACTATCGCATTTCCAATTCCAGTTTACCCATTTGCTATTGAACTTCCATTAATCAAATGATATCTCACTTCAATTTATTTCTAGCCATTTCCGCTTCGTTGTAATTAACTTGGATCAATCGACCTTTCATCGTCTACATTTGCTTTCTATCGTCTCAAGTCGATATTTTTATGCTTCAAATCTCATTACTTTCCTCTATTCACTTAACTTTTCTTTTAATCCTAATTTATATAATTTCAATTCTAATTGTATTTTTAATCATTTAACTTCTAACAATTACAATTTATTAAATAAATTAAAGAGTTTATGTATCAGAATTTAGATTTGCTACTCATTACCCGGGAGTTATTTTCATGATGTCGAGTTTAAAAATATCCGCCATCTCTTTCAGAACTCCCTTTTCCGAGCTATCAGAACCCCCATTTTTTAGTCGCATTCTACACATGTATTTGACAATATCATGTCAAACGATACATCTCTACTTAGGACAAAAACTTACCTTATAGGTTTTATCATTGGAAGTCAAAAATAAATTCATCCATTTGTATTAGTAACCAAATCAACATATTTTTTTTTACACTATCCATTCATCTTATAGAAGCCATCCTTCCAATTGTTCTTTATTATTTAAATGCAAATTGCCAAGGTGAAGATGGCAAGTTTTCAAAGAAATAAAGCTAAGCCAACCTCTCTAATTTATTGTATACTTCTAATATACTGACAGCTGAAATTAATGGTCGAGGGGCTATTTTGTTTGTGATGGCAGAAGCATGGTGATCTGTATGCACTAAACGTTCCTTACAAACCATTCAAGGATTTTTTGCCTTCTCTTGCAATACAACCCCGCAAAGAAGTTCGTCTGTTGCAGTGTAGGTGTTTTTCGTCCTAATTTGGTCCTAGACTACTTTTATACTCCTATACTACTATTCAAGGTTGAAAGGAATACCAATGAATTTTTCTCACCCTCTATGTTACCTCTCTTTCTGTTCTGTTTGTTTTTTCTGCTATGTCTCTTCTTCCTCATCATTATTTTCTTCTGAGTCTAGATGTTTACCTTACTACTTCCAGTGTCATTAAACCGAGCTACACTGCGGATATTATGCAAATAATACTCGTATATTTGAATGAGTGGAATGATCGATGCTTAGGATTGTATATATGGTAAATATAACCAAGCTTTGATTATTTTGCTCTTTTTCCACCAAAATTATCAAAAGAATTTATAATAATGATATGGAATTTTTATATGGAACTTTTTAAGGTTATAAGCATTCACAGAACGAATTTTCAACAAGTTAAAAAGCTGTGAGAGAACAAATGTGTCTTCATGGCATGCCCAAAGGCACTAAGAGATGGGGATAAGCATAGCCTAGCCACGCAGGCAGATGATTCCACATTACTACTTTGCAGGAGTCATTTTGTTTGAAGTTTTTGTGTCTTTGTTCATTTGTAATTTGTCAAATCATTTTACACATAATCACATGGTTTTAGGGTTTATTTCCTTGGAAGAAAAATTAATGTTTTTTTTGTGTCTCTTTATTTATTTAATCAGTTTCTTAAATTATAAATATATCCTGATTGCATAAACTAACTATCTGGTATTTGGGTGGGAGGGCATAAAAATATTTACATAGCCAATTACTGCTACAGTAAGATCAAACTGTGAAAATGCTATTTTTTCCATATTTTGCTAAACAAACAAGCATTTAGTTCATTGTTCAGGACTGTCATGATATCTTGAGTTACGGAAAGAGGCCAACTCGTATGTAATTTTCACTCGAACTTAGACGTGTTGCAAATTTCTTTGAAGGTTGTTACCGTTTAATAGAGATTTTCACCTCCTTTATTCTCTTATGTTCTTTTAATGTCTTGTTTTAAGTTGTTCTCACCTCTCTTTCATCTTGTCTCAGCAAGTAGGTTAAGAGAGATAGTTTTCAAGGCCCTATACAAACATGTTCATTGATTCGCAGTTACGCTACGAGGTTCGTGTAATGCGACGGTAAAAGTGAGTAAAAATAATTAATAAAAACAGTTAGAGTCTGTTCATTTGGTCTATTGGATTGGCATGGCTAACCATTACCTTTTTGATTATTTATGCTTACAATACGTCCTCCTTTGCCTCCACCAAAAGGTTAAGGCTCACATCATTCTCCATTAAATCCTGTTGTTGTTTATATCAATGAATGAAAAAAGGAGACCAGAGGATGGGTTATAATGGGTGCGGCAGAACTGATTGAGCAGTTTTAAGGAGTTATAAAAAAGTAAGAGGGGTACATAGAGACGGTTCGCCATATTTGGGGAGTACATTCTCGAGGGGAGCCCTAGGGGGCTGTTCCCAGGGAAGCGAGCCATTCCTCGGAAACAGGCAAAAGGACACCTCCTTTCCCCCTCCTCTCCCTGAGCATTGACTCCTCAAAACTGCTCAATCGGTTCTGCCCCACCCTGTAGAATCGATGAGCTTCTCTTAATGTCAGGAAAAGTCTAACTTTAAGGAAGGGTCAATAAACCCTTCCCTTTTTTGTATATTTTCTTCAGAGATCTCTCCTAAATGTCATTGATGTCGGAGTGTGATGGAGCCATAATAAGTAACGCGCAATCACCTCACAATCACAAGAAAAAAATAGGGAATTTTCCGGTTTCTTCTCAGTTGAGAGACTTCTAGGAAATGAAAGCTGTTGACTCATCTTGCCTGCAAACTCTACTTAACATACAATGAGACTGGATAATTTTTTGCCTAAAAGAATGATAATAAGTTTACATTAAATTTGCACATCAACCTATTATCTATAAATCCGGTTAAGAAAGAATAAAAGGATGTGTGACATCTGAACACACCACGACAGGTTTCGTTATGCGCCCGTTAGCCCACCAGAACGACGTTTGTGATCAACGTGAATATCTGAGCCTACTTGACGTACAAATGGGAAATGGAGGGGGCTCCTTACTATTAAGGTAGTCCGGGAGATAGCTCGTTACCTTCGCTCCCGTCTTCCCTTCCGCGACATGCAGGGGACAACGTGCAAGGTGGAATTTTAACTCTCATCACCGATGAACATTAAAAACAATAATATTGAGAGTCAGCAAGGACATGTATTACGCCCTGAGATTTTTACCTTTGTTCTAACATAAATTTGGTTAATTTCTACTGTAGATCGTCTACCTTAATACTGACTGCGTTTGGAAGCACTCAACGAGCATTTGGTAAACACCAATTTTCGGTGCTCTTACAACACGTGATCTATCAACTACCTTTTTTTTATCTACCAACCTTTTTGACCTACACTTTTATCGTAAAGAGTTACTTTGAAATAATAATAATTTGTAATTTTAATATAAAAAAAATGCATTATAAAACTAAAAATTAAGAATATTTAGCGGAAACCACCCTTAACATAATTTATAAAATCAGAGTATCTAACCTAACCTAGATTAGGTTAGGTTAAGTTAGGTTAGATTAGGTACTCTGATTTTATGAATTACTCGTATGTTAAAGTTGTTTTCCGCTAAATATTGAAAATTATGTTGTATTTGTTCGTATTTATTTGTTTTAACATGCATTTTCTGATAATAAACTTACAGATGGTTATTATCTCAATGTAACCTACTTAGGATAAAAGTGTAGTTCAAAATTTTTGTAGAACACGTATTGGAATGAAAAAAAGGTGTTAAATAACGTATTGGAAGAGCACCAAATTTTCTTTCCATCAGAATTCTGAACAGTAACATCGCCTCCTAAAACGACCCTCAAAGCGTTTCAAGACGTTTTCTAAATAAAGGAGAATAATGAGGCATTGGCTCCGAGTTCGCTTTTAATCTACAATCTTCATTTAAACGATGAAGGCTTCGGCTTCACTTTTGCGTATCACGCGGAAATTTAATAAGTGGAGATCAGTAATGAAAGTGCTGAAGCGAGAGAAAGTGAAAATGCGTAGATGATGTACTATAGAGCCGCAGATCCCCATGTAGGTGAAGACGCAGAGAGGCAAACTAGGGGCGTTGAAGACGAGAGGACACGAAATCTTCCAGATGTCATTTGTGCCATGTTTTGGCGATGCCACACATCCTCTTGTAGGTGCTGAAAAGGTAGAAGAGTTAAGTTAAAGTAAGGGAACGAAGCAAGCAGTACAAAACCCTTAGATTCCAACACGAGCCACAAGGGAAGGGATAGCAAACTCTCTCCAGGCCCTAACCAGAGATAAATAGATGAAAGCTGGTTGGTGACTAGCCTGCTAAGTTAGAAGCCGATCAAGTAACAAAGATAGAAAGTGATCTTAAAAAAAAGTTATCAAATATGTCTAACTCTAATAAAGCCCAGGTAGTTACAATCTTATTTGAAATATAGAGAGGCAATGGGGCCGGGAGGGCGTAGCGTTACTCTAGATGCCAGGTATAATAGTCTGGACGGGGCTTCCTCTTACAGGGAAAGAAGAGAGGATATAAATAAAAAAATAATAAATATTAGTTCCTTAAAGTAATATTTTTTTATTCTATTCTTAAACATATTTCCTTTAATTGTTTTAACGACACTCCAAGGCAAGTTATTTCAAGGTTCTGTTATTTTGTAAATAAAGAAATTTATGTTATAGCAGAGTTAAAACTTTGGTTTACTAGCTTAAAACCCGAATTTAGTAGCCGCTCAAGAAATCTTGCTAATAGTGAATAAAAATTTATAGTAGTGAATCCTTGTAGTATTTTAAAGACTTCAATAAGTTGGCCGAGTAGATATCGATCATCCAATGAGAGTAACTTAGGGTGCCTCATTCTGTCTTCGTACGATCTATTTCTAAGTTCTGAAATTAATTTCGTCGCTCGTCACTGGAGGCGATCTAATACTGCAATATCATTTCTCAAATATGAAGACCCGAATTGCACAGTGTACTCCAAATGAGGCCTTATATATATATATATATATATATATATATATATATATATATATATATATATATATATATATATATATATATATAAGGCCTCATTTGGCATATCTAATCAATCAATTTAACTCTAATTGAGATATATGAGGGTTTTTACTACATATAATCCCAGCATTTACATATATAACAACACACTTAACAGAAGACGTGGAGTGGTTCTTTAATACCATCATGAATGCACATATTCATAAAACATTCAATTCAAGATAGTTATTGAGGGTAGTCAATGCCAATGTTTAAGAATAGAGATGATAATTTGTACATACCTGATTTAATAGCAGTTAAATAAAATAAACTCTGAATAAAACTAAGTAATTTGCCGAAATTACAACTCTCGAATTTTAAAGGGTGATCTAAACGTTTCTGAGTCGTCCCCAAATTTCCTTTTCTTGGACTGTTTAGACAACCATTCTCTCACCATAACTGATACTTAGAACCAAAATTCATCCAAACGAAATTTATGAAGTTATGTTAACTCCTTCCAAAGTGTGTCAAGGGCAGCAATCTACCGACCTTAAGGGATAATTGCATTCTTTCCCTGCTCTTCCTTTGCCCCTCCCAGCTCTTCTAAATGTAAGCGTCTTTATTCAACTTCTAGTAATTATAATCACCACGATGCGGTAGTTTTAGAAATAGTTTACCATGAAGCTAAAAGTGAGCTTCGTCCTACATCCAAATCAAATTGAAGAAATTTAATCTTCTTTTTTTTATCGTCAAAAGTAAGCTTTCAGCCATTAATTTGTCCTTACTTTTTCTGTCATATTCTCCTTTTTAATATACGATAAAAAAATACCCTAAGTTATTGATAAGTGACCTGACTGTTTCTCTCCCAATTCCAAGCCATAAACTTTTTTTCCTAAATGGCACTTTCGTTATTGATTCCTCAGATTCCGTAATCATTTCAATATATCTCTTTACTTTATTTATCTTCCACAGAGGCTTGAAAGATAGCAATTCCATTTTTCTTAAAATTATAGCAATCCCATATTTCCTAAAATGGCCATCTAACTTTGTACGCAACTGCTTTTAGGAAAAGGGTCAGTTTTAATATCGACACTAAACACTTCATTCAATATTTAATGTTTTTCTAGGCATAAAATACAATTTGATATCCAGTTTAACATAGATTTATTCTTTTTAGATTTGGGGGGCGGGGCCTGTTTTTATTTAGTCACCCGGTATTCTTTACTGGTTTAAATGATAAACGAATGATATATTTTGAAGAATTATTTTAATTATAACGTAGAGCCGCGGCTAAAGGTTTTCCGACATATAACAGATAAGCAAATGAAGCTGTAAAAATTACAGCAGCATCAAACTGTTATAGGAAGCTCAGTAGCGTGTCCAGAGTACTGTGCGATTGATGAGAGCATTTATTCTTCGAGGTATGTGACAGCTGAGAGGTGTAATGTGGACCCTCTTCTCGTTGACAACTAATTTCAGTTGCTCAATGAAGGCTGGCTAAGGACATCAATTCAAATTTGGCGCCCTTTATGGAACACCTTTTATTATGTATATGAGAGTACTGCAAAAGCTTTGCAAGAAATTATATGGTTTACAGGTGTGGTTTAGGCGATGTAAGGTCAAACATACGGGATATAAAGAAACCTAAGGAGGATATGACTGTTTTTGAAATAGGAATGGAACTATTTTATGGTTTTGTATGAAAGAATCAGTTCAAGTGTATAATATATTATATATTTCAGGTCCTGCCAGAGTTTTTCTAGGGGGATTCATATCCGGAGAATAAGATGGCCATTTCATCACCGTGATGTTGTTGTCCCGGAAACACAGTTTTATGGACGCAGACCTGTGACATGGGGCATTGTCCTGCTGGAAAATTATATTCTGGGCATTTCTGGAGAGGTTATATGTAATTTCTCAGGACATTTTGTTACTTCTCTAAATTTATAATGCCATCATAAACGGTGACACAACCCACTCCTGAACTTGACCTGCAGCCCCATACCATTACAGAGGGTCCAGCATGCTTTACGCTTGCTGCGTACTCTATGGTTGCCTGGTGTCGAGAATAACTGAAACGTGGACTCGTTGCACTATAAAACATACCCACTGATGGATGGTCCAGTTGCGGCGAGTACGTGCCCAAACCAGTCGAAGGTGTTTATGATGAAGGTTGATCAGCGGAGCTGGCGGGGTGTGCATGAATTCAGTCATTGTGCAGGCAGTCTGAGACGACTGTTCTGACGTATGTATTGATCTGGTCAAACTCTGTTCATTTATATTACCGCTGAACTGTCGGTATTCATGGTCCTTAAGGCTCATGCAACGCAGAGAGCTGTCGTCATATTTTGTACTGACCCTGGGCCGTTTAGAACAAGGTATGTCTTGGATATACCCACTTTCTCAGATCCTTTTCAATACTTGTGCAATGCAGGAATTGTATCGCCCAACCTCCAGCTTGCATCTCAGACTTCTTTCCTCCAGGACATAGATACAGGTTTTCGCCATTTTCAAAATTATTATAAAATCTTGTCAACATTGAATTATATTAATCAACAAATATGATGTATTATATGAAGTCATTTTGACTAACTAGAGGTTTTCAATCTCCGTATATACCAAGTTCGGCCATAACTGAGTCGATATCATGTCTCGGTAACGTTCTCTAGTAATGGTATCTGCATTCCACTCATCATCTTCAAAGACGAACGGTCCAAGCACTTCACCTGTCCAAAAAACACACCACACAGTCGCTGACAGTGGATGCATTTCACGCTCTTGCATTATTCGAGGATTTTCATTTGCCCAAATCCGGCAGTTCTGCTTATTGACAAATCCAGTCAAGTGGAAGTGGGCCTCGTCATTGAAGGTGATTTTCTTTGCAAAATTTTCGTCGGCTGCAAGTCGCCACAATCCAATCATCAAATTGCTTTCGCCTCCCGTGGTCAGGTGGCTGAAGATACTGCATAGGGTTGAATTTTGTACGCATGCATATGGAGATCTTCATGTAGAATTTGATGTAATGAAGTGATGGGGATGTCCAACTGCTGTGAACGTTGGCGAATCGTTTTTTCCGGACTCAGAGTGACACTGTACGCACAACAGCAATTTATTGCTCTTTCCGACAAGAAAAATTCCGCCTAGGCGATTTGGCTCTTGCAACTGAACCGGGTGTTTTAAACTTCGTCATTAGTCTGCGAACCGTAAACTCGGTGGGTGCTTCATTTCTCCCCAAAATAGAACGAAGTGTTCGAACTGTTTGCGTGGCACTTTCTCCGTTTAGGTAAAATATCCTCATGATGAGAACGCGCTGCTTATTTGTAAACTGCTCCATGATGCACCAAGCACAAGTATTCTCAAAAACAAACAAAGAAATATTTATCGGAGTGAAGAGCGATAGCAAACATTATAAAAACATGTCATCAAACTCAAAAACACAAAAGTGTCGCTCATTTAAAAATCGGCGGCCTTTATGGAACACCTTTCAATATGTATATGAGAGTACTACAAAAGCCTTGAAAGAAACTATATGGTTTACAGGAGTGGTTTAGGCGATGTAAGGTCAAGCATGCGGGATATAGAGAAAACTAAGGAGGATATGCCTGTTTTTGAATGAGGAATGGAACTGTGTTATGGTTTTGTATAGATGAATCATTTCAAGTGTATTATATATTGCAAGTGATTATAGTTGTAAATGGGCTCTGTGATGAATGAATGAATGGCAATAACGAAACTTGTCCTTTATTAAGACATTCAAAATTCAATTATTAGAGTGGCTGTGGTGGGTGGGCTAATTCTTATAGGCTAATTATCATACAAGATGTGAATACCCTGATGATAAATGAAAGAATAGAGGGTGTGGTTGCTAATTATGGTACACCTAGAGTGAATAGAGACGGAGAGAAAGTTGTGAGGAGCTATTGTGCAAATGGTATGTGTTTTTCAAACACACATTCACTATTAAGATATGCAAAAATATACATGGGGGTGAATGAGCGAATAGAAATCGTAATAGCATAGTTTATTTTTAGGACCTTAGGATATGCTTGGGGTTAAGACTTCAGGACATGCTTGGAGTTAGGCATTTACGAGAAGAATATAGATTAATATAAATTATAGTCTAAATTAAAGAATAATTTAAAGAATATAATTAACAAAAATAAATTTAGAAGATCAGTTTGTCCGAGTTATGTAGATGTAAAGGAAAGATTTAAAAGTTGAAAAAGGAAGTTCAGAAGCCTTTTCGAAGGAAATTGGAAAAGTCAAAGGTAGATTCTATGGTATGGATATGTTATAAATGGGAACCTGTTTATAGGGAGAGAAAATAAAAATAAAACAGTTTTCACACCTATATGATTGTTTTAGAGTGCGTAGGATAGGGGAGTGCTGTTATTAGATAACAAACCAATTGACATAGAAGATGAGTGGATAGTTAAAGAGTAGCGAGTGTAGATGATATTGGTAGTGATAATTGTGCTTTGGCAGTCTAGTAAGATGGATATGGATAGTATGTAGTATCGAGATTGTTAATCTATACAAAGCTATGGGCAAAATTTTAGTGTTATAACTATAAGTCAATTGTTCTGTTTAGGTAGCTGGAGAAGTTTATGGAAGAATATTGAATACAAGAATGAGTGACAGAGGCCATAGCATGATTTGGGAACAACACATATTTTAGTTCTGAAAGAAGTGGTGTATTATGTTTTTCATTGTAATAGTTTTCGGAAACTATTAATAAAAAATGTGCTGAGTATGATAGTAGAATTTATGTGGTGATAAACATAAAATATCGCATAGATTATGGTTCGGGATGGTTCTAGATATATATTGCTCTTGAAGTTAAAAACAGGCCTGAGTTTTCGTGTGAAATGTATTGACGGCATATGTATGGGTATTTGATAAGTAGGTAAGAGGTTTTGAATAGGTTATGTAAAAGACATTTATGTATGTAAGAGTAGATGCACAAAGGGACAGCCGATTCTTTTCTTTAAATGACACTTGTCCTTCAATTATATATCATTAAACATTTTGTTTTTGTAGAATGGATAGAATAAAGCTTTCAAAGATAGTTGAAAGAATGTTTCAATTGAGATTTTGATTCTAAAGTTTAAATATTTCTCTTATTAGATAAAAATGCCTTGGTTTTTTAATATTTAGAAGGAAATTCACTGATGGTGCACCTTTGAATTATGCTCGTAAATTGGTAAATATGAATGAAATTTGAGCAAAAGTAACGAAAACATTGGACAATATTGATGAACTTTTGTAACTATCTGAATCTGAGAGTAAACTAAATTTAATAATTAAAATATTGAAAAGTATGAGTAATAGATAAGCTATAAAAAGAGGTGAAAATAGTAAGATAATTCTCCTTAATTATGCAAGTGTTAAATGTGGTAAAATATCTTTTAATTCTGTTACCGGAATGTGCTAATGAATTCTATTACCTTGATAACATAAGGAATTACAGGGAAACAAATAAAACCAAATATGAATACAATACAAATGAAAGTGGGAATATAAGTAAGGGGTTATTAATGTTAAGGGTCGGAGTGAAACTATAATATAAGAAAGAATGGTGGGGATGAAAGAAAATTACATGGATAACTTTAGGAGTTTGTGGAGGGTACGAAGAGTGGATAGGAATAAGTGTGAGAATGAATGGCGTATGGTAAAAAAGATTTAGTGAGGTGATACATGGGAATATTTGGAGATTGTATGGTAGTTATTCAATGATACAACTGGAAATGTTAGAAAAGGGTATACGATAGTTTTTGATACGGTAGGAAAATGGGGATTAGATTAAAATTGATTTACTAAGAGAATGTATACTGCCTGAATAAGAAGCTTTAATAGCGTATGAAAGGTGTGGTGTGTGTTTGCAGATGATTTTGAAGAGTTTGTTTGTGAGTGGAGCCATATAGATACTAAGACAAACCCATATCGATGCGCCTAGTCCCTGTTTGCCTTGACCAACAAACCCTTTGAGTAGAAGAGGTCAAAGAAGACTCGGGGTTATTTAAGGTCGAAAAGATGAATGCACGGAGAGCTTCCTGATTCTATCTCCCGTCCATTTTTTAATTTAATTCCATTGCACATTTAGCCACTATGACATGTTATACTGTGTTCAGGGTTAAACTGATTGAAAATCAAACTGACACGGAGATAGCCCAGTTGCACTATGCACCGTCGAATTATACGCCCATAACACTCTACCCAACCATACATCCCAGTCATTCAAAGTCGTACTCATCATTCTCAACATCTCCCACAAGGTTCTAATTGTACGTTCAGCCAACCCATTCGAAGACGGAACATACGGAGTCGTTCTTACATGCTCTACACCATTCGCTCTCAACATTCGCTCAAACACTTCACTCGCAAACTCAGACATCTCTTAGGCTTCCATACACACATAGGAAAAAACAACTGCTCAACCACACGCGGCAACAGTCACACTCCTTTTATCTCTCACAGGCGCCGCATACACAAACTTACTTTTATGATCAGCCATCACAACCATAGCAACATTCCCAGCCCTTGTACGCGTAAAGACACACAATCAATTACTACTAATTTTAACGGTTCTTTCGCATCAACTTTCAACATCGGCGGCTTCACTTGCACACCTTGCACCTTTCGCTTCTGACACCTTTCCCACGAAGTCACAACATCATTCACAACAGTTCTCAGAAATGGATGGAACACACGCTCCTTCATACACGCCACAACTTATACTTACTCATATGGCCATAATTATCATGCACAACTTTCACCAGACCAATCATACAAACCAAGGACATCACAGGTACATATATATCATCCTCAACCTTCATATACCTCACAAAATATATAATATCCATACAAACAACAAAATCCTTAGCATACCTTTTAAAATCACTCAAACACTAAGGCCATTCATTCAAATCAACACGCATCATCACACACCTCTTCAACTCACTGACAAAAGGACACATCTCTTGCATCTCTAGAATATCATCATCACCTAAAATCTCATCTTCATCATCCATGACCAATTTAATCATACCGCAAAGTTTTACAACATTTTTAGTACACTCATTCAACCTCATCCCCTCACACTCACCTTTCATAACACAATCCTTATCAGCATCCAAAGACAAATGATTTAATCTCATAAAGTCCACGCCAAGCAAGAAACAACACGGCATTTGCTTATCTTTCAGAATCACAAAGTCACGCTTCACATTCACACCACTGCCCAAACTCTCTCTCAGACTAATCTGTTTCCTTGCCACTATCATTCTATTACCCAATCCACTTATCCGTAATTTCACAGGCTTCCTTTCACAACATCTATACTCATCGTACTTACTCAGAATCCTCTCCTTCACTAATGACACTTGCGCTCCAGTATCAATCAAACCACAGAAGAACCTTTCACCAACTTTCACTCTCGCTTCCATCATATTAGGTCCTCCATGCTCGCAATACACAGAAGAAACAATTTCAGCAACATCAGCACTGACATCCACAACGTCATCAACTTGCACATCATCATTCACCACACACTCATCTTCATCTAGACAATCATTCTTCTCCCTCATATACGAACACATTTTACTTTTCAATCACCCAATTGTAATGAACACCGCTCAAACACTGCAGATGCCCCACATTAGCATTAAAACCCTTCAATTTCTCATCCTTGTACACAATCGGCCTCTCACCACCAAAGTGCACATAAACAATCACCCCATACAAATGACTGACTACAATCAACACTTCCTCAAACGGCGGGACCCCTTGCATACATATCGCTCTCAATTCTTTCATAGCGTTCCGCACCCTCGCCATACCAATACTCTCAGGCTTCCTACATACTTCATTCATTACCACTTTTCTTAAGTCATCCACACTATCGAGCACTCTCACATCTACTCCATCACTCTTCAAATCTTGCAAACCATTCCATACCCTCTCAAATAAGGAATCACCACCCCCCTTACTCTCCTTTCTATTCATTATGCCTTTCGGCAAATATTCAGGATCGCTCACTCAACACACATTTTTATCATTCTTACCAGGATTCCTTGACATCAAATCAGCCACTCCATTCCGTTCACCAGGCACGTACTCAATCACATAGTCAAAATCACTCAAATTTTCCAAAGTTCTCGCAATCCTACTACCAGCCCATTTCATACCTTGCAAATACACAAGAGGTTGGTGATCTGTTTTTATCACAAACCTCACACCGTACAAAAAACGAACGCAGCACTTTCAAACAATACCTTATCGCAGCCAACTTTCGCTCCAGAGTCGAATACTTTCGCGGGGCCACATTCATAGCCTTGGATACATACTCAATTATTCGCCTGACATTCTCTCCATGCAAACGCTGCTCTTGCATCAGGAAACCTTCCATACAGTACTTACTCGCATATGTATACAATTCAAGCATCTTAGCATTTACACTATAGCCCGGGTATGCCAATTTAACATCTTTTAATCTCTCATACGCTTCATTCATCTTATCATTCCACCTAACAATCGTACTACCTTTCTTGCCCATCCACTCAGTCAGAGGCTTAGTCACACCCGAACAATTACGTATAAACTTTCGCTGAAACTCAATCAAACCCGGAAACGACTCCAGCTGCTTCACAGTCACCGGTTTGAGAAACATTCACACCTTATCAACATACTTCGTCGACTTTAGTAACCTATTCTCACTCAGTATATGCCCAAGGAATTCCACTTCTTTCGCAAACCATTCACACTTCGCTACTTTCACCTTCATACCACCACTCTCCAACGTTTACAACACATCATTAACCAATCTAATATGCTACTCAAAACTCTCAGTCATAATCAAAATATCATCTATAAACACAATCACATTCTTACTCGCAAACTTACTCAACAAAACATTTATTGCACGCTGGAAGGCTTCGGAAGCATAAGCCAACCCAAAGCTGAGATTCCGGAACTGATAATGCCTTTTCGTGGAGGAAAAGGCAGTCAACGGTCGGCTCTCCTCAGCAATGGGCATCTGGTAATACCCCCGTACCAAATCCAGCATGGTAAACCACTTCATCCTATGCATACTATACACACACTCAGATATTACACACATCGGAAACCTTTCCTTCACAGTCCTTTCGTTCACCTTTCGATAATCCACACACAGACGCAATCTTCCATCCGGCTTATGTACTTGCACAATCGGGCTATTTCATGCACTCTCACTTTCTTCAATCACCCCGAATCGTTCTAATTCAACACACTGCTCCTCAATCTCGTCAGCAACCGGACGCGGCAAATGTATCGGCCGCTGAAAGAGTGGGGTGTCCTCCTTTAGGATAATCTTGAATTCTGGAAGTTTCTCAACCATGAAATTCAGATCACCCTTACTGAGGACCCCCTTTGGTTCAAACAGCATTCGATACAAATTCTCCCTTTCTTACTCACTCAAACATTCATCCAATTCCACCATCCTTTTCACTTTATTATACGTCCATTCACACGTCTTTTCATTCACAACATTTACCCTGACATCCGTGCTATCATCCATACCTACCTCACTGACATTGGAGAGGTGACCCAGTACATCTCTGAATTGCATCTCTCTCATCTGCCCTTTCAATCTGGGGTACGGCTGCATACATACAAAAGGATCATTCATTCTCATAAATCCATCACACACACAAACAACACGCCATACCTTATAACACGCATCCTTTCTATCGAATATCACAGTGTTCTCACCCACATATTCAAACTCACATCCTTACTCCAACTCACTCTACCAGAAACCTTTTCACCCTTCACAAGCCTTACACTCTCTATAGCAGTCACCTCAATACCGCTAAACACACTCCTCAAAACATTACCATTTTCTCTTGCATACAACCTATACACCAAATCTTTTCCAATCTTTCTCTCAATCTGATCACTCGCAGGATGCACAACCATACGGTTCACTTTCATAAAAGCATACCCCTAAATCACACCATACTCACTACTCACCTTATCAAAAACAAACAATTTACACTTATTCATCAACATACCATGCATTCTAACAGCTGACCTTACCATTCCAATCTCAGACACTCTCATACTACCAATCCCTACCAAACTACCCTTACACTCAGAGAGGAGGGCTTTTTCACTCACCTTGTCATACACATCCTTATATACCAAGCTCGCCTTGCATCCAGAATCTATCAAAGCCAAACACTCAATTCCATTCAATTCAACCTTCACACTCAGACACTCATACTTCCTACCAGACAGCACTTTTACACTAGACAGACTTACCAACACATTACTCGCACTTATGCACCCAGAGGATACTTCACCAGGTACCCTCTTACAATCCAGTTTCCCGCTTCAGACTTTCCATTCACACCTTGCGCTCTCAGTCTAATCCAACACTTTTCACTCGAATGACCTTCAATCGCACAATCGCTACATGCATTCCCCTGGTCACGACATATCCTCGCATAATGACTGGCATTTCCACAGTTACCACACGCAAATCTTCCCTCCCCCCCAGCATTTGCTCCACCATTCAACTTCAGACAATCTTTCTTCAAATTGTCTCTTTCTTTACATTCGAAGCACTCTTTCACACTTTCCTGGCAATCCTTTATCATATGTCCCTTCTTACCACACCCAAAACATGCACCAGAAGTCCACCTACATTCCGCCAACATATGACCCTTCCTTCCACACCTACGACATTTTACGATCTTTCTCACACCATTCGGTCTCTCATTTGCTGGGCCATACTTGTACCTCTGTTGCTCCCTCATATACCCATTCATGCGCTTACCACTCATCTGTCCCCTTGCATTTGCCCATCCAGTCTGCCGGCCCAGGAAGCTCGACATCACCTCAGCTGGTGCAGCCTTCAGGGTATCCCGATAGCTGATAAACTGCTGGGGTGAAGGAAAGCTCCTGGGCTTCTTACCCCTAACATTTACACTGTACCATCCATCCTCGTCTAAATCACTTTCCTCGTCAAATCGTTTATCTTCCAACAGTTCCAACACATCCTCCCGCATCAACCGTTCACCCGTCAGCCTCATTCTTTCTTTTCACTTTCCATTCAACATTTCACTTATCTTTCGCGAGACCGTATCTAGGAACTTTCTCATCAATTGTTTACATTCATTCACTCATCATCATCATACCTTTTTCTCACCATACTCTCAATCCTATGTGCATACGCGTTCACACTTTCACTCTTCCCCATTCGAGCCTTCTCAAATTCATTCAGCCTTTTATACTTCACACTCTCTTTCATTCGTTTCACCTGCCAAATCAGTCTCTCCGTCACCACCTCATACCTTGGCTCACCCACACTCGTGATCACGCGGAAAAACTCTAATACTTTTCCATCCAAACATTCCCCTAAAACATTCATCTAGTATCCCTTATTCTCCGAGTACTTAAGCTTGCAATACTGCTCAGATTCCCCGAAGAATTCTTCTACACTCTTCCCATCATGCAACCTTAACTTATCCACCTTTGGCACTTTCCTTATCAAAATACCTTTTCCCACAATCATTTCACGCTCACTTAAGCTGTTCTTGCTCTCACTAATCACGCCATCACTCTCTCCTTAATCCGAGTACAATGAGTCGACACTCTTTCCTCTCACCTTCCGATCCTTCCTCTTTGACCCAGTCTTCTTTCTTCTCTTACGTTCCAATCTCTTCCATTCTCCGTCTTTCCTATCACTCACAATCATCCTATCTTCTCTAGACTCGCACACACTCCCATTGATCCCATTAGTCTTATCCCCTTCGGTCGGAGCAGGGTCGAGGGTCTCGCGGCCGGTCCTGACCCCTTCATCATGTCATATAGGCCCTTCATTCTTTGGTCGACCTGCCTTTGTCTTTCGTCCATTTCTTTCTTCATCCTGTTTGTTTTCTCACCCATACTCATCATATCCCTCTTCAATCCCTCAATCACGCTCCTCAAAATCTAACATTCCTACTTTTTCTGCCTCAACTCCAGCTTCACTCTCACAATCTCATCATCGATACCCTGTTCCACAGAAGCCATCCTCCCAGGTTAGTAATTAATGATAGAAAAAGTGGAAAACAACCAAACTACTTGTCACTCTAATTGGATGTGGACTGCCATTCAATCCTGTCACGCTCCCGGTTTCGAGATCTTACGTCCCTATTCGGGCGCCAAATGTAGCGGGCCGAAAATCTATCCTCTAACCCCAATCGATCCAACCCGCTTCCTACAATAATTCGGACGTGAGAAATGAAACGGATTGTATGTACAGTCCTTTATTTACCCCCAAAATATGGGGTTAATATTTATAAGAGATCTCGTTACTTATTTATAGACACAAACAAAAAAATGAGTGATAAATTTGAAATTACAATATAAAACTAACAGTCCTATAACCAAACAAAATCTATATATACACAACTTAAATAACAATAAATAAATCCTACTTATGAATACTAGCAAAAGATTTATACAAAAAATGCTCAATTAGACTATTTATACAAAGGAAAGATAGGCAAAGTCAAACAACAAAAAATATCTGCCGGGGCAATAACAACAAACAATAAATGAACAAACCAAAAAAAGGAAATGCCTCACGTGGTACCACAAAATCTGCGTATGAAAAAAAAAAAACTGGCGCCTCCGAGCTCGGTATTAGATAAGCGACCTTGTCGCGCTTTCGTGGCTATTAAATGCCCTCCTCCTTCCAAATAGGACGTACAATAACTTTAATTTGTACTATCCAAAATCATACAATGCCAGTCACTCTTTACAAAAGGAAGGTAATATTTATCTATAATTTACTAGAGTGGCCTTTCGAAAAAACCATATCAAATTGTAAATAGTTGGGGGAAAGAAGAGAAAAAACATTTTAGACAAAACATGAAATCCCTAATAAATAATATATGCATAAAAAAAGAAGAAAAAAAATTCCCATTCATACACGCATTCTTACAGAGGGAGAGGAGAGGGTATTGGGAAAGGGGTCGAGGAATGGCCATTCACACACACATTCACATTCGCTCCACCACAATCTATGAATATGATTGTTTTGTTTCATTTTCTTTTGTTTCCTTTTACTTTGTATCTTAAGCTTTCAAGCCTTTGTTATCATTCTCTCATTTGATCGTTTGAATTCTTTTTCTATTTTATTGAAAATATTCTTCGTGATTTTTCTTGCACGTTTTGCTTGGGAGTTTATTTTGTCATTTGTTTTTGGTTATTCATAACTCTTTGTTGATAGTGATAAAAATTTGTTTATTTTATTCTGGTCATTTTTTCTTCCTCCTTTACAACTTGGTTATTCCTTTACCTTTTTATAGCAGAATATTGAGTTAATATTTTGCAATATTCTTTTTTTGTTTCCGCCAAATCGTTGTTTGTAACGAACTTGAAGGATTTCTTCGTCAGTGAGGTTATCTGGTTGATTTCATTTTCAGGAAGCATTTCGTAAATTTTTCGCCAGAATTTAACCGCAAGTTCATGGTTGGTGTCGTATTTTGGACCTAATATTAGTTGCAATTGGGGATAGTGTTCAATTTAAGTGGAAGAGTTGGAGGAATCGTTTTGAACATAACCCCAGCTTCAAAACCAATGAAGATTTCCATCTAGAGCTGGCTGAAGGAAGGCCAGGAAATACTGCCGAATTCTTAATTAATTTGTAATTAAGTCCCAATAAAATGGATTTTTCAGAGTTTTATTCTCCAGACAGACATTCTAAACTGCATTTGCAAATTAAGACGTTGAAAAATAAAACTGGTAAAGGCGAAATAGAATATGGTCTTTAATATATATATATATATATATATATATATATATATATATATATATATATATGCAGTAAAGAAACCACAGTGTTAGGATCAATTTATTTGCGAAACCAGGTTTCGACGGAGACATCCATCATCTTCAATCGCTGGCAAACTAATGAATACAGAAGGATGCTTAGCTTAAGGACACACAAATTTACAAGTCGAAATTTAATTAGGGGGATGGTGTAGAGTAACAGCTTTTTTGAGCAGAGGAAAGACGAATCTTCTGGTTTCTAAGGGATTAGAAGAGCAATTCAACACTAATATTAAATTTCATTGTAAATTATGCAATCCCTGCTACTTTGATATTATAGAACCTGAAGATGAGCGGACAGCTCGAAACGTTGTTGATACCCAATAAATGAAGATGAATTTCTCAGCATTCCTTGTACTCTCATTCCTGGTGAAATTATATATATATATATATATATATATATATATATATATATATATATATATATATATATATATATATATATATGTGTGTGTGTGTTGATGAAACGCGTGTACATGGTGGTTTATGGTATATTACACAATATACATTAGTTTAATATCTGGTTGCCCCTCCTTTAGCTTTAATTACCGCTTATATACTGTACTGTACGTATGTAACCAATTATGTGTAAAACCAACGTCCACAATTAACTTATTTTCCCTTGATTATTCCAGTGTTTGATGCTAAAATACGTTGTAGATACAGTTAATAAACAGTAAAATGCCTAAAACAATGGAGTTGAGTGAGTGCGAGCGAGGTCAAATCGTAGCGCATAATAAAGATGGAATGTCTCAAAGGCAAATTGCTCAAAAGATGAAATGTTCTCGATGTGCGGTGCAAACGACTCTCAAGCGCTTCGGAGAGACAAAAGATGTTAAGACAATGCAAAGAACATGTAGAAAAAAGGGTTACAACGCCTTGTAATGGCAGATCCATCATCCGTCAGTCGCTCAAAAGCAGGAGGAAAACATCGTCAGAGCTCTGTGCGGACTTCAACGAGGCAAGTACATCAAAAATATCAACCAGAACTGTTAGAAGAAGGCTTGTAGAGTACGGTCTGAAAGGCTGTAAAGTCAGGAAGAAGCCATGGATTTCTGAAGCGAATATGAATAATCGTCTTCGGTGGGCCAAAAACCACTTAAATTAGACCAGTGAGCAAAGGCTGAAAGTTATATAGTATGATGAAAGTAACTATGAGGTAAGATGATACAAGTATTCAATCAACATATAAACTTAAAATATCTGGGCATTTCGCCCAAAATATATAAGAAATATCCAACATAACGATAATATTATCGTTTATGTTTTCGGTACATCTGGTGCAACTTTCGTGCGTCGCAGAGTTGGAGAAACATTTAAGGCTGAATGTCTGGTACTAACCATAAAACATGGGGCGTCGTTGTATCATGATGTGGGCCTGCATGTAGGCCACAGGACCTGGAGAAATGTTTTTATGTCAGGGAAGGATGAATTCAGCTACCTATGTTTCCATGTCATCGGATGTTTTAGAGCGATCAATTGCTAAATTGTATCCAGGAGCGTCGAAAAACAGTGTTATCTTTCACCAGTACAATGATCCATGCCATACAGCAAAGAATACTCGTCAATGGTTTGAGACACAGGGTATTGTTCCCGTGGACTGGCCAGCTCAAAGCTCCGATCTAAATCCGATCGAACACCTATGGGGTCTTCGATCAAGAACACAATAATTAAAAGTAAAGAGCATTTGTACAAAAACTTAGAGAAGAATGGAGTAAGATTGCGCCTAACACTTGCAAGAAACTAGTTGATTCTATGCTTAACCGTATAAAAACGGTAATTGAAGCTGAAGAAGGGTCAACCAAATATTAAAACTAATTTATATTGTGAAATATACTATAAACTAGCATGTGCACGAGTTCCATTAGCATTGAGATAGCAGAACTCAGAAACACTGGGGTGCCCTAATACTTATATATATATATATATATATATATATATATATATATATATATATATATATATATATATATATATATATATATATATCATTAGAAAGAGGTAAATTGGGGTGTTTATATGATTTGGGTGTATGCTGCAACATGCATATTCGAAACCTAACTGCGATTACGACCTCCATTCTTCAAGAAATGATCGTATCTGCCTCACCTTCTGATGTCCTGCGGAGCTCACGAGAGTACGTGAATTTTCTAAGCGTTACGGAGTTATTTAAAAAATATAAATTACATGAATTATAATAAAAATAACAAATAAAACTTAAATTTTAAGTTCTTTTTCATGATATATCATTGTTTGCGGGAGATTGGAGTTTTTAAAAATTATTGAATTTTCTTTTTTGGTCTTGTGTACACTGTATTATTTTGGGGAGGGAATAAACCCTATCTTGAACTCCAAATCCAGTGTACGTTGAAGACCTCTTTTTCCCTTCAGGTTATCAGCCGTTCATTTGAGCTTGGGTGCCTGTGCGTGGCACGCCATTGAAAGCCAGAAATGAAGGTCAAATTTTGAAAACGGGTGAAGCGTCTGGAACAGTTTAAAACAAAACAAAAAAATTTGGGAGGCGGGGGGGCTAGCCTGGGGGAAGGATTTCATCGCCCAGAAAAGCTATAAGTTGCATGATCACAATTTAGTTGTTATTCAGGAAATTATTTCTTCAAAATACATGATAGTAATAGTCCGATATTTGCTCAATTTAATATTTCGATTGAGCAAGAAATAAGGGCAAATTTTCGACTTTAGAATTTTCAATTGAGAGCCCAGATTTTCTTGGGGGTTCTTTTCTTCAGCCTAAAATATATCTAAAATATTTTTTAATATAGTCTGTCCACAAAATGGGAGACATGGAGCATGACTATATATATATATATATATATATATATATATATATATATATATATATATATATATATATATATATATCTTTCAGGAACGCGAAAGAATGATGAAATAAATCCAGCAAACCACAAGAAACAGAAAAACAGGATCATTTTTCTTCGGAAATGTTATTTCCTAATTCGCAATAATATTTTTTATCTCAATTAAACCGTCCCTTAGACCACTCGGCTACGCGGAAGAAAAAAATCTTTCGTAATAAACAAGCTTCGCAAGGTCGCTCGGAACTATGAAAGAGAGAGAAATTAATAGAGAATTTAAAGGACAAAGGAGACATGAGGTAATCATGTGACGAATATACAATGTATAAATCTTTCATGAATGCGAAAGAATAATGAAATGAATCCAGAAAACCACAAGAAACATAAAAACAGGATAATTTTCTTCGGAAATGTTATTTCCTAATTCTCAAAAATTCCGTAACAGGGGTGGGATTCGCACCGTGCACACTGAGGCAGCGAGCAACCGCTTTGATCTCAATTAAACCGTCCCTTAGGCCACTCGGCTACGCGAACATTGTTATTAAAAGGCTTATCTATAACGAAATTTTCCCTTTTAAATCATAGCCCTTTGATTTATTAATTCAGTTATGTTTATCCCGTTTATTTTTATGTATTCATAATTAGGTGCGTGAATATTTAGTTTAGTGACCTAAATGTCTACATTCTGTGTTAACAGTTGGAATTTCCGGAAGTAGACCTTATCTATTTGGTTTTATACTTCATATACGTCTTTGATAATATTTTCCTATTTTGTGTCCTTTCGTTGTACATAGGCGGGGCATTATTCTGTTTTTTCTCATATATATATATATATATATATATATATATATATATATATATATATATATATATCAGTTCTGTAATTTTTTTCGTTATTTATTGAGAATGAACTGAACAAGTGTGAAAGTACTTGGAATCCGCTTTTCATTTCCTGTGGGATTTTTTGCATTTATTACTCTACTCACGCGCTACTTTGTGAGTTTCTCATATATATATATATATATATATATATATATATATATATATATATATATATATATATATATATATATATATATATTTATCAGTGAAAAAATAATAGTGAACCACAATGTTTGAATCAAAATTTATTTATAATTGGCAAAGATTATAAATACTCATTTTCAACTGAGTATGAAAATGGGACCGTGGTTTACTATTATTTTCTCATATACATATATATATATATATATATATATATATATATATATATATATATATATATATATATATATATATATATATAAATATATATGAATAACGTTACAGCCACGAGGAAAATGAAACAACGGAGAACTGCGAGGCCTTTCGACTAATGGTCCTTTACTGAGCAGACTTTACTGAGTAAAGGACCATTAGTCGAAAGGCCTCGCAGTTCTCCGTTGTTTCATTTTCCTCTTGGCTGTAATGTTATTCATAAATTCCTCACGTTCCTTATTTTCGTGATTCAGTTATACATATATATATATATATATATATATATATATATATATATATATATATAATATATATATATATATATATATATATATATATATATATATATATATATATTCATGAGTATTGATTCTAGAGAGCCTAAATTTAATATTTAAGAGAAATCCCAAGGCGAGGAAAATAGCTGCCGTCATCCTTTATATTTAGCGGCGACGGTTCCCTCCTCCTATTTAGCTGAATTATTTCTGTATTTGGACTGCGGAGCGCAGTTTAGCATTTCTCGGGGGGACCTGGAACATTGTGTAACCTGCACTATGGCTAGATCTGTGTCTTTATTAAGCCAATTTCTGCATAATTTTGCTTTGATTCTTCGTTTAGTGTTGATTTTGAAAGTTTCTATCGGAAGATTCGGTTTCAGAATCGGGACGCTCATCAATTGTGCAGTTGTGGTCATTTGGGAGTCACTGGTTTGAATGTGTAAACCGCATTCTCTTGGTGAAATAAGAGGGACGATAGAGAGGATAGCATGAAAGAGGGGTTTTGTTTTTGTTTTTTTACAAAAATACTTGAACCTAGTGTGCTATGAGGGGGGGTATATATTGTAGGAGGAGTGTGGTTTGGGTTACCAGGTCACTGGCTCTTCAATTTCTTTTGATGTTCTAATTTCGTTTCCTTCTTTATTTGTCCTTCTGTATTTTGGTTGATTCTAATATCGGTTTAGTTTTTCTCGTCTTGTATTTATCCTTGTCACGTTATTATTTTCTTATTGGTTTGGGTACCTTATAGGTAGCGTGCTTCCAATTCGTCATATTTGGTATTTCATTTGTAAGTTAATTTATTAATTGTTACTTGCTTTGCTACCTTAATGGTAGCGTAGTTCTAATTCTCTTCGTTTTTGTCTTGTTTGTTTTTAGGCTTTCATGCCGTTATATTTGGTTTGGCTTGTATTTTGTTTTTAAGTTATAATGAAATCTTCTTCTTGCAGCAGCCTTAGCCGGCTGCTCGGGAAGGTTTTCCGATTATATTCTAGGTTTTGTATGACCAGGGATCAACTGGTCTCAGCGTGGTCTTCTTCTATTTTCTGCCAGATTAGTCTGGCCCGTTTCTCCAGGATCTTGTTTAGCGGTTCTAATCCGGATGTTTGTATGAGGTCCCTTAGTCTTTTCCCTTCTCTCCTCTTTGTCTTTGTGATCCGGTATGCTGTTTTGTTTTGTTGTTTCTGGAGTTTCTTCTTGTTTGTTATCGATAATGTATATGTGGGAATCGGGGGAGGGGGGTTCGTACACGAGCACCGATTCCACGAAAGCCTTATATAGTCTTTTTTCTCTTGGTGCTGAGATCTTTAAGGTTGTATAAGAGTCGTAACCCCATTTTGGCCTTAGAGATTCTCTCTCCTATGTGGGCGTGGTACCCTCGTTCGTTTAGTTGTAGGCCCAACACCTTAACCAATTTGAGAAGAAATGAAAAATTAAAACTAATACAAATAAATTTAAAATAATACCTATTATGAGGAATAAGAAAGAAAGAATGTGCATAGACGGACGCAACTACGATTATACAAACGAAGTAAACCGTATTATGGATAGGCTTGTAATTTTATACAGAGTTTTGGCAAAATTGTGATTTAATTATTTGTTTAATATTAATTTTTAAAAAGTTCTATATATGTAAATATTGGAGTCATAAATTAAAACGCTCATAACTTGTGAAAGTTTGATGATTTTTCAGTCACTAACTAATTTAAATATTTTAAAAATCTTTTTATTGTAAATCTAAATTCTTTTAAAAAATTATTTAAACGTTAAGTTTTCTATTCAAAGCTAAAACTAGCTATCAAAGTTCTATTTGTACCTTTAGAATTGTGCTCAACATTGCATAATATTTTGTTCTTGTATTTATTTTGTAGGTCTGAAAAGATGACCGTATTGTGGTTGAAACGTCCCCGCTAAATAAAAAGGATTACGCCCTTGGGATTTCAGTTAAATATTATATATATATATATATATATATATATATATATATATATATATATATATATATATATATATATATATATATATATATATACTAGCAGTCAACTCTTTGAGACCACCCTAACTATTATTTGCAAAATATATGAAATTTTATATCATACTGAAAAAGACAGAATATACACTTTAATATTGTTTTTCAACAAAACTCATTTTTTTTGTTTATTTATCCTATAATTTGGTCTCTGCGAATTATCTTCCTTTGCTTTAATTACAGATTAACAAATTATCAGCATTCAAAGTAGTAATTTTCGAACATATATAAATATGAACTTAGTACTGCGTTCGCGGCATTCCCTAAACATTAAAATAACTCTGACTCATTTATATAAGCTGCAAATTGCGCCCAACTCTACCAAGCTGATCCTATGATGGTTCTCTTTGAGAAAGATCTGTACTAGATTGTGGTGGTCAAGTCAAAATTCTTAGAATTTTGAAATTTTTTTAGAAGCAAATGAATTATTACTTAACCTTGAAGCATACTTTGTATCATTATCTTGCCTTAGAATATAATTTTTTCCTATAAATCTTAAACCAAAATGACTGGCATGCCTTTACAAGATCATAGGGTAGTCTTAGTTTTCCATGGAACCATTCAATTGAAATAAATCTGCAGGTTTCCACCACAAAACCAACTTCGTTTACACTCTTCTATTCTTTCCAAATAACAATTTAGACTTTTCATTTAATAATAATTTTCATTAGTTATTTACTGTCAATTTTTTGTCATTTATAGCCTATTGTAATCATTTTTTTTTATTTACCTTTTGAAGCAATGGCTTTAATGCTACCGCATGTTCAACAAGAGGAACTATTTAATCAGTCACCGCCGAAGAACAATTAACATCGATATTAAATAGGCTTTCATTCTCAGTTAAAATTACTAGATGCTTCAGTTCGGTTGTCGATGTTGCCTTTCCCATCCCTATTCACTTTCTATTTTCATTAGAAATTATCTTTTATTCCCTTTTAAGTTCATACTGTTCATCAAATCTTAATATCTACAGTTTCTTAGCATTCGTTGCGAATAGACTACCTTAATTACCATTTCTAGTTTAGTTCTTACTTCAATTATTAATTCTTTAGTTTTTGACATTTTTTTTTATGTCAAATGGTAATTTAGAAGCAGATCTAATGGTCTGAAGCAGCAAAATTTGACAAATCTAAACGTAGTCAACACAGTTTAAAAGAGTTGTGAACAATTACTTAAGTTGACAAATTGTGATTTTTCCAGATTTAATTGAAAGAAAATATGGTGAATCTGGAATATGGTCAGAATATAAGATATGGGGAGTACTAAGCTTTTTTGTGCAAATCATTACTTAGAATAACGAAGATTTGTTGTATAGTAATTAATTAAGAAGGATGGCAGTTTTTATGAAACTAAACTGTAGGTTTAATAAACTTAAAAATGAATTATTATTGAAATATTACAAAAATGTATAAAATTTGTAATTACCTCTATTTAAATTATATATTTACCTTTCGCATTATGACATAATTATTGCATTTTCTTCATTTAATAGAATCAAATTCTTGGAATAACCTCAAACATTTGACTAGGAGTTTAATACACATATATATATATATATATATATATATATATATATATATATATATATATATATATATATATATATATATAGAGAGAGAGAGAGAGAGAGAGAGAGATATATATATATATATATATATATATATATATATATATATAAGGAGAAGGAGAATAAGAGTAATCATAAGTAATACAAGGTTCTTTATGACTGACGTTTCGCTCCCCTAAATCTTCCTCAAAATAACAAGAAACGGCAGTTATAAAGAACATTGTACCACTCATGGTTTCTCTTATTTTCCCTCTCCATTTGTTGTCAAAGACACCCATCAATATATAAATATATATATAGCGTGTAATAGACTATGTTGGATGCATTTACTGTTGAAGTCTACAGCAATGGCATTGTTATTTACTTTAACTTGTGTTCTCTTTACTTTCCTTACAAGTTTTTTGAATGGTTCTGTGAGTCGAGAAAAAGACATATTTTACTCTAGGAATAAAATGTTTCTTGTGACTTCAACAGTACATATATATATATATAGATATATATATATATATATATATATATATATATATATATATATATATATATATATATATATATATATATATATATATATATATATATATATATATATATATATATATATATATATAGAGAGAGAGAGAGAGAGAGAGAGAGAGAGAGAGAGAGAGAGAACAAATAGTGAGCTTCCGAGACTATAACATATGTAAGAAAATCTGAATGCAACAACAGAAGGAAAGGAGAAAGAGTTTTTACCTAATAACAACAAAACCAAACGCACTCACTTGGATAATCATATCCGCCACTAACCCAACATTCGTTAATTCCGCGGATTAGCGATAAACCAGGGGCACGGGTAAGCAAAAAAAGATGATATTCATCTTTCGTCAAACAATTTTTTTAATGTGTCATAAAAATAGAGTTGTCAAACTCAAATTTACTTTTGTATCCATTTTAGGCAGGTTTTTTCAATCGTTTTCTTAATAACCTCCCCCCCCTTTCACTATTTTTCAAACAACTCAACAAATCAGTGACTGATTCATTGTGTTAGTCGCCCATAGGCTATAGAAATTTTACCGCCCTCTCTTCAAGCCCATATGATTTGTTATAACTTATGTTCTAGAAGGAAGCAAAAGCATGGTTTGACATATAGGCAGTGATTTATTTATACAGTAACTGAGTACATCAAAGAATTCGTGATGAGAAATGTCATTGGTCCATAGTTCAGTTATTCAGAACAATGAGGATATCTATAATTAAACATTGTTACAAAGTTTAGAGAGTTTTCCAACGTGACTTTTGCCCCAGAAAATAGGTTAATAATATCATCATAATCCAGGGATTTGGTGAGATCACACTCACTTTCATGTATGGCAAGATTGTTTAAATTTTCTTGACATAATGTTTCCCTTAGGTAGTTTTTGATGCTTCTTAAACAAGAAAACGACCGTTCTGCACTACAGTTGCTTGCCAGTGTACAAAATAAAATTCTTAGAACAATGGTAACATTTGAATAAATAGCTCCCAGCTTATTTGTGAAGATAAATTCTGCCAAGCCACTTATTGTGTTGATGCGTGTTTCAATTTGCAGCAGGTGTGCACGCAGGTGCGTGGCTTAATCGACTATGCTTTGTTCAATGGCACAGTCATATGCTGCATGAGATTCAGTGCTTGACTCTTCAAGTCCTCTTTTGGAAGTTGTAGAATTTTTCAAAGAAAGAAACTACCTGATGTAAACATTCGATTTCGATTTCAGATTATCAATTATGATAAGGAAGCAATTAATGCGAAATTCATGCCTTGTACTGAGTATGCGTTGGTCTGCTTGTTTTTCATCAAGTGGGAGCTTCCTTTTCTTTTTCCTAGAATTAGGCTGATCATATTCATCCTCTCCAAAGAGAGCTTTACCATCTTCTTCATATTTATCAAAACCCTCTCTGCATTCGTCTACAAATGTAATGAAACAGTTGTAGAAAGAGCCCACACTACCTATATCCACTCTAGCAGTCTGCAAGCATGCGCTAACTGTTTTAAATCTATCCGTTATTGAGTTTCACAAAGCGACCATAATAGCAGTTTCAAGCCTCTCTATATAGTTTGCCAGTGATGCAGCCTCACTTCGTGAGACTGTTTTTTGTGACATATCATCTGCTATGGCTACCAGAGCTTGAATGATTTCTTTCCATGAATTTCTTAAACATGTAACAGTCTCTTCCCTAGCAGACCATCTTGTAGTTGATAAAGTTTTCACCACTGGTCTCTTCTTCAGGTACAAAAGCAGAACTTCCCATCTATGGTTGGAGGCAGAGAAGAAGTTGTACAATGTTTGGATGGTACCAAAGAAGGATACAACTTCTGTACAGCTCTCAGCTGCACATGTTCCTACAAGATGTACTGAATGAGCAGAGCATAGAATGTAGCCTTGAATAATGGCCTGACATATTGAAATCATTATCAAAGGACTATCCCCTACATTTCTGGATATCAATATCATGTTTCTCAAACATTTCAGTCACAGCATTAAACAACTCCTCTGCTTTATGTCCAGGGTTCTTGATAAAGCCAAGAAATCTCTCAGTTTGATGACCATCATGGTTTACATATCTAATGATGAATGACAGCTGGTTAACGTGTGAAATGTCTGGTGTAGAATTCACACTAACTGAGTAATACTTTTCATTTCACACTTCGTTGCTAATAACCTGGATCACTTCTTTTTTCATGTTATCAATTAACTAACTTTCTCGGAACCGGCATCGACATATCGTTTGATGTCTTTCGCAAAGAAGAGATCAAATTCAACAATGGGCTCTAACAGCATTAAATAATTCGCATTAGAAGGTGAATTAAGTAATCTAAAATATTCACTGGTGCCTATGAATGCTAGTCCCCTGGAAGAGAGCTTTCACAATAGCAATTATCTCCTTAAAAACTTCTCTCCAATATTGCTTCTCTTTTTATTGCTGATCAATCAGTAGTTTACCAAAATCTGTTCTCTGGGGCAGATCTATTTCTAAGCAACAAAACATTATCATTATGAACTTGTGAATCTTTGTGTTCTTTTAAACATTTATGTGCGTTTTTCCATTGACAGAATCCTGAACATAAATAAAACTGGCATGTACCACCAAATAGGCGACGAGGTGTGCAAAACACTGCTCCAGTTTTCTTTGAATATGTCAGCCAGATCCTGTGACTGACTTCACCATTCTTCCAGTTTCCGATAAAAAATAATTTGTACATGTATCTTGCCTCATCACTATACTTTCGTGCTGATGGTGCGAGATCTGCTTCAGTATTCTGAGAAATTCCGTTGGAAGCAACATGATCTATGAATTCATTGTTTATTTACCATTTAGCTGGATCCTCAGATGTTAGATTTTTTTTTTAGGGATACCTCTTTCACCTCTTCCTCACTGTTTTGCTCGGCCCCACACTCATCAGATTCAAATTCATCTTTTGTTTCTACTATACCCTCTGAATCTACATCATTGATGGAATTACATTGATTAGCAGTGGACTGACAAGGAGAGGAAAAAGTATCTAACTTTGGTGCACTTGCCAATTGTTCTTCCAGACGCTTTGCTTTTTTCTTGGCAAGTTCTCTGTAGGCAAATCCTCTGAGTTTTTTCTTTTATTCTGACACTTTAATCTGCGAAGAAAAACAAAAACACCAACCACAAATCACAAGGAAACAACATGAAATAACTGTAAAAAAAAGTGCTAGTAGCGCCACCAAAACCGGGAAAGTTAAAAATAAAAAAATACTATATATGTAGGTTATGGTTTTAAAACAACCACACACTATAATAATAAATTGTTTATGGAGTACATTTTACATATAATTTTTAAGTAAAGTTTAATTTTATAGGAAATAGACCCCCAAAATAAATTATTTATAATCAATGTAGAAAAATTTATATAGTTATTGGATTGAAATAATGAAGACCTTGAACTTAAATTGTCAAAAGTAGGCCAAGGATAAATGTATATGATAGGATTATTTTATAGCAACTGACTATAAAAAAGAAAGAGTAAGAATTTAAGTGACAACCTATTTCTCTCCTATAGATCTGAAAATAAAATAAAGATAATTACTTTTCATGAATATTACAAAGTTGGGAAAAATAAAAATAAAATACAAAAATAATGTATGCTGAAAACAATGTGGCAAAACCTTTGGCTTAATATTTGACAAGGTACTGAGACGAGCACTATGCAGGGCACTAAGAAGACAGTTAGTGCCAGAGAGGCTGGTTCGGCTTATAATGGCGTTATATACTGGAACTACATCTAAAGTAGGAGTAGCTGGAGTAACATCACAAAGTTTTGGAATTGATGTCGTTGTGCATCAGGGCTCATCTTTGAGCCCCCTGCTTTTTGTTGTTATCATGGAAGAAATGACCAAAACATGCAGAAGAGGTGACCCCTGGGATCTGTTATACGCTGATTATCTTGTCTTAACAGAGGAGACGAAGGAGGAAGTAGCTGACGTATTTAGGGAGCGGAAAGTAAACGTGGAGGAGAAAGGAATGAAAGTCAGTATGGTAAAGACGAAAATGATGGTGGCGGTAAAGAAGGCAGAGATATATTAAGTACGAAGATATCCTTGCAGTATATGCGGTGGAGGAGTAGGTGTAAATTCCATCCTGTGTGTGTGTGTCTTGCCAGAAATGGTGACACAAGAGATGTTCGAATCTTCGACGCTTAGTCGGAGTAAGGAACTTTAGGTGCCCAACTTGTGCGGGAGAAGTGGCTCTGCGTATGACAGAGACTATTGAGATCGAAGGAAGTGTGGTACATGAGGTTAGTCAATTTTGCTATGTCGGAGATGTACTCGACAGTGAGGGAACTTTAGAGAAAGCCGTTAGAGCTAGAGTCTCAGCGGCTTGGAGTAAGTGGCGAGAGATATCAGGACTATTGGTAAATAAGAGCATACCATTAATACGAAGAAGTCCTGTCTATGGGGCATGCATAAGATCAGTGCTGCTGCGTGGTGGTGAGACGTGGGCTCTGACAGAGAGAGCGAACAACATTCTAAGAAGCTGTGATAGAAAGATGCTGCAGTATATGGCCGTAGTAACATGGAGAGACGGTGTGAGTAGTTCAGAGGTGGCAAGATGGTGTGGCCTGAGGAAGTTGGAGGCAGTCCTGCAGGGGAGAAGACTCAAATGGTTCGGACATGGGGAAAGAAAGGGCGAGGACGAAGCAATTGGAAGGATAAGAAATCTGGAGGTGCCTGGCCGACGACCACCTGGTCGGCCTAAGAAAACTTGGAGAAAGAACATGGAAGAGAATTTGACAAAGCATAATCCGAGGAGAGAGATGGCTCTTGATAGAGGGGAATGGCGGTAAACCGTTGCACGTCTTACATCTTAGAAGCGAGACTGAAAAGACGCTAAAAATGATAACTAACTAACTAAAGTAACTTTGATTGAAGTCTTTAAATAAATAAACTATATAAAGTCTGCCAAGTCGTTTAGAATACTAAATAATAATATTTATCGCGACAAAGAATAAAAAATCACCAAATATTACAAAATACTGATGGTCATCTGACTTGTAAACAAAAGTATTTTGCTTCTTTTTCAGGCATTTGAACCACAACAACCAAATTATGTAACAATTTTCATAAACTGACGCCCCGGGGCTATCCTCCTGCCTCCGTAGGCTCTAACCTAGAAAGCCTATATGGGAAATCCGGCCGTGCTCCAAATTATGTATCCACTTGCAAAATTATATATTAAAAGGAGCGGCTTCAGGCTATGGTACTAATTTCCCCCAGTGCGAACAAATTTTAAGCATAAGTAAGCCCAAAACTGATTAGGAAAGTCATATTTTTTATAAAATTATTAAATTATTAAAAGATCATTTTCGTTGTTTATTTAATCTCAATGTGATCCTTGTGATTTGCACCTTGCTACTAGGTTTCTAATATGTAGAATTAAATTGGTAAGTTTTAGCCTTATATCTCCTCGCAGGCATATATCCATTATACTTCTTTCGTTACGATTGTATTGACTGTACTAAATCCACATTCAACCAAGTGCGATGTTGGAAAGCACAACAGTATGTTACCTAAGAAATAAAAAATTAACAAATTTAAATGTTTAGATAGACTTGTTTGACTACTATTTAGAATAATGGAAAAGAAATTTGGATGTGGATGAGCGTATGAAAACGAAAACCGGAGTTTAAAAGCAAAAGAAAGGAACATAGGAAGACATTCGAAAGCAAGAAGTGCAAAGGACAGCTCAATATAGGCAATCCATATATGCGAAGCCAGTATTAACGATCCGGGAAAATTTGGGAATATCATTCACTTTATATAAACTCAAATTAATACTAAATTATTAAATTTAATATTGAACGAGAATTCAATAATACCACATACAATCGAATCATTAGTGTGACATATGATATTCAAAGAATTCAGGTCAAATTTATCATCAAGGCGTGATACATGAGTACAAAACCCTCTGCTTTCTTCAACTCATTTTAAATTGGAATTATGTTGAGATATTGGTTTGGACAGTGATTTAGCGGATTGCCTAAAGTAATATTTTGAACAATCTAAACATTTAACACAATATACAACGCCAATTAGCGAAGATGCATTCTTACCAAAAGATTTATGCATTGTATTTTCACATTTAACTACAATAAAAATACTCCGATCATCGTTTAATCATAGATTGACAGCAGAACCACACAATTAATCCGGAAAGGAGAGGAAGATTAACCAAGGATGGAGACAAAAGTAGTACAGAAGTGTTCTTATTTTTTAAACAAAGGCGTTGTTCCCTGTTTTTTTGGCTAATTAAAGCCATTTATTTAGGAAATAGGGGAAAACAGAGTTTAGGACAATAACAGAACATTTAGAAATTTCAGTGTCAAATAATTACAGACTCGCCACACGAATCACACGGAGAAACACCTAGATAAAGAGAGTCCTTTTAACTTTAATGTTATGAGAGGAATAAAAATGTATATAAGAAGAAATATTCGGTTAAAGGAATTCAAAAGATTTAAAGGTTGAAGGTTGGCGATGTATCAACAAATCTAGAAAAGTAAGAATTCCATTTTGTTCAAGCTCAATAGTAAATTTAATTGAATGCACATGAGAATTAAGATCATGTAAGACGTGTACGTTATTTAGACTTAGAACAAATGCGTAAAACGTTATCACTGGAGTGAAACACATGAGTATCTCTACTTATTTATTTTCATATGATTTGAATTCATTATTTCATTTAAAAAAATCAATTTGGTTCAATAGCAGTTGTTGTAGGTATTCTCTCTCCTACTTTCATTTTTTTATAAATGTTGGTCTACTTATGTTCAAAAGTAGTCGAAATATTTATTTCCTTTTCCTTGTTGATTTCGTTACATATAATCCTAGATTGACAAATTACTGGACTTATTATTTGCATTATTTTATGTGCATTAGTTACTTATTCACGCATTAATTTATGTTCATCATTCCCTTGTGAATTAACTTTTCCATCACTCACACTCAACTCAATATTTCAGTAAATCCTAAGCGTTGAGTCTCGAAGCCATTGTTCTGTTACAAATGATTTTTTTATAATAAATAAAGAGTTTAAATTGACAACAAACGATACAACTTACAAGTCTAAATTATCCTCCTTGGGCATCAATAGGCTTCAGAACAAGCCTCATACACACCAGAGCAATTTATTGTAAGTGTACTTTTGTTACTATATCTCAATCTAGACTGGACCACGGCAATAACCTGGTGACCCTAGTGTAGTGACATTTTGAAAAGCTCCACAGCCAAGCAGCATCGCCCTCTCACAACAAGGCCTCGCAATTCTCCTCCAATCGGCAAAAAAGAACAACAATAGCACAAAAATCTTTGTCGTTGCCATCACGAAGAGGTTGGAGATGTTTGAGGCCCTTCTATGAGGAAGGTCTCAAACACCACGCTGGACTGCCAACGATCTCTATGAGGGAATTTGTTGATACCACAAGAAATTTGAGGATCAAAGTCCTGAGTGCCACGATGGTTGCAAAAGAGCCACAGCAAAACGGAAAGAAGGGGCAGTAATAGGTAATGTACCCTAAAATGTCTTCACAAACGTCTGCTTGTACATTTTAGACCTCATGAGAAGCAGAAAATACCAAATCTATACGAGGTCGATTATTTCAATCATCACAGCGACAGCTGCAGAGATTCAACAGAATCGTGTGTGCCCCTTAAAAAATGGGGCTACCGTGGCCCCTAGAAAACGTATGGTTAAAGAATATTGACAATTTTCCTCGGTCTTAGGTGGAACTATACTTGGATGTTCCTAATGTGTGAAGTAAAGTCTGCTATTTTGGGTTTCGATTTCCTCTCCGATTATAATCTAATAATTAATTTTAAAATTTCTAAATAAATAGGATTCGCCTTTCAGTTATCTAATTTCCCAATATAGCGATCTATGTATACAGGCCGCGTAATAATAGTGATGAATTAGGGAAATCTAAAACTTAGCCTTCTCCTATCCTTTCTCCATCACATCATAAAATGACCACCAGTCATATGTAGAGTCAAAAAACTGCCTAAGTTGCTTGAGGTAACAAAAAATATTTGGGGTCATTATTGCACGAAGGAAAATTTTAACCTGTAAATCAACCTTTGCATATCCCCTTGACTCAATTCAGAGAAAAATATTATACATACAAAGTACCAGGTAATTATAGATTACTAAATTCAATCACAGGTATATCCTCAGACTGCAGTAATATCACAGTGATTAGGGAATTCCAGCGTCCTCAGACTTTAAAACAATTATAACAATAATTATTCTAATCATTATTCATCGACAGGTTGTGTAAAACGCCGGAACTACCTTTCTTTAATTAAGTCGAATTTTAAAAGGCAAAAGAAAAAACACAGCCCCTCTCTTTTTTAAAATGGGACGTGCCTTCAGAATATTATTTTCAGCAAATCAAAGAATTCATAGCAGAAGCTACTTTTTTGGCACACTTTACAAAGATATTCTCCACCTACTCACAACTGACCCTTTAAATATTGGAGTAGGAGCAATCTTAGAGCAACGATGCAACGGAGATTGGAAAATAATGTCATTTCAGTTATACGTTCAAGGAAGCAGAAATCAATTATTCAACATTCAGCAAAGAGTTATTAAGCATATTTTTACTAAAAAACATTCTAAATAGACGTTGGAAGGAATAAAGTTTCTTTCCATTCTCACGCAACAAAGCATTTACCAAGCAGGCATGCGCCATTGATTACTTAAGCCAATTCACTCATGACATAAGACATATTTCGAGTAAGAAATATCCGACCGACGCCTTCTCCAGAACTACAATTACCAAAACTCCCCTCTCTAATTACACTCATCCTGTGATGCACAAAATGAAAACCCTATTCATTCAGTCAGCCTGATTTTACCAGCTATTCCATCATTTGCAATACTGGATTACGAAGACTCGCCCAATATACAATCCACAGATGAGGAATTGATTAATTAGCAATAGGGTTCTTCAACTTCGCTTAACCTACACAAAATAATTCTGCCCCCATCTCACAACACTATTGTTTGCAATATTTCCCAAGGTTTAGTGAAAACATACCAGACTCCGGTCAACCTAGACATTAGGCCCGATGCAATCCACCGCCTCCCCAGACATATTCGAAGACCACATAAGATAGAATGTGTCATCAAACTCAATTTATTCCGAGACATCAGAACTAAGATGTCTTATGAATGTCCTGATCGTTATTAGCCTCCCCCTTCCCACGCCTGGTTTTCTCTGTTAAATGTTTTTTCCTCATTCAGTAATAGTCAAGGAATTAATGGAATCCCAACCGTCATTATTGTATTTTTCTTGTATTTTTATCATTGTATCGACCAAACCTTTTTCAATGTAGACGCCGAGAACAATCAAATTAAGTTATAATTTCAATTTATATATTATGGATTGCGCATCGACAACCATTCTAAATAGCTCGGTGTCTATGGCGAAAAGTATCAGCTTACCATTGTTATTTTTATTATAAGGCTGTACTATTAATTCACAAATCTTCGAACTAGACGTCCCTTATAACAGACATGTGTTTTTTTCTTTCATCTAAGGTACGCAGTCATTACAGCTCATCAGCGCCAAGTTGGTATATAGACAAATTCATCATTGTATTCATGAAATGAATTAGCGCAGCATATTCCATAAATTTGTACAGGGTCACTAAAGCTTAAAGCAACATCTGCTTCATATATTAATATCGGAATGGACAGTGCGTCCGTGATCAGCAGTTCAGCCCAAAAAATTGTTTAGAAAGAATGTTTACGCTGTTTAGAAAAAATACTCGTCACCATTTTATAAACTACAATATTCTTCTTCTAGTGCCATAGTAACCATTTCTCTGTTTAATTATGATTGGCTGATTTTATGGATCAATTATTAAAGTTTCATTTTATTTTAATTATCTAATAAGCTCGTGACAGTGACAAATTATTAGGCTTATTCATAATTTTAATTAATTTACTGCAATACATACTCGTATTTACTAATTAATTTGAATTCATTAGTCAATTTACTTTTCCATCACACCCGCTGAATTCAGTTCTACCTTAATTCCTAAGAGTTGAGTCTCAAAACCATTGTTTTATTACAAGGGATTTTATTCGAAATTAAAGAGTTTAAATCTACAAGTCTGAATTATCCTCCTTTTGCAAAAGAAACAACCATCAATAGGGCTCAGATGGAGCTGCGATCTTCCAGTGTACTTTAAAGTGGTAAGTGGTCTTGTGTAAGTACATTTCAATCTCGACCGGACCACGCCATATACATATACGAGTATGTAGCTATAAATCTTAGCACTAATTTGAAAGAAATTTATTATACATATATATCTATCTATCTATATATCTATATATATATATATATATATATATATATATATATGTATATAATGAAAAAACTAACAAAGTAGCACGTGTGGAAAGCAATAATATGAAAATTAACCCACAGGAAAATGAAAAGATGAATCCAAGCACTTTCGAACTATATTTGTAAGTTTATTTTCAAGGAATAGCATGAAAATGGAGAAGACAACCTTATATAGGGTACAAAGATACGAAGGAAACGACCATCACATAGGACAAACCAATGGAAAAAACAGAAAAATACCAGGAAAGAGAACAATAAGCGACTAATACCAGACATACGCATCCCTAAAAAGATATACACACAACAACGCCATGCATATGAATGGAATATGGTGGGTGAAAAAAATATTTTAAAGGATTATATATTATCATTAAAGGGAAAACATTTAGGGCTAAGAGTTAATCTACAGTCACAATAGAGACACGTGGTGGGGGAGGCCATGCGAATGATATTACACTAATAAAGAGTGACAACAGGCTGCATTATGAAGTTATTTCATTTAGTACAAGTTTTTTTAAAACAGGGTCGAGTTTAAATAAGCCAGGGGAGATATTTATATTAGGCAAGATGCCAATTAATGAACACTCGACAATATTTCCTTTTGTGAAATCAGCGGAATGATAAAGGAATTTTGCAGAGTTCCAGTCAATGGGGTGGTTATTTTCGGATAAGGGCAAAAATAAAGCGCTGTTTATTTTACATCTTCTAATATTATACTTATGTTAGTAAATTCTAGTTGATGAAGATTTACCAGTTCGCCCGAAGTAAGGTAAATTACAAATAGAACATTTTATAGAATATACTCCACCTTTTTTCCTTGCATTATTGTGGAATAACATTTTATATAAAGTGGATTAATATCTAAAATTTACAGAAAAGGTGCTTCCAAGTACTTTCGAACTTTATTCAGTTCATTCTCTAGGATGATTACAAGAGAAAATAATGTAATAAGGGTATATATAAGCTAACTTATATCTGGAGCTCTTTGAAACAAGACTCCTCCCTACTACCCTTGACTTCCCTATTAAGACGGGTCATACTCTAGAATTTTATGAAAATAGTGATGAGTGATATAAAAATGATGAATATTGGTGAAAAGAACATACTTTTGGCAGAAAAGTTGAATTCTGATTGATTTAACCTACATCAATTTGAAGTTGCAATATTGTTAGTTCTGGGTCATTTACTATATTTTACTATTATTTTAGTTACCCATAAAAGATAAAATTTACCGTTTTCTATCGTCAATATAGTCTGAAAGATATTTGTCTAAAAAAAATGTAAAAATGTATTAGAGAGACATGAGATTAGGAAACCTGTTAAAAATGACCCTTAATTTAGTTTGGTCTAACTCCAAAATTGCAAGTAGTCAGTACTCATTACTCAGTGGAAGGCAATATTCCAGTAGTATTGCCAGTTTTGGTAACTATTGTAACTGGTAAGTGTTTATAGAGCATTTAAATTTTATTTGAATGCTAGTAAAGGCTGTGGATCATTTTAAGATAGCATATAATTATTTGGTAGAGATTATTTCTTAATCTAAGCGCCATCTTTTCATTTAAAGATATACCTGCGATTAGTGTGACAATGGCGAAAATCAAGACAAGGTCCAAATCAAGTTCTCATCTGACTAATTTTGTTGGGACTGGGCAAGAGCTGATGGTGTCTGAGTTACCAACAATAAGAGCTATTTTGATATACGGCATCTACCTGAGAGAGCAAAGTGAAGATGACGGGAGAAATTATGAAGTGGACCAGCTGGTAAAAGACATGTATCAGGGCTTGATTAATCAGTGGACCAAAGTTAATGCTCTCTTTAAACCACCTGTTGTAAATCAAAAGGTCACAATAATATCAAAGATTAAGGAGATGTGGAAGGAGGCAGTAAAAGTTTCCCTTGGTAAAGGAAAAATTGAAGTAAAAGAGAGGTTTATTGCAAAACTAGATAAGTTATTTGATATATTGACATGCAAATGTGATATTTCGAGCTGTGGGAAAGTAGGTTGTAATGGCTGTGAGACTGAAGCACACATTAACTGCTGTTGTAGTAAAGAGAAAAAAATACCTACTAGGGAACTGGCCTTTATTAAAGGACAAAAGAAGAAGGTTGGAAGTAAAGGTACCTTCCAAATTGGAAGTCCTGATATTCCAGAGTATAATAGACAATTACGAGCTTCAGAAAGGAAAGAAAAAGAAAGAATAGCAGAAAGAAAGAGAAAAAGTAAGGAGGAAAGCGCTGTTTGAGCAGGAAAAGCAGCAAGAAAAGGAATCGAGCATTTTTTGGACGAAGGTGAAGATCTGAAGGTAGAAAATTCTGATGGTAACAACAGTTTGGGTGATGAATAACTTTTGAAGCTGTCTAAGAGCCGGAATCTTCCACCAAGAATAGTAGGAATTATGATGAAATTCCAAATATTGCTTTTGCTAGTATAAGCTATGATGTCGGATTGAGACCAACTGCATCTATAGCAACAGAAGCTTTAATAGATGCTGGATTCATTACTGAGGAAGATACAAGTAAAGAAAGTGATAAGAATAAAGTTAAGAGAGCACATGAAAACCTAATGACAGTTATTGAACATAAGTTTGAGGAAAACTTAAGGAAGGATGGGGGAATTTCTTGTGTTCTCTTTGATGGACGATTTGATGTGACAAATTTTATGATGGAGAGGCAAGTGACAAATTGTTTCCAGCAAAAACAAAAGAGGAGCATTTCACTGTCATCAGTGATCCTGGGAGCAATTACCTCTTCCACTTTATCCCAGAAAAGGCTCTAAAAGAAAAATCACATGCAGAGAAGATTGCTAAGGCTATGTTTGGATGGCTGAGGGAAAGGGGTTTGGATAAAAGCTTAATGGCCATTAGAAGGAGACTCCACGAATGTAAACGCAGGTGTAAATGCTGGAGTAATGCGAAAAATGGAGCTCCATTTGGGAAGAAAGCTTGTTTGGTTGGTCTGTAACCTGCACACTGGGTAACTCCATCTCCGTCATCTAATTATCAACCTGGATGGCCCAACAATATCTGACAACAGATATTCCATACCAATAGGAAAGCTCCTTGACTATGTTACAGACTTGGATATCAACCCAAATTTCACTCAAATATCTTTAGGTCCTCCTCTTACCAAGATACCTCAGGAAGTGGTGCAAGATCTTTCCACCGATCAACACTACGGCTATAGAATTGTATTAGCAATCAGAGATGGAGTGCTTCCTACAGGGCTTTCTCTATTGGACATAGGACCAGTAAATCACAGTCACTGGCCGACTACAGCTAACAGACTTCTTCGGCTGTGGGTGTCAAAGCATGGGTTCGAAGGAAAAGCCTTTAAGAATCTACGACTGATTGTTGAGTTTATCATTGGTGTATATTACCCATGCTGGTTTAACGTTAAGATTAAGCACTCTTGGACCGAGGGACCTATGCACATTCTTTATCAACTTCACTGCCTTAAATCTCAGAGGAAGGAGGATTAGCTTGGTATGCATACGGTGAAGCCATCCTCCAAACCCTTCTATGCCCTGAAGATCAGGCGGAGAGAAATAAAGGGGTGAAAAAATCTAGACCATCAGGAAAAAGGGGACTCAGATACCCAACTGGGAGACTCCTTTGTAAGCCTTAGAAGGAAACCAGACGTCAGTTGTGATGCTACCAGGATTGGAGATCTGATCAATTGGTCAGAGGATGTCTCTGAGCCACCTCTCACTTGCTCTTTATGTACTTCTGAATTGAAAAACTTCATTGATTCTCCTATAAAAGTACCTGACTGACCTTGTCACACACAGAGCATTGAGAGGGTTGTAAGAATGGTGACTGAGGCTTCTTCCAAGTATTTCTCACATGAAAAGAGGGATGGAGGAATCAGGGATCAAGAGATAAGTAGACGTCTGATGTTCAGGAATAAGTCAAAGCAAGATTTTTGTGCTCTGGTGAAGTTTAACTTTTGAATATGACCCAAAGTGACCCATGCAGCTATATGTGGAGTTTTGCATACACTTTTATCACTCAATAAACATGTAAATTTGAAGTGACTTTGTGTTTGTGTGTACTTGGATTAAATAAAAATAGGTTACATAAGCTCGTGACGAAAGGGAAAAATTTACTTTTATTAAAATGGAAATTGATGTAGGTAGAAGCAATTGTGTAACAAAATAAAGTTCTTTTCAAAATCTACACCAAAAAATCTATCATTTAAGCACCCCTCATCAAAGGATTTAATGAAAATATATGGTTGCCCTAAAGTATGACCCGCCCTACTTCCCTATTGTTTGGTACAGGAATATTGATGTCATTTGTCTGTGGTCTAATTGTAAAGATGTTAATAGCTTTCTTACCAAACTTAATTTACTCGTTCCTTCAACTAAATTTACCAATAAGTTTGAAAATAGAACACCGACTGGTTTTAAATACTGCGCATAGTCCCAGAGTCAAACGGTCCGTTTTTTCCTCTATGTTTTTAGGGGCTTTACGATTTGTTAGTCCTGAATATATGGATTGTAAATTCTCCAATATCTTTGAAATTGGCCATAAACTATGTTACCCTTATCCCTTTCTTCTAAACTGTATTTCCTCCGCAAAAAGGACGTTCTATAATACAGCTCCTGCTATCCCTTTTAATGTTAAAAACATTTTGGTTTTACCCTTGTCTGTTTGTTTCATTGACCTTCCCCGTCTTTTAAAAAACTTTAACATTTCAGTTGCTTTCAAATACGAGTCAACTATAAAAAAACATTCTAGTTTACAATAATTTTAATAATATTGGGGAAGTCTATGCGGTCGAATGTTCTGTTTGTTCAAGTAAATATTTTGGACAGACAGGAAACCAATTTTCTGTCCGTATTAATCAGCATAAATATAATGTTAGGAGAACTGTAAATAATAATACGTTTTTTGTGCATATGTCCGAAAATAACCACTTAATTAATTGGAATTCAGCAAAATTTATTTTTCGCTCAAATGACTCAATTAAAATAAACCTTGGTGAATGTTCATGTATAACCCAATTTAATAACTTTAACATTTCTCCTGGCCTTTTAAAATTGATGCTGTTATGAAAAAACTCCAATAACTTAGACCGATTTTAAATGTGAGTTAAGTTTAAGGGTCTAATGATTTTTTTCTTTTTCTTTCAGATTTAATAACTTCAGTCTTTGGCAATTTCAACCATGGAAAGATTAACAATCGAACAACGTGTTAAAGTTATCGAAGCCTATTACGAAAATGGACGTTCAAACAGAAACGCATTTCGGGCACTTCGTGAATTATCTGATCAACATAATCGACCAACCGAGAATGCAATTGGGAAATTTGTTCGTAAATTCAAACAAACGGGGTTGGTGGCAGATATGAAAACGCCATTGCGTGCTCGTTTACGCCGTTCACCTGAAAACATTGCTGAAGTGCGCGAGAATGTGGCCGAAGATCCAGACACCTCTATTCGTCATTGCGCGCAGGAATTGAACCTCTCCACAACAACGTTACATCGAATTTTCACAAAAGATTTATCTCTACACGCTTACAAAATTCAATTGACACAAGAACTGAAGACTGATGACCATTTGAAGCGCCGTACATTCGCCAATTAGGTGCACGAGCAAAGACAAGCCGATGATGCTTTTTCGCAAAAACTCATCTTTAGTGATGAAGACCAATTTCATCTTGGTGGATTCGTTAATAAGCAGAATTGTCGCATTTGGGCTGATCAAAATCCCAGGAAGATTGTTGAAAAGCCACTGCATCCACAAAAGGTCACTGTTTAGTGTGCATTTTTTGCTAGCGGATTCATTGGGCCGTATTTCTTTGAAAATGATGCCGAGAATTCTGTTACGGTGACAGGCGAGCGATACCGTGTTATGATAAGCAACTTTTTATGGCCTAAATTGAATTCTATGGTGGATGTCGAAGATTTGTGGTTTCAACAGGACGGCGCCACATGCCACACAGCCAATGCAACAATGGCTTTATTTAATGAAAATTTCCCAGGTCGCATCATCTCTCGAAACAGCGAGGTCAATTGGCCACCACGATCATGTGACTTGACGCCTTTAGATTTCTTCCTTTGGTGTCATCTCAAAAGTAAGGTCTAGGCCAACAAGCCAACAACAATTCAACAGCTGAAGGATGAGATAATAAGACATATTGGGGAGATCGAGGAGCAACTATGCAGAGACATCATCAAAAGTTTTGACCATCGAGTGGAGGTGTGCCGCTTAAGCCTTGGCGGACATTTAGGCGAAATTATTTTTCATCCATAATTGCCAATAGTGAAATCAATAAATTTTTACCAATAACACTGTTTTATTTACTGCTAACTTCGATCCGTCTTAATAGAACACTCGTTATATATATATATATATATATATGGAAGCTAAGTAGAGGTAGCATGTCTTCTATGGCAGCAGGTAGATGAGAGGAGAAGGGCGAGTATAAACAGACTTATACTTCGGTGGCTCATCTACTTCACCTTTCTTTATGGAGAGGGGGAATACGCTCGAGTTAACCGACAGCAAGCAGACGCAGAGCAAAGAGTCGTTACGACCTGCGCCCTTAATTCAAGTCAAGTCATATATATATATATATATATATATATATATATATATATATATATATATATATATATATATATATATATATATATATATATATGAATCCAGCATACCGCAAGAAACAGAAAAAACATGAGTTTTTCTTCGGAAAATTTAGTTCCTAATTCGAAAAACTTTGTACAGGGGTGGGGTTCGAACCGTACACATTGAGGCAGCGAGCAACGGCTTTGATCTCAATTTTACCGCCCATTAGACCACTCGGCTACATGGAAGACCAAAAATCTTCCGAATAAACAAGATTCTAAGGCACGCTTCGCCAGGTCAATCTGCATTATAAAAAAAGAGAGAAATTACTTGGGAATTCAAAGGACAGAGGAGAAATTGAAGCAAACACGCGGTTGCTCGCTGCCTCAGTGTGCTTTGTTCGAATCGCACCCCTGTACGGAATTTTCCCAATTAGGAAGTAACTTTTTCCAAAGAAAAACTATCTTGTTTTCTGTTTATTGTGGCATGCTGGATTCATTTCATTATTCTTTCGCACTCATGAAAGATTTATACATTATATATATATATATATATATATATATATATATATATATATATATATATATATATATATATATATATATATATATATAGTACAAGAAAGAGAAATTGGACGTGAATGAGCAATGAGACAAGAAACAGGAGTTTTTTAGAGGTAAGAGAAAGGGACATAAGAAGAAGACTAGAATCAAAGAGAGCAGAAGGCGACACAATGAAGGCAATCCTTTACCGAGAAGACAGAGATTATGCCAGGGGAAAAAAAAGTTTGAAATTCCTGGCCGGGACTCGAACCCGGGTCTATTGATGCTGGTCAGATGCTCTACCGCTAAGCTACCAGGCACAGGACTCTACTTCACCCAAAGCGTTAGCCCATCACACCCAGTATCTCTCTTAGTTAGGAACCTCCAAGGAATTTTTATCCACATCCTCTTACCCGCTCACAATTTAAAGGCCCATCCCCCATGTCACATTTGCGTCCAATTTCTCTTTCTTGTACTGTATTGTTATATAGTCTGCATGCAATGCAAGGAAGGTTCTGCACCTTTCTTTCTGTCTTCAAAATTGTTTTGAAAGGCAGAAAATAAATATGGCGAAAGTCCTGTAGTGGTTGTTATCACCCGTAAAACTTGCATTGTTCCTTCTTATATATATATATATATATATATATATATATATATATATATATATATATATATATATATATATATATATATATATATATTATATATATATATATTATATATATATATATATATATATATATATATATATATATATATATATATATATATATATATATATATTACAAAATGATATTAGACACATCATCAATTTTGAAAAGCAAAATTTAAATAGGTTTACTAAGATTATACACCTATTTTTCAGAGTATTGATGCTGTCTTTTATGTGTATCTTTAGCGTTTGTAACCAATTTATGGGGGTATCTAACTTATGTGAAGGTGAATTAATGACTGATCCCAATAGATGATTTCTTTACTGTGTTCTTACTTTGGCTAGATTTACTGAAGGTTTAGGGTAATCGAGGTAAAGAAGGACGTTGCAAAAATATAAATTATTTTTTTTAATATTGGTCTATAACGAGGCAAGCGGTACGTCACGATATTACCCTGTGGGTGACTAGCAGTCTATATATACTCAACGCGAAGTATTAAATTCTGGAGCGACGAGACTTGCTAAATTTAAAAGGAGTTCCGTAAACACTAATACTGATATGACAATATTTAATGAAAAATATAATGCTTAATTATCCCTATTCCTTTCATTGCTTGCCTATATATACAGTTTCTTTTCTAGGAAGGCATGGCCTAGATTCGACTCGGAGACATCTGTCGTCGGGGCTCATTAGTTCCACCAACTAAGGGCGGAGTTTTGCACGGCTGTGTATCACAATTTGCTTACATCTTCCAGCTAATCTAGTTATTCTAAGACCCGATTTTTTAAGAACTGTTTTTATTCAGGTAGGTGTTCCGTAGACTTCCATCTTCTGATAATTTTATCCCTAGATGTGAGTTGTTTGTTTATTCGTTTCCTCTTGTTGACTTAGGTATCTTGACCTTTTATCCCTTTTCTTGCGTTCTCCCTTTTTGTATTTCCCTCGCGTTGGGATTTAATAAGACCATCGCGCATCTATTTTGTGGAGTTTCTTGCTGGGCCTATTGAATCCTGCAACTTGGTACCAGTAGCCTACCTATTACATAAATCGATCACCACACATCATCTCGCTTATCTCTCTAGATATTCCAGCTGAATTCACTAGTAATGATGTTTCCTAGAAATTTTTCACCATCTTTATTAATGAATTTTGCTGCATTCTCTGTAAATAAGGCCAGATACTAATGAAGGAATTGCCTATTGTAGTTAAACTTCTTTTATTAATTGACTATTTTTTCGATGATAGTTTTATAGTTGTCAGTGTAAAGGAAAGGGAAGCCCCCAAAAAATATCTCCTCAATTTGTTTCATGAATTCCTTCCCTCTCTCTATCTTCTAAGTATAACTCCACGTGGAGTAACAACGAACCCAAAGGAAAAAAAAGAAGAAAGAATTTGAATACCCGTCAGCTGCCTTACAGGCGCAGTTAATTAAGTTGGGCGTGCTAAAAGCTTTTATCCCACCGAGAAAACGCTAATCTCCGTAGTCTGGAGGCTGCTAACCGAAAGTTTCCCGGCTACATTGTAAAACGACCCTTGCTTGTATCTCCCGTTAATCGACCCACTTTCCGACCACTAAACATTCCCTCCGTCTAACTGATTTTAGTAATATTCCATTTAATAACTGATTAACGAGCTATTAACGTTCCCAAAATGCCCATTAATCTGTATTCTGTCAGATTTGTTCTTTATTTAAATTATCTGTAGTTTTCTTATGTATATTGACTAGTGACTTATTAAAATTATATTTTAGTTTTCACTCTTTAAATATACCTCTGAACTGCAACTTGGTAAACTCATTAAACGATATCGGCCCCTGTAGTAAATCGCACTCTTATACCTCGTAATCAACGGATTACTCTTCAGAATTGAATGTACTTGTACATAGCGAATAGCGAAGGCCGCGTACATACATTAGAGCTTATATGTATATATTTATATTTTCTTGGCTTTTATCTCTTTCCTCCCAACCAATAGATAAATATATATATATATATATATATATATATATATATATATATATATATATATACAGGGTGTCCACAAAGTCTGGGTACACAGGAATTTTAATATTTTATTTATTTATGTTATTTTTCCTCCCCAGATCGAAATAAATAAAATATTAAAATTCATATGTATCCAGACTTTGTGGACACCCTATATATATATATATATATATATATATATATATATATATATATATATATATATATATATATAATATATATATATATATATATATATATATATATATATATATATATATATATATATATATATATATAGTGATCCCTCACTACTTCGCGGTTCAACTATCGCGGATTCACGACTTCGCGGATTTTTAAAATATTTATATGGAAAATATATCGCGGAGTTTCTGGAAAATTCTAGAAAAATCGCGATATATGAACACCTAAAATTTTCATTAAATCCATTAAAATATTAATGGAATGAAACTTTCAAAAAGGTTATCTCCAAAGGTGGACATAAGCCCGAACAAGTTTTTAATATGGACGAGACGGGATTGTTTTGAAAAAGAATGCCATCGCGAACTTTCTTGTTCAAAGAGGAAGCAAAAGCCTCTGGCTTTAAAGCATACAAGGATCATGTGACCCTAGTGATGTGTGGCAATGCTGTGGGATTTTTGTTAAAGCCAGGACTTAATTACAAGTCTAAAAACCCAAGAGCTTTAAAAAATAAAAACAAGAATTTGCTAACCGTACATTGTATGCACAATCCAAAGGTGTGGATAACGAAAATGCCGACCTTCTACTGGTTCCCCTACTGTTTTATCAGGCAAGTCAAGGTGTATCTATTAGAGAAGGGCTTGCCATTCGCTGGTGGCCACGCTACTGATATGTCTCATGAGGGCATTTAGATTTAGTTCCTGCCGCCCAACACTACGTCACTTATTCAACCAATGGACCAGGGGGTTATCAGGGCGTTCAAGGCCCTATACACGAGGAATATCCTGGCGAACCTGGTTGCTTCTGTGGATGCCGCTCAAGAAGACGAAGAGAAAAATTTTAACTTGAAGGTATACTGGCGGCAGTACACAATTGCTACGTGCCTCCAAAATATCCAGAAGGCATTGCAAGAAATGAAGCCTGCCACCATTAACGCGAACTGGAAGAATTTGTGGCCCGCAACACTCCGCAGTACAGAAAGCTTTGCAGTCGGCTGCGATCATTGGAGGCAATGGCCTTGCATACATGACCACGCGAGACATCGACGAGTTATAAGACTGCCACTCCCAGCCGCTAACCGACGAACACCTCAAAGACTTGACGAAGTCGGCCAGCGAAGAAGATGAAACGCGGCAAGAAACGGAAGAAGTTGTCGACCAAACTGGCTTGACTTTGGAACGGCTGGCCAAGCTCTGCAACCTGGCTAAAGAATTGAAAGGGGGTCACAGGAGTGGAACGACGATATGGTTCGTTCTGTGCAATTTTGCAACAAGGTCGACGAAGTCATGAATCCCCACAAGATGCTCTTTGAACGGAAAAAGAAGCAGCGGCAGCAATTTCCTATCACAATGTTTTTGCAGCCTCGCATAAAAGAGCCTGTTCCTGCTGCTACTACTACAGGTGCACCTTCGGAAGAAGTGGAAGAGGTGTCCCTGGAAAGGGCACCGCCGTCTGAAGAGACGTAAAATACAATCATCGGCTGCACAGTAGAAAACATTATCAACTTCATCATCATCATTTCTACTGCGCAGTAAATTCATCACCATCATCATTCAACTTCTTTTGTGGTAAGTACAGTAACAATCTTTATTTTTTTTAATCTGAAGTGTTATTGCTAAACAGTTGTCATTGTTATTAATAGAGTACTGTACTGTAATGGGTAGGTTATTAACAGTACAGGGAGGAAGTACAAATACACGTTAAATAAATACTGTAAATATGGCGCCCCTACTTCGCAGAAATTCAGTTATCGCGGCCAGTCTCGGAACCAATCTACCGCGATAAACAAGGGATCACTGTATATATATATATATATATATATATATATATATATATATATATATATATATATATATACGTATTGTCTAGGGAGGTGACCTATTCCTCGACAGTCAGCCCTGTGCTTTCTTAGCAGTTCATTACATACGCTCTTAAATCTTTCCTACGCTTCCAATTGTAACTTCTTTATAGTAGTTTGAAATTCCTTGTTTAGCAAGAAGTTGACGAACATTAGGGCCGACACAAAATCCTTCCTTTACTTTCACTTAACTAAGTTTCTAGAATTTGCCTTTTAGATATGCGAAAGATTATTGATCATTCTTTAAGGCCTAGTTAATTTTTTTCTTGAAACCTAATATTATGTGAAATGGGCCAAATTATTTTTTATTTACTAACTAGTTGTCCATGACGTCCTTGCTAACCGACCGACTTATGGCTCTGATCTCATCTCTGATGGCTTCCTTAAGCTCCGCGATGGTCCTGGGTCACCCTGCGTACACTATGTCTTTAAGGTAGCCCACCAAAGTTCTCTTTCAGCCAATCTCGGGACAGGTTTGAGGTGTGGGAGCTTGCTCCATCTTGCTGGAACCAGAACTTCACAATCAGCGACGGGAACAGGGTCTGCAGCTCCCTCTTGAAGGTTTCGAGGACCTCAGCATATCGCTCTTTGGTGACTGTCACTGTCGCGCCAGATTCCCCAAAGAAGATGAGTCCGATGATGCGTGTGGCTGATATTGCAGTCCATACCGTGCACTTATGGAAATGTAGGGGCTTGGTGGCTACCTCATTTGGTCTGGAGGTCCCCCAGAAGACATTTGTCTTCGAGTTTACCTTTCCTTCGAGATGAAAGTGAGCTTCATCTGAGTTCCAAAGAAGGTTAAGGGAAGTTGGGGTCTCCTGAATCCTCTCCAGTATCTTGACTGCCATAGCCTTTCTCTGTTCCTTGTCTGAGGCCATAAGGGTCAGTTTCGTCTGTATTCTGTATGGGTAGGCCTTTACATCCATTACTAGCATTCTCCTGCAAGTCTCACGGGATATACCGAGGGACTGAATTCGCTTGCGCACAGAGCGTTTTGGACCCTGTTGAACTGACTCTCTCACGCTCTCGACCAGCTCAGCTGTACGCTTCCCGGGGTGTCCTGAATGGCTTAGACGGTTGTCACTGGCTGCATTGAGGTTCTCCACTGTCCCCTAGTTCTCAAAGTGGTCCACCCAGTCCTGAATTCTGCTCTTGGAGGAGGCTTTTTCACATTCGAACTGATGCACCAAAAAGTGTCCTGCACTTTCTTGAACGAGCCAGTCTTGTAGTAATGTTTGACGCAGTATATTCTTTACTGGAGCTCCCTTTGAGATCTAGTTGTGTTCACAGGCGTTGCTTCTGTCATGTCCTGCAAAGTAAGGGTGATTAGTGAAAGAATGAAGGATATATTACAAAAAGTGTGTGCAAGCCCTTTTTGGAGGGAGGGCGGGTGACCCTCTATAAGTCATCCTGCACATGCTTCTCGGCAGAATCTTCTGAATCAGAAAGTAATATTTCGGCTGGTGGTTGTGTTATTGTTATTCATTGTGATTTCGCATGAGTGAGGTACTGGGCGGATGGCAGAACAAAGATTAGGAAATACACTTGGTAGCTTCGCTGGGAATTAATATATATATATATATATATATATATATATATATATATATATATATATATATATATATATATAAATATATATATATATATATATATATATATATATATATATATAAAGAAGAAGGGGCAAATGCAAGTTCTGCGGGTGATAACAAACACCACAGGGATTTCGCCATATTTATTTTCTGCCTTTCAAAGCAATTTGGAAGACAGAAACAAAGGTGCAGAAACCTTGCATTGCAGACTATATAACAATAGTACAAGAAAGAGAAATTGGACGCGAATGAGCAATGAGACCAGAAACAGGAGTTTTTTTAGAGGTAAGAGAAAGGGACATTACGTCGCTCTCAGCAAAGGACACAATTATAGTTTTGATGTTAGTAGACACGTTTTTATTGTTTTAACATATTTATATATGTTTAAATTATAATATAATCAATGTGGCCACCCTCGTCCCTGAGCACACGCTCCATGCGAGACCTGAAGGCTGTGCACAGGCTGCGGAGGAAGTCTTTCCTCATGCTGGCCCACACGCGGGTGAAGGAGGAATTTAGATCGCCGTCGTCATTGTTGCGGACCTTGCAGGCTTTGCCTTCGACATGCGCATACACGCTATAGTCGAGGGGATTGAAGTTAAGACTGTGGTGGCCAAAAATCCGCGACCTGAATTTCATTTTCAACCCCAACCACTATTGCACTGCCTTGGCCGTGTGAGCCGAGGTACCGTCCCGCTGAAAGATTTAGTCCGCCTTCTTCGTGATCTTTGTCACCCAGCGTAGGGCTTTCGTGGCCAGGATGTTCCTGTAATCTGCTGAGGTAAGTCTGTAACATGCCTGAACCACATCGGCGGCATCTTCTCGCCATTCGAAGCCACGACGCCAAGCATCATTATGGGGGCAGGGTGCTTGGACCGGGACACGTAGCGGACCTCGACGAAGTTCTAACTGAAGCTTACTACGCGTTTCTTCAGCTTGTTGATGATTCAATCGATCGTGAAGGTTTCTTCATCAGAATAAATGTAAATTCAATTGCGATGACTCTTCAGGTCTTTGAAAACGCCATGGCACCATTCCCGAAGTTGTTCTCGCATACAGTCGGTGAGCAGAGGCCTTTTCACACACTTCAAATCTTGCCAACCTCCTCCTTGAAGAACGTGGACACTGTGGCCATTGAGCTATTCGTCTTTTTCGCGAACGCTATGATTTTGAGCTTCGGTGAACTTTCGAGGTCTTACCCGTATTTGAGCCTCTCTGTAACTAAAGGGACGGTTATCTGGCTTACGTTGAGTTGCTTGGTGATGTCGGACTTATTGCGGCCCTGGCGCAAGAGAGCAGAGATCTCAATTTTTTTCCTTTCCATCTAGACGTACACATCTGCACTAATGGGAAAGAGGTTTTAATACCACATCCGAAAAAAGTATAACTGTATGATAAAAACCACCGAGTGTAACAGAGCTTTTGCAAAAACTGGTATATATAATATTTTTTCTTCGAAAATAGTTATTTCCTACTTCGAAACATCCAAGCTTGGGTAGAATTCGAACCAAGTACACTGAGGCAGCGATCAACCGCTTTGATCTCAATAGACAAGCTTTTAAGGCACGCTTCACAAGGTCAATCGGGACTGAGAAAGAGAGAGAAATTAATTGGGAATTCAAAAGACAAAGAAGAATTTGAGTTAAACACGCGGCGATTATACAAAGTATATCTCTCATGAGCGCGAGGAATGATGACAAATTCTCTCTTGGGATTAAAACAAGCACACTAAGGCAGCAAGAAACCGTTTTGATCAAAGCGGTTTCTCGGTTTCTTGATCGATTCTCGCCCCAGCTCGGATTTTTCGAAGTAGGAAATAACTATTTCCGAAGAAAAAAATATTACGTTTTCTCTTTTTTGTGGTGTGTTGGATTTATTTCATCATTCCTCGCGCTCATGAGAGATATACATTGTGTATTCGCCGCGTGTTTAACTCAATTTTTCGTTTGTCCTTTGAATTCGCAATTAATTTCTCTCTCTTCCTCAGTCCCGATCGATCTTGCGAAGCGTGCCCTAAAAGCTTGTCTATTCGAAAGATTTTTGGTCTTCCGCGTAGCCGAGTGGTTAAAGGCTCGGTTTAATTGAGATCAAAGCGGTTACTCGCTGCCTCACTTTGCTTGGTTCGAATCTCATCCCAGCTCGAATTTTTCGAAGTAGGAAATCATTATTTCCGAAGAAAAAAATATTCTCCCCTTTCTCTTTCTTGTGGTGTGTTGGATTTATTTCATCATTCTCTCGTGCTCCTGATATATATATATATATATATATATATATATATATATATATATATATATATATATATATATATATATATATATATATATATATATATATATATATATATATATATATATATATATATATCGAGGGGGCCAGCAAAAAAATCAGTAAATTCAAACTTAAATATATCCGTCAAATATAGTTGGATATAAATGTAGTTTCGTATACAACTTATATGTAATTTTTATCACCTTTGAAAATCTCAACAATATCTCTATAATAGTTTTGCTACAATTCGAAAAAATAAAATAGACACTCAAAATTTTGCTTGCTGATTGCTCCCGACAAAGAATAATGTCTAGAAAATATCAAAATCAATATACCATAGAGCCATCAATCGCGTTTTAACGGAAGAAATACATTTTCTAATATCAGAGAGTGTTATGTTATCCCATTCAAGAAGAATCTTTCCCTTAATTTCAGATTCATTAAATTTATTTTTAGTCGCGTGCGACTCTATATCTCAGTATGTCGGTGGGTGGGTCGGTCTGTCGGTGCCCGTTTTAATTTTTTTTGTTTTGGACTAACATTGTAACTATTCTTCCGATTCTAAAGAAATTTGCAACCCTATTCGGCCGATTCTAACGAAAGTTGAAACCCTTATGTTGTTGTACATTTTTCTCGAATAATATAATTGCCAAGGTCCTCCCAAGGTTAGTTCGAGAATTATTGAAATTTTTGAAGGTCGTAAAGTCCTAAATCAGAATAAGTGAGAGCACGCGACTCTGGTCAGCAGACCTTGTTTCTATCACTGTAAACTTTTTCTTGAAGTAAATTTCATATGGAATAGTCCATAGAGTTACAGTCAGGCGATCGAGGCCGCTAATCTTTCTTTTTGGTAAAATGAGGACAATTTTCTCCGAAAGGTTTCTGCGTTGTTTTGCTAGCATGAGAGGGCGCACTATCTTGCTGGGAAATGAAGTATTTTTAGGATAGAGTTGATGGCAATCAGGAAGGAGGCTGATAGATAGTAGTTCGCTGTAATTTTTTGAATTAACTTTGAATTTTTGCGTATTGATAAAATCGATCCTCTTTTTACCATTCCATAACACTCCTGCAGAAACTATTGTTGTTATTTCGTGCTAAATCTTGAAGATTCATGATAAAGGCGAAACGGATGGATGTCCTCTTTCTTTGAGTTATAAACTCTGTTATTTTGAATATTTTGGGCACTACCAAAGTGAAATCTTTTTCGTCGGAAAACACAAAATCTCTTGTATTTTGAGATGAATAGCGATCGTAGATCCACTTAAAACGTGTCATTCCGAGTTTTCTTAAAATACATAAGGATTCTTAGAACTTTGTAAGTTAATTGTTCCTTTAAATAAAGGCATATTTTTCATTGCGTATTTGGTGTGTTTTTTGATGGAAGAGTTAACATTGTACTAGGTTTGAAAATGTATTTGCTACTCTCTAGGTGTACTATTTGTTGTTCTTTTCTGGCATTAACATTTCTGACCATTCCTCACCGCTTAGCTTTGTGAAAGTGTAGATACATGGTGTTCAAGCTAAGGTGGACGAGTTTTAATGTCTCCTTTTTTCAGGAAAAGTTTGATGTATCGTTGAATAGCAAATGGCATTGGAGAGCACATAGCGAATGCTTTTATTTGAGAAAAAGTTAGGTGACATGGAGTGACATGGAAGCCATCTGAATATTTTAAAATAATTAACTGCATCATAATGATTAGCGCTGGGTATCAAATGCCACCGGCTGTGAGACGTGACATGGACAGCTGCAATGGAGACTGCAAAGCCTTTGTGAGCAGAAAGAAACACATTAGGCCTTCTGAATGCGTCCGCACACCCAGACTCATCCAACAACTGCAGGACAAGGGGATGGAAGACCCGAGCAAGGGAATTCGGGCTTTGGCGGGAGAGGTGGGTATTGGAGTCACGACCATAAAGCTATCCGTGAATGAGAACCTTCTCTACCACAGATACAAGAGGAGCGAGGGACAAAAGAAAACCGCTTTACGAAGTCAAAGAAGCTTCTGAACAAAGTGAAGCAATCTGTTGAGCTGGGGACGATCTGGTTTTTCTTAAATGAAAAGAACTTCTTCTAGGATCAATTGTACAACACAGAGCAACAAGTGGTTTTCCTACAATCCATGCGACGTATTACTTATTATGAAGAACAAGTTCCGCTAAAACGTGATGATCTGTTAATATATCTCTAGTAAGGATATCATCATGCCACCACATATCTTTGAGCAGGGTCTTATGCTCAATTCAGACGGCTATGTGGAGCTGTTGGAACTCTAGTCAAACCCTGGCTGGAGAGAGTTGCTGCCGGAATGCCATAATTAAGGAAAAAGGTCAGAAATAGTTGTCGGAGAATTTCTACGATTTCATCAGCGCCACTTTCTGGCGTCCTAATTCCCTGGACTTTACTTCGATAAATTACCATGTGTGGGCCTCAGTTCAGAAAGACACCGACCGCTCTGCCTGCAACCCCAAGGCTGAGCTGGTAGCCAAGATGAAAGAGGTGTTCGAAGATCTGTGGTGTTGGAACCACATTATAAAATCGGATATGACTCAAAAGTAACTCAAAACTAAGCATTTTTCAGTTGTATCAAATTTTATAATCGGTTCACACGTAGAACCTTAAGTAAACCATTCGCTGAAGGGGAATCGTAAGAGGTCTCTCAAAAGAGTGCTTGTCTCCTGAGGTATTATGATCTCCTTCGAAAAGGGTCTTCAATAGGATATTGATTCACAACAAAATTTTGTCCATATTCAGAATGATTTTCTCCATAGGACGTCTGGCCTTTAAAAGAACGGGTTTGGATCCTAACCTGGTGGAATCTTGGCAAGTGGGCAAACATGTAAGTATGTAAGTAATCTAAACTACAAAGTAACAATCGCTTAAAGATTAATTCCCAGATTCCTTAAATAAACGGGGAGAGCTCATGCGAATTTTGGCGGAGCCGAAGTCATCGGTTCCCGAATTTAGTAGGTAGGTGAGAGAAGGTAGGTGATAGAAGGATAGCATGAGAGGTTTTTTTGTGTGTGTGTGGGGGAAGGGAGGTGAAATGTGAGTGTATGTGATTAGAATGTATATGTGCCAGGAGACTGTTTGATCTCTTTCTTGTTGATTGATTCTATTTCTTCTTTCTTCTGTTTGGTTAATTTGTATTTGGTTTACCTTCTTCAGTTAGTCAGTGCTACTTCAGTTTATAATATATTCTTCTATGTATATATATTTATTTGTGTTTAATTTGCCTTATTCAGGTTGGTCCCTTTTAATTCGTTTGATAACATAATTTACTATGTACTTATATTTGTATCTAAATTTATCTATGTTTCTTCTAATCACTATGTTTTTTGTTTCCTTTTACTTTCGCATTTCTATTTTAGGCATTCATGCTTTTATTTTATATTTTGTGTTTGCTTGATCTTTCTTTTTTCACTGAGTTCTTGTGCACTCGATTAAAGATTTCGGGTTCCCTTTGCTGAAGGTGGAGCCTACTGCTAGGGAACCGTCTGCCTCTATAGTTACGGTTCTGGATTGCTAGCATTCTACTTGTTTCCTGGTGTTTTTCCTCTATTCTATTCCAAATGTTTTTTGCCCCTTTTTCTAGTGTAATGTTAATTGGATCTATACTGGTATTTTAATGATTTTTCGTATCTTTTCCTTTCTTTTTTTCGTGTTCGTAATGATGTGAGTCACTTTATTGTGCGTTCTCTGCCGGTTTCCTCTACTAGACTTTGAATTCGTGTGCAATGAGACCGGTAGGTATGTTAATACTGATTCGGTGAACGCTTTATAGATCGTTCTTTTCCGCTTTATGTTCATATGACTCAGAATGGATAACAATCTTATGCCTATTTTGGCTTTGGCTACCCTTGCTTTTGTGTTGCCGTGATAACCTCCTGAGCCAATGTGGATTCCCAATGCATTTTCCTCTGTTGCGTAGTCGTAGTTACCGCCATTGATGTTGATGCGATCTTTCTTATTCCTCAATATTGGAGTGATTTTAAATTTATGGAAATTTGTTTTAATTTTCCACTTATTTTCGTATTGATTTATGTTGTTTATTTCTCTTTCGGTGATACTGGCCTGATAGCTTGGGTTTGTGGAGTGTGATGCGATAATTCGACTGATATCATCCGCGTATTGTATAGTAACATACTCCGGTGTTATTGGGAGGCGGAAGATCAGCCGTTTATATCGTGTACAGGGTGGGGCTCATGCACCCCCACTTGAGGGACTCCCGTCTGAAGCTGGAATGTCGGCCCCAGCTTTCCATTTGGATATATAGTCAGCCAACATTCTCTCCATCTCGAAGCCAAGACCCAGTTCAAGGAGCTTATATTTGAGTCCTTCGACCCACAGCTTGTCAAAGGCCTTCTCAACATCGTGGAGGACCATGACCACGTATCCTTTTTCCGTCTTGGACTGCGCGATTTTTTCTCTTATTATGGCTATTGCCATAGTAGAATCTCTTTCCTTTCGGAAGCCATACTGTAGTTCGTTATATTTGTTGTTCTCTTAGAGGAAATTAACCAATCTACAATTTAACATTTTTCCGAGCACTTTTCCTAGAAAGTTTAGTAGTGAGATTGGTCGGTAGCTGGAAACTTGTTGTGATGTTTTCCCCATGTTTCAGCAGGAACACCATCTTAGCTAGCTTGAACTTCTCTGGGTAATATTCTATATTTAGATAGGCAATGAAGTGGTCTGCTATTGCCCTGATTATGTTTCCGGGGGGTCTCTTTTAATGATATTTCGTGAGGCCTGTATCTCCCGGTGGCCTTTTGCTCAAACGAACTGATTACTCTTTTTAGTTCTTCCATCGAGATGACCTCTCCTATTCCTACGTTCTCCTGTGTTCTGTAGTCCTATTTCTGCTTAGGTGATTATGTCCCTGTTTGTGACTATGTATCCATGGACTGCTTTCTCCGACTCTCTGTCTTATCTTTGGTTATCAATCTCTTTAATGGAATATACTCTGCTACAGTGTTCTTTAAATTTAGTCGCTATTTCTTCATTATTCTTTGAGTATTCACCTTGTTCGTTCTTTATCTGTATTCGTTTTCTTTGTGGTCTGCTTTTTATATTATTTATTAGTTTCCATGCTCTGTTAAGTTGTTCGGTGCCTTCTATTTTTCTTATAAATGTTTCCCAATTATCCTTTTGCTGTTCCTCTATGAGGAAGATCATCTTGCTTTTTAGGCGTTTCCATTTCTTTTATCTTGATATTTTCCCTTAAGATTTCTGGCCTTTCTTCTCATTTTCTCAGTCCATTTCAGGTGAAGGACCGTCTTGTATCTGATTTTTGGTACAACCTTCTCGTCTGCCTCGGAGATTTTCTCAATTAGTGTGTTCATTATTTCTTCAAGTTGTTCAACGTCTTCCCTTACAGATCTGGTTGAGTATAACCTTCCAGCATCGTTGTATAGTTTTCCCAGTTTTGCCCTTCTCTAGGACTTCCGAGGTTTTATTGGGACCTGGATTAAATTCTGGTTAATGGTCACCAGAATTCTAATGTGGTCACTACATGGGACAGGGACTTGCTCCATATATATGTTATATGGAAAGTTGGTACTTGTGAGAACAATTTCTGGTCTAGTTGATGCTTTCCCAGTTATGAAGGTTGGGAATTCAGGTCATGCTCTTTTTACTATGTTCCTGGTTAACAAGATCTCTAAGTTTCATCCCGCGTTGTTCTTGCTCCGGGAGCTGGATACCTGCAATCTTACATTCAGATCCCTCAGCAATATGGATGGATTATTCTTACTGAATATTTCCATTACTGAGTGGATCGGAATGTACGAGCAGCAAGTTGGTTGGTAAGCTGCTGCTACCGTGATTGGAGAGTACTCCATTTCTACTGTTACAGGAGCATAAGCCTCATCGACCTCTAGTTCCTGGGTGTATTGTATGCCCCCGTTTATGCAATTGCAGTGCCGTCGTATCTTTTACGGATGGGATTCTTTTTTATGATTTCGTAAGTGTGGATTTTAATTGGGTCATCTTCTTTGATTCCATGTTCTGAGATTGCAATTATATTAGGGTCTATTTGGCGGAAGATATCTCCATATTCAGGAAGATATTTCTGTATTCAGATGAATTATTTTTAGTTTTCTTTTCGTGTTGTCCATTTTCTGTTATATTTATTCAGTTTTATTCGAACCATGCCTTTTTTTCCTTGATTTACACCTTCCGTTTGTTATTTCCTCAAAAGTTTCCTTTTTTATCAATTTGATATCGTTGGGGAAGAATCGGATTCGATTTTCATCGGTTAGTTTTTCGATGGATTATTCATCGTGACCCGAGACGTAAGTCCATTTAGAGCTTCCTCTTTCGATACCTTTTTGATTTCCGTGGGATTTGCTGCTTTTGGTACGCTTCATGTACCCTAGACTTTGAGCTCGAAGTCTTTTGCTTCGAATTTACAACCCTCCTTGTTGTCGTTCTTCGTTTCGGACTGGGTTAAGCTTTCTGGCTTTTTTTATTTATCTTTTGTTTGACTTTTTTTCTTTTGTGTTAGCCTTTTCAGTTCTGTCTCCTTGCGAGTGCTTCCTGTTTCAGTATCTTCTTGATTTGATTCGTCAATTTCTTCAGGTGTTTCCTTAGCAGCCAACTTAGCTCCGACTTCCAACCTGTCTTTTACTTGAAGGGTTTTGCCCGTCGTTACCCCATATATTAGGGCTGAAGGTGTGTTGGGCGGGAACCACATCTTTCTTATTCCGTTTTTTCTCGAGTAAGAGACTTAATGTATCAGCGAAAGTCCCCGTGTGTGCGATTTTGTGACATAAACAAACATTATGCCTTCGAGGATATCCAGGTCTGTTCCTTCATTTACGTTTATGTTAATTTGGGTTCTTGAGTTTCTTTAATTTCTTTTACCGTAGCTTTCGCTACACTTGCGTAAGGCTGATTGTTTCTTTTTTCATTTTCCTCCTTTTCCTCTTGTTTTTTTCTATTAATCACCTCTTTTCTCTTAGGGGAATTGACCTACATTGTTCTGTGAAGGCCTGGTCAGTTAATTTATTTCTTAGTCTCTTGCTTGCATTCTAGAAAAAACGTGGCCGATATTCCAGCACTCGGAACCAATTTTCTTGTCCTTGTGTGGGCAGTTTTTCGTGACATGATCTTTGATGGCATAGAATTAAAAACATGTTTGCACGTTCGTAAATTTCTCTTTTTCCATGTTTTCCGGGAGAATTCTAATTCCGAAGGCGAGAATTTCCGTTGCACGTTGCTCTATTTGACATTTCTGCCGTGGAACAGATGACTTTGAACATATTCGTGTGACGTCCAAACTTGAGAAATTCTGTTACTTTGATATGTTGATTTTCTCTTTCGGTTTCTTCTATTAAATCTTTTTTAGTATGTGACTCCACGTAGATGTCAACCTTACGGCAGAAGAATAAGCGGTTGGCTAACAGTTGAGGTAGCAGTTTTGGTGCCAGGTTAATGCTGTCTAGTGCCTTTAGCCCTTCTGGTGCCATAGGGCGATGTAGACATTGGGCACGTGAATGAATTTCGTGAGGGCGATCTTTAGTTCGGTGTACAATGTTCGAATGAGTATTCCTCCTACCGGTTTTTGTTTCCCTGTTTCTGTTCTCAGAGTGAGTCTCCGATACTCCAAATATTCTTCCATTTGTGTGTTGTGTGGTCCCTCCCCCTTCATAGTATCCCTGCCTTAACTAATTTGGCTGTCAAAAAATCAAATGATGATGGATGAAAGGATGGACCCGGGTGGGCTGCTCTCGAGGAGTGAAATGTGACTAACTTTTGCTGGTTAGCGCGGAATTAACCATCGCTAACCGGGGGTGCTGCCTTTTCGATGGAATTAAAAACAGCGGTTGCTTCCTACATCCACTGAGACGGTTGTATGTTCCTCAGTAACCTTAGAAGGCCCTCACAGGTGGAGTGGTTAGGCTCCCCAGCAGAGGTTGCAGCCCGGCCCATTGTCTGGGGGCTCCTCTAGTGTTTGTTTTTCCGGTTCTCTTCTCAGAGGGAGTCTCCGGTACTCCAAATATTCTTCCATTTTGGGGCTAATCCTTAAAACTTCCCCCTGCCTTACCCCTAATTATGCAGTTGCAACTGCACTGTATAGTTCGAACGAGGTTTAAATGACAGCGTACACTAGTCAAGGCATTGGCCCCATGGTGGGGGTGTGATAGTGGGAATTAGGCAATCATGATTATGGTGTTGACCGACCTTAAAAAATTATTATATCTCTCTTTTCAGAACCTCCCTAAACGGGAGGATTTTTTGGCGTCGAAGAGGAAAAGGTGACGGAGACTATAGATGAAAATGAAAAATGAATTAAAAGGGATGAAATTTGAGATGAGAGAATCTTCTTTCTTCTCTTCTTCTTCCGTACTCTTCCTTCTGAGATAAAAAAAAAGATTTATCTTCGAAGAGTAAACGTTGAAAATTGTACGGGTAAAAAGTTGCCATATTGTTCCTTTCACAAAGAAGATTGTAAACTTTCTTCCTTGAGTAAACGTTGAAAAAGTGTCTGGCGTCTGCTTTACTAAACTTTATAGAAGAAAAGGTATGCGAGAGTGAAAGGCTAGTGCGTCCATAGCCCCCTCGAACCCCTTTCTCTTCCGTGGCTCCGTTCATACCAGACACTAGTTTTTTCCCAGAAATGCATACTCTGCCCATAATCGACCGAAGATCCATAAAAGAAAGATTATGCATTTCCAGCAAAAAGGAGTTTCATATCTGAACACTACGCATAAAACTGCATAAGAAAACACATTATCTAAATCATTTAATACGATAGCTCTGCCTACTTTAGGCTATTTCCGCTTAAAATAAAAAAAAAATAGGTATTTTCGAAATGGGGGGTCTTACCCTCCCATACCTCGCATGCGCAAATCGCCTCTAGATCTCAAAAGCCTAGGTCTAGGTGATTGAATCAAGGCAAATGTTGAAGGAGCTAGGTCGAAAAGGACGCCGAAAGATTCGAAGTTAGCAAAATAGCAATATATTTTCTAAAAAATAATAACTACGTTATTATTAACTTCCGGAAGCAAAGATTAACATTGGTGAGCATCATTTCTTTAAATAAAAACGTTTCTGTTTTTTTAAAATTACGAAATCGTATTTGTGTTAAAACCAATCTTAACCGAAACTCATCATATCGCAATATTAATTCAAGATATGAAAAATACACTTTAGTAGAATCAATTTAAAACACGACTTGTTTCGGTATATATTACATGAAATGAAGTTCAAGCGAGCGGTTCAAAAGCTTAGCTCTGTGTTCTTCCAATGTCCCTTTCTATTACCTTTATTACCTCTATTACCTTTCTATTACCTTACTTGCCTCATTGCTCAGTAGCGTCAAATTTCTCTTTTTCTTGTACTATATTGTTATAAAGATTGCAATACATAGTTTCTGCATCTTTCTTTCTGTTTTTAAAAAGGTTTTGAAAGGCAGAAATCTGCCATAAATGAGCAATGAGACAGGAAACAGGAGTGTTTTTTTAAAGGCAAGAGAAAGGAACATTGAAAGAACACAATGATCAAAGAGAGCAAAGTACGGCACAATGGAGGCAATCCATATCTGTTTATGCGTTTGCCATCATGAAACGCGATAAATTTGCTTTTAAATGTGATCGTATCTGATATCAATTCTGCTGTCCAGTGAACCCTGTTCATGACAGGGCATTAATATTCTAAACGAAATGAAGAAATTAGTACATATAATTTATTAAAAATACTAACTTTACTTAAAAAATCTTATTCTCATGTAATTTCTCTGATTAAATCTTTACAAATAAAAGCCATTCTCCTTTGGGTCTTCTATATAATGAACATGCTCCATATCATAGGTGCTTGCTGATAGATTATAATCATTCTCTCCAAGTCTATTATTGGGACCTAAGTTTGAACACTTGAGAACTATTAATACGAAGGATCGACTCGTAAGTGACTATATAACCCAATATATTATACTATGGGGTTTATTCATAACCTAAATGTGCGCGAGACCAAAGTAAACCTTGAACGCATCCGGTGTAAACGAATACATCGGAAAAAAGAGTGACGAAACAAAGAGTGATAAAATACAAGTAAAATGGAAGTAAAGGGAGTGTGAAATATTCAGTGATATCCAATTAAAAATATAAACCAAATTCGATTTCCTTAAGAACAGTGTAAAATAAATCACCCTATGGTAAGGATATAAAATTTCACTTCTCTTCCTTTTTCGTCTAATCTCACTTGTTTTTATTCTCCACGAACTTATAATATCTTCCAAACTTCCAAATAAATTCGAAATGAAAATTTTATGCTGTTTTTAAGGTTATCACTTATATTATCCCATTGGTATTTCGTGTATTCGCTTGTATTCTTCCAGACTCTTTTATCCTCTTTCACATTTCCTTCGTGAGCTAACCTTGAACGGAGAAGGAGTTTTGTGTTGAAAGAATCTCTTAAGTTGTCTCTAACGCTGTCTTAAAAGTGAAATCGTTCAAAGGGTCATTAAACACCAGGTGGGAAGACACCAGGGAAGAACACCAAAATTATTCCTCAGTGCCATAAAATAAATAAAAATAACTAATAAACATGGCGTTATTAACTCTAAATTAGTTTAGGCAAGTTGTGGCAGGAATTTTAGTTATCAAGTTCGGAAGAAGGACCAAAATTACACTGCTCGTAATGAATGAAGTGACTGGCTTTGCTTTTCTTCCGTGAACCTTAACATCATTGTACTTTTTCTTTGGCTTAAAAGAGCAAAATTCATCCGGTAAAGAATCCGTGACAGTTCGTCATTCACTCTCAAACAGAAATCCACTCATAACAATCGGAAATGAATAGAAATTCATTCATACCATACATATAAATGATTCCTCAACAGTCATGCGAGATTTAATCTTCACAATTGAAATTATAATAGTCGTGGTATTCTTGCAAATCTTTCTTTTCGCATCTACAGTCTAATATTTAAAGAATCTACTTTTATAACAAGGCTGTAAGGTTTATAGCCATAGGACCATAGATGTATCGCTGATGTAAGATGAAAATTCTTGACCAAACACTTCAAGAGGTAAATTCCGACTCCATACGTAATTTGGCCTCAACGAGCAAATGGATAAAACCATTTTAATTGATTTATCCGGTTGAAACCTGTCTATCACACTCGAATTATGCAGCAGGAAGAAGTACAGTGGTTTGTAGGGTGGAGCAGTTCATGCAGGTGTGCGCCATTTCTCAAGGACAACTATTATATCCGGCCATTACCTCTTTTTAAATGGGAAATCGTAGATTTCGTTGGATTCTGAATCCATTTGGGTTGTAAATAACACAATTTTGAACCAATCAAATTTGCCAGAGGTGAGGAACAAGTGATTAACAACAGAATCCACGTCAATAACAGTTGAAATACTCGTGGTCATCTGTAAGATCTTGCGTGATCAAAGTGAAGAAATACTCGATAATTTTCAATGCAAAAATATTTAAAGTTTGTATACAATAAGACAAAGGCCAATTTTAACGAACCATCACATATTATGAAACAAATCGTTGAAAAGAATAACACGTTTTCTCCTACACACTTACACTACGCGTATACAAATACAACTAAATGTATGTGTGATGAGTCCTATTTATGGTATTTATAAGTATAGACCATGTATTTCATGTATAAGAGCGAGTGAAGGGAGGGCAGAGGGGGGATGAAATAGGTATAGTAGAGAGAGGAGTAGTGCACTTTTTTGCATGCATTTATAAGCACTATGGTTGCAGCGAGATGAGCCATAACGCTTCCAGTCCTCCTACCAGACGGATGCAGTTCTCGTGTACAAGTTCAAATGATCACTCGGTGCTCCGGTGGCTGTGAGCGACACTCGTTTACATTTTTTAAAGTTTGTCGAGTGATTCCAGTTTGTGGTCGGTGCCAACAGATCTTTTGCGTGTTATGTCCAACGGAAGAAAAAGAAATGTGCCTGGATTAAGTATTACGGAGTGATATTTTTCATCGTGGGACTTGGTGAAATTAGCCAAAAAAATGATGCCGAAAGATATTACCGAAAATGGCGACGAGCGGGAAAGTAAAACAGAAATGGTAGCTATTGCGTTATTCCACTCGGATTTTGACCTTCATTCATACAAATTTATAACCTCTATTGCATTTTTAACCTATGCACAGTCTAAATTTAAAAATGAGTACGAAATTCATCGAGGGCTTTTTTGATATTTCAATGAATGATTTTTGCATTTATATTTTTCTTTATGTTGCATATAAAAGATGTCCACTAATTACGGGATCAAAAAGAAAGCAAATAATTTCTAAAATTTTAAGGAAAAGGAAAAAGTGTAAATAACAAAAGAAAGACGAGGGGTTTGCATTTCAAGTTATCTATGTTGCTTTATGCAATAACACGACTATACAAAACTAGGGCCAGTAAAAGGACATCCCTTTCGATGGCGTCTGAATCTCAAGAGAAGACGTGAATGTTCTAGACTTTAAGGTAGTGTTCTTAGAAGATATAATTTGAAAAACTCCGTCAGCACCCAGTCTAAACGCACCCTCCATGCCCCACTAACCGCTGTTGTTCACTGTCCCTGCCCCAATTCCTGCAGGGTGACTTGCAGCTACATATCTGACCCTATTTTACCTTCTTCTATTTTCACTTATTTTGACAAGTCTCTCCTTACTTTCTGGGTGATACGGTTTCGTTGCTATTGCGCTATAATTTCGAGTAAAAAATAAGTAACATTTCCTTCTTCACAAATGTAGAATGTCTTCTGAATAATGAATAATAATCAGTATCCACCGGGATTAGAACCCATAAACTCTCGTTTGACTGAGTGATTCGCTCCTCAACCCCTTCGGTAACTTGAAGAGTGTCTTTACAACGCACTTTTTAGTCGCCTGCGAGTCTAGTCGCGGGCGACTGTCCATCTCACTATGTCGGTCGGTCCCCATTTTACTTCCTTTTTTGTTTTACTAATAACATTGTAACTATTCGGCAGATTCTAACGAAATTTGAAACCCATTTGTTGTTTTACAATCTCTCTCGGATTATATAATTGCCAAAGTCGTCCTCAGATTAGCTAGGGAATTTTCTAGCAATAATATCATAACTATTTGGCGGATTCTAACGAAATTTGAGACCCTTGTGTTGTTTACATTCTCTTTTCAAGTGATAGAATTGTCATTGTCCTCCCAAAGTTAGTCCGGGAATTATTGAAAGTTTTGAAGGTCGTAAGGTCATAAATCAGATTAAGTAAGAGAACGCGACTTTTTGGTCAGCAAACGTTGTTCTCTCTAGTGTTACTTTGGTCAATGGGCTGTGCTCTATGAACGCCTATGACCTTCAGAGTTTTATTACTATATTTTATTTGGTGTTTACTCTGATGACTCTATCTTATTTAGGTGCAGCCATCTTGCATTGAAATACCCTCTGAGTATTTAAAATACAAAACATCAAACAGACATTTAAGGTTGCAACCCGAATGGCAAGTTTCCTTATAATAATAATAATAATAATAATAATAGTGTTTATTATCAAGAATCAGGATACAATATAGATAATATTCTGATAAGGCCTTGATTTAGATTACGGTCCTATTCACAAACGTAATAAATACTGATTTGGAGGCTTAGATGCGCGTTCTACGTTTTTTGTTTGGGGGGGAGCAAATTTTACCACTAATGCAGTTTTCTAACTCGGATTCCAAATTTATATTTCGTTTTAGAATAAATTATTAAAGTTAGTTAGGTTAAGTTAGGATAGCTTATGTTACAAATAATATATATAATATTTATTTCATAGTAACCTTGAAAGGTTTTAACTTAATTTATTAGTTTAGTAGTTAAATTTCGAAATGCAGCGCCAAATAGCGCTGTATTTTCGTAATTTTTGCGCCATACGAATTCACACAATGAAGAGGTGGACTGCGCAAATTCAATGACTACAGATTTCTTGAACCAAAGTTTGCAATCAACTTAAAACACTATTCTAGAATTGGGGTCTTTTGGGTTTGGTGCAAAGAAAAAAAAATGGAATGCATAGTTGGAAACAGCTTACCAAACAGCATTAGTGGTGAAATTTACGAAAAAGATCGGAGAACGTAAACCAAATATAACCTAACTTCAAAACTAATAATTTATTTAAAAACAGAAATGCATATTTGGAATCAACGTAAAACCTACAGTGGAGGTAAAATTTACAAAGTTATCGGAGCGCGTACACGAAACCTAACTAACCTAACTTAACCTACCTTAAAAGATGGAAAAATACATATTGAATTAAAGGTATATAAGGTTCAATACGTGCAGTGATTGATAGGGAAGCGCTTTTTAGGTGTAGATTTATTATACCATGTAAGAACTGTGTGTTCCGGTCTTTCGATTCTTTCTGGTAGGACGATAGAATCTAACGCAATTTTAACAGTTTCTTCCCAAATTTGAGTTTTTCTCCTTTCCTCGAAGCTACTTAGATCTAATCTCTTTTTTTAAGGATTTTATCACTGATTTACTACTTCATCTGGCACCTATTTAAGCAGGGAACGCTTAATCACTGATTCCAACCATGATTTATTATTACATGGCCCAAGCGAATGTCACCCGAATGGAGAAACTGAGGATTAAAAACATCCGATGCTACTTATGTTCGCTCATAAGGGAAATTGTCTTGTTAGGCGTTTTATCACCTCTTGCATTTGTTTTAGTAAAAGTGGCTCCTATTCGTACCCATCCAACGTACCCATTTTACTAAAGCTAGCGGTGATTTCGAACGGCCGTAGTTCAATATTAATAGGAAGTGTGCTTCAGTGTTTTAACTTAAATCCTAAAAATCTTCACTGGATATTGAGGTAAAAATAAGTCTAGAAACCACACCACCATAGCATATTTAAGGAAAATCTACCTTGAAAACATTTTAATTACGAGACTTAGTTTCGTGTCTTAAGGCATCCATGGAAAGATTGAATGGGAAATCCCAACCGCATTTCACATTCGCGGTCTCGATCAATTTTTAATTTAGAGCAGCGTTTGTCACCGTGATTCCCCAGAACTCCGAGGCTCTGGGGTAGATAATAATAAATAGGTTAATCATCTGATCTGAAAATATATTTTTTAATATTTTTTGCATTGAATTTCATAGTCGTCGATTTATTATTATGCCCGTTTACTAAATGTTAGTACAGATATATAGCAATTTGAATCCACTGTTATTTAAAGAAAATCAAATTATTTTATAGGATCCAAAAGGATAAAATGGTTAACAATGCTTAAATCACCCTTGTGTGAATCAAAGGGAAAAATATTACATTACCATAATGGATCAGGTGGTATTTATGGGTATCGTTGCCTCATGTGTAATTTTTTGGGGTATTTTACAGGTTAATTCGGTTAGGTAATGTCAGTTTGGTTAAACAAGAAATAAATCCACTTAACTTAACCTAAAGTAACCTAAACTAATTACCCTATTAAATATCAGACCATGGAAACAACAAATGGAGATCAGACACATTAAAGTCATCTGATCGAGGATATTTTTAATCATGGGTATTCTTGTTTTTGTCCCCAATTCTTTTACCAGATTACACCAAACCACGTTTTGCCGTTTAATTATGACATGCAAAGAATTTTTATATAAGTCTAATTCTCTTCTCACTTTAGAACATTATTTTTCCTCTGATTCCCACTCGTGTTTTTCTTCTTACCCAAATATTATTCTGTTATCACCAACGTTTATTATTGTAGATTTCTTTGAATTATCCACTGTTTTTTTTAACTTCTGGAATCATATCTCACATGACCACTGAGCTCTATAATCTACTTAGGACTGCTTCGCCAATTTTATAGAACCATTCTTATTTTTGGCTTTAGAATTAATCGGAATCTAGCGGATGTCCATTATATTTGTGGCATAAAGTAAATAATTTATAAATATTTAATTTTATTATAAAATACTATTTGTAGAAGTAGTTCAATCACTCGTCAATTATGTAAGTTTTTAAAAGTATTAACTTGATTAATATAATTTATTATTTCTGTATTAGGAGTGAATGTTGGGTATTCATTCTAAGGGTAATCATAAAATCCAATCTAAATGTTTCGAACGCCGAAAGAAATTATTTCTCTTACATTAAACGAACGCCGAAAGAAATTATTTCTCTTACATTAAACGAACGCCGAAAGAAATTATTTCTCTTACATTAAACGAACGCCGAAAGAAATTATTTCTCTTACATTAAACGAACGCTGAAAGAAATTATTCCTCTTACATTAAACGAACGCCGAAAGAAATTATTTCTCTTACATTAAACGAACGCCGAAAGAAATTATTTCTCTTACATTAAACGAACGCCGAAAGAAATTATTTCTCTTACATTAAACGAACGCCGAAAGAAATTATTTCTCTTACATTAAACGAACGCCGAAAGAAATTATTTCTCTTACATTAAACGAACGCTGAAAGAAATTATTTCTGTTACATTAAACGAACGCCGAAAGAAATTATTTCTCTTACATTAAACGAACGCCGAAAGAAATTATTTCTCTTACATTAAACGAACGCCAAAAGAAATTATTTCTCTTACATTAAACGAACGCCGAAAGAAATTATTTCTCTTACATTAAACGAACGCCGAAAGAAATTATTTCTCTTACATTAAACGAACGCCGAAAGAAATTATTTCTGTTACATTAAACGAACGCCGAAAGAAATTATTTTTTCTTACATTAAACGAACGCCGAAAGAAATTATTTCTCTTACATTAAACGAACGCCGAAAGAATTTTTTCTCTTACATTAAACGAACGCCGAAAGAAATTATTTCTCTTACATTAAACGAACGCCGAAAGAAATTATTTCTCTTACATTAAACGAACGCCGAAAGAAATTATTTCTCTTACATTAAAAGAACGCCGAAAGAAATTATTTCTCTTACATTAAAAGAACGCCGAAAGAAATTATTTCTCTTACATTAAACGAACGCTGAAAGAAATTATTTCTCTTACATTAAACGAACGCCGAAAGAAATTATTTATCTTACATTAAACGAACGCCGAAAGAAATTATTTCTCTTACATTAAAAGAACGCCGAAAGAAATTATTTCTCTTACATTAAAAGAACGCCGAAAGAAATTATTTCTCTTACATTAAACGAACGCCGAAAGAAATTATTTCTCTTACATTAAACGAACGCCGAAAGAAATTATTTCTCTTACATTAAACGAACGCCGAAAGAAATTATTTCTCTTACATTAAACGAACGCCGAAAGAAATTATTTCTCCTACATTAAACGAACGCCGCAAGAAATTATTTCTCTTACATTAAACGAACGCCGAAAGAAATTATTTCTCTTACATTAAACGAACGCCGAAAGAAATTATTTCTCTTACATTAAACGAACGCCGAAAGAAATTATTTCTCTTACATTAAAAGAACGCCGAAAGAAATTATTTCTCTTACATTAAAAGAACGCCGAAAGAAATTATTTCTCTTACATTAAACGAACGCTGAAAGAAATTATTTCTCTTACATTAAACGAACGCCGAAAGAAATTATTTATCTTACATTAAACGAACGCCGAAAGAAATTATTTCTCTTACATTAAAAGAACGCCGAAAGAAATTATTTCTCTTACATTAAAAGAACGCCGAAAGAAATTATTTCTCTTACATTAAACGAACGCCGAAAGAAATTATTTCTCTTACATTAAACGAACGCCGAAAGAAATTATTTCTCTTACATTAAACGAACGCCGAAAGAAATTATTTCTCTTACATTAAACGAACGCCGAAAGAAATTATTTCTCCTACATTAAACGAACGCCGCAAGAAATTATTTCTCTTACATTAAACGAACGCCGAAAGAAATTATTTCTCTTACATTAAACGAACGCCGAAAGAAATTATTTCTCTTACATTAAACGAACGCCGAAAGAAATTATTTCTCTTACATTAAACGAACGCCGAAAGAAATTATTTCTCTTACATTAAAAGAACGCCGAAAGAAATTATTTCTCTTACATTAAACGAACGCCGAAAGAAATTATTTCTCTTACATTAAACGAACGCCGAAAGAAATTATTTCTCTTACATTAAACGAACGCCGAAAGAAATTATTTCTCTTACATTAAACGAACGCCGAAAGAAATTATTTCTCTTACATTAAAAGAACGCCGAAAGAAATTATTTCTCCTACATTAAACGAACGCCGAAATAAATTATTTCTCTTACATTAAACTATTGAACAAAGAGCAAAGATTTCTCTACATACTGACATATGAAACAATAATTAGTATTTTGTTGGGCGAATTTTTTTTATTAATTAGAGCTCTCTACCTGCTCACATATGAAAAAATAATTAATATTTTATTGGGCTAATTTTGTTATTAATTAGAGCTTTCAAACGTTGTCATAATTTTCTCTTAACTTTTAGCAGTCTTTATAGAATTTTGTCTCCTATTCCTAATACATCGATAATTTTCTTACGTCCTTATTTTGGGGGTGAACGTATTTTTTTTAAGTACATCCCTACATTTTCTATAGGATTAATATCTGGGTATTGTAGGGAACATTTTAAAAGATATTAGGAATCTTAAAACCGTTTCCTTACCATTTAAATCGTTATCATGTAAAATGTAAAAGGGTCCAATTAACTTCGGTTTTATAGCTGATTATATAAGGTTGTATTTTAATAAAGATAAATAATAATATTTCTTAAATGTATCATTTACTGCAACAAGGGCTTTGGTACAATAGCAACAAAAAAAAACATGGAATTATGTTTTCTCTATCGTGTTTTCGAGTTATGTGTTTTGGGCGAAAGTGATTCATCATTTTTCTGCCAAACATGGCTTGTTCAAATATGGCCAAATAGTTCTTGCTTTATTTCTCTACTCTATAATAATTTCTTCGAAAAGTTGTTTTCTTACTTCAAACTTGATATTTCGCCATTTTAAGCCTTGTAAAATGTAATTTTACGAAGATATCCTTTTTTTTATATATAACCTTGAGCAATTGAGTTAATTTTGGACTAGGTATCTCTTCTTTGTCATCCTTGAAACTTTAACTCCATCGAAAACATTTACTTCTTGATGGCGTGTAGATAAACCTAACTCTTCCTTACAATGTTCTTAATATTAATCGGCGATAATTTGGGCTTTCTTACACTTCCTGGCAGAGTTTTTACTCTTGCAATTTCCATATATTTGCGTATGGTTTCCATTCTCCCTGATATTTTTACATACCTCTTCCAGTCGTCCTTTAAGGAGATAAAAAGCCATCCTTTATCTTTATATTTTTTCCTTGTCTCCATTTTGAGATATGGCGAAAAGCTTGTCAACGAATCCTTTTACATTGGACGCTTCCTGTCAACAAAAATCGATTTCTTAGCTTATTCTAGAAAGTTCGGGGAGATTAAATTCTACTAAAAGACATGTAACTATTTAATGGACATAAAATTAGTATCAACTATGCAATTGCGGAAATTTAACGAGTTTATATAAATAAATTCGACTCTGTGTGTATATTTGTCTCAGTCAGATCACTCCCTCATTTCCAGTCAACGTTCAAATTCAAATACCTAAATTATCCCAGATAGGAGTACAGAATATTTCGGAACTCTCTAATCAAAGCTGCCACAACACACAATTTTAGTACAACAAACACATACTTACACTAAGTTCTGCCAGGACCCAAACTGCATAAGCAAATCCATTGGCCACGCCTCATAACAAAATCCTCTGACTTGATTAGACGTATACGGATTACATTGTGAACTAATGGGCGTGGCTTACAGGAATCATTTTCATAGTTAAAACCTGATTATTATTAATAATAATTCACTATTATTCCTCCATTGCTATAAGCATTGTTACTCGATCCATTTTCGTTCTGACATCACCACTGTAATTGACTCACTCGCTTTAAGTGCCGTACGAAAATGAACAATTCATTCAATTCGTTAAACTCGTCTAAGTCACATAATAAATTCAATCTGAGCCAGTCACTGGATGATACAAAAGTCAGTGGTTGGCTACAGACTCAGTTCAAGTGAGCTAATCAGTTTTCAACCTTCAATACTCCTATTTTGTCGAGTGATATCTAAGAGCTGCCTGATAAAGGAGGTTTGTTGAAAGATTACTCAGATCAAGAGAACAGAGATCTTACAGGAGATGACCCCGAAAAAGTCACCAGAAAAAACATCGCTCCGGCAATGACTTGAACTTCAGACTTGCGGTTATCTAAACCAGTGCTCTATCACTGAGCTAACAGGACCAACACGCAAGGCGATATATCTGTTCGCAAATAAACTTATTACGTTCGTATCTCGAAAAATCACGACCATCAGAATCTGTGTTTGTAAGACAGTAAATATTGGAGTGAAATGCGAAAGCGTCCTTTCTTTGTATGACCGAAAAATAATATATATGATTGTACCAATTCGTAACTAGATACAATTACCGGTTGGGTCACTCATTACGTGTCTCTCATGTATAAACCAATTTGCAAGCAACTTATACGATAAGAAATGACGACGATAACCTTCTTAACATGACAATATTAATAGCTTTATTAAGAATCCTTAACTAAACTCTATATCATTAGACCAAATAAATCTTTAGCTCCAAGTATAAGCTTGATAAGTATAGGTTTAGGAAGGAGATTGGGAGGAATTGGTTTACAAATCGTGTGGTAGATGAATGGAATAGGCTCACTAGACATGTGATAGAAGCCTCCTCTCTGGGTAGTTTTAAGAATAGATTAGATAAATATATGGATGAAGCTGCTAGATGGGACTGACTTTTTTTTATGTACATATGTATTATTTTTCTAAGGAGTGGGGAGATTATATTTTGCGGTTGCATGAATGGACATAATCCTCTGGATGCATTTTATGTATATTGTAGATTAGATCTGACGAACTCCTGTAAAGGGTGACAATGTTGATGACTTTTCTCTGGTAATAAATCTTTTGTGTGTTGACTGGAACATGAGCTGCCAAGTGTAGGCCATGAATGGTCTTTTTCAGTCTCCTTCTTTTCTTATGTTCTTAATATGGTTTCATTTTAGAAGTCTTTCGTTCCAAATTACCCCCATCACACCCATAACATTCACCTAATCTCATGAAGTTCTCAAGTCATTAGAAACCTCGTCGTGCCCGATCAAGTCTTACACGGGAATCACAATTCATCTCCGTTTGGCAAGTTCATGTTAGGGCATAAATAAATATGCCTCACATACATGCTAAAATTTTCTTCATTTTTAACAATATTTTCCTGTATTGCTCAATTTTTACAAACTATTAAATGTTTTGTGAGGTTAATGGCTCTTCAGACCTCTTGAAAATTAAATATCTACCGGACGAAAGCTGTAAAAGATGCGTAATGTAGTCATCAATTGCACCCAGTCCCTTCCTTGCAATAAAACAAGAGGACCTTGTAAAATGCGAGTTTTTTGTGTGTTTGCGAAAATTCGTACGTGACAAGTTTTGCCCTTGACTATCCGCATCAAGGGAGAGGGGGGTACTGAGTTGTTACATTATAGGCCGCAGTCTCCACACTATTTAGAGCCCCCTTCCCCTCCCCTCCCCTTCTTTGTTCATTGGTCTATATTTCTGGTCCATTTATATTTGAATGAAAGATGATTCCTACTTCTTTTGCCCAATCAGGAAGAAGCATCGGCGTCAGCTCGTGGCGACACCGAGACACCTCAGCCCGATAGAGAAAAGGAACCTACGAAAGGTGAGGAACGCCGCTGTTGTTTCTCATGGTTTAAGGATTAGCGAGATGGCAGAAAGTTGGGAGGCAACTGACTGTACTCATTACATTATATTAATTTTATAACGATTTGCCCACTTTTTCCTTACAATACACCGGCCCCTATATAATTCATTAGAGGAACAAACATACTTATACATTACAGGAAAATACGAAATTTAAAACGTATATATCCTTACACATGTCCTTGATGCCACAGAAGACCTATAAGCTTGTGTCACCACAACCAAAGCAAGCCATTAATTGGGGGTTGAAATCCACTGCAACATAATACATTCCATATTCAGTTCAAAAAGATTTGAACATAGTAAAGATTTCGAATCTAGGCTTTCATGCAGTGAGGTGTAGACTAGCCTCATACGAAGTGAGGAAGAAACACAATAAAGGTACAAATTTTACTAGTTCTCACAGTTATTGCCAAATATGAATCTAGGTTTGTTCGAGATTGAACATCTTATAGCTTTCCTTATCATATTCTCAAAATAGTAAAATATTCTAGTAATTGATTCTGTATCTGCTCCCCTTACTCTGCATCCTTCCATCTGTTCTTCATTCCCTGATTAGGGCGTGTTTAATAAAAGCTTGTGAACAAACTGAAGCATTTCTTCAAGCATGGAAGGCCTTGGTTCTTCTCAAATGAGAAGAATTTCTGCCAGGATCAGGTGGGGAACTCGCAAAGCAACCGCTGGTTTCTGTGTCCCTCCCACAAAGGTGTACCGAGAGTCATTAAAACCAAATTCCTCTTCCACATCATAATATTTGGGGTGTTCAGTATCAAGGGCCACATTATTCATAAGTTTAACTTCCGGAGGGCCTCAGACAAAATACGGAGTGTTACATTCTGTGCTTGGGGGAGTGGTGTTGCCTTGGATCTTGGAGGTGGACGCTGGAAGGCTGTAAGTGTGCCATCCAAGAAGGAGGGTGTTCTTTGACCATAGCACTGCGAACACCTAGACTCCGAGCTCCCTAGACTGTAACCCCCTGGACTATTATGTGTGTGGCGTGATTTAGAGAGCAACAAGTCCCCGTGCACCACCAAGGTGGAACTTATGTCCAGGATCACCACAGTTTTCACCAAGTCAAAAAGACCTGCCACAGGTTCTGACGCCGATTGGAGGCTGTGGTTGAGGCCGACGGCGAATTAATTAAATAGAATGAATAGTAGAATCCTTTAAGACTTAGGTAAGTATATATGTATAAATAAACTCGGTGTTATTTTTTATATTAAAGTTAGGCAGCGAATTACCCACAGTACTCTTTTTTCGTTCTCTCTCTCTCTCTCTAGACATATATATATATATATATATATATATATATATATATATATATATATATATATATATATATATATATATATATATATATATATATATATATATATATTACACAAATATGAAAGAACTCACAAAGTGGCACGTGAGGAAAGCAATAATATGCAAATTAACCTACAGGGAAATGAAATAGAGAAGACATCCTTATATAGGGTACAAAGATACGAAGGGAACGCCCATCACATAGTACAAACCAATGGAAAAACACAAATATAGACATAAAAATACCAATAAAAAGAACAATAGGCAACTAATAACAGACATATGCATCCCCAAAACGATATACACACAACAATGCCATGTATATGAATTGAATGTGGTGGGTGAAATTTTTTTTTTTAAAGGATTATCATTAGAACGAAAACATTTAGGGCTAAGAGTTAATCCACGATCACAGCAGAGATACGTGGTGGAGGAGGCAATGCGAATGATATTACACTAATAAAGAGTGACAACAGGCTGCATTATTAAGTTATTTCATTTAGTACAAGTTTTTTTTTAAACAGGGTCAAGTTTGAATAAACCAAAGGAAATATTTATATTAGGCAAGATGCTAATTAATGAACACTCGACAATATTTCTTTTTGTGAAATCAGCGGAATGATAAAGGAATTTTGCAGAGTTCCAGACAGTAGGGTGGTTATTTTCGGATAAATGTAAAAATAAAGCGCTGTTTGTTTCACCTCTTCTAATATTAACTTATGTTGGTAAATTCTAGTAGATAAAGATTTACCAGTTTGCCCGAAGTAAGGTAAATTGCAAATAGAACATTCTATAGAATATACTCCACTTTTTTCCTTGTATTATTGTGGACTAACATTTTATATAAAGTGGATTCATATCTAAAGTTTACAGAGATACTAAGTTGCTTAAAAATACGGGTTAGGCAAAAAAAATGGTTCAAAGTATGGCAAGATAAGACAATTTTTGTAATTGAGAACCAGTGGGTTATCACTTCTATAAAAAGTTCTCTTAGCAAAGTTTAATGAAGTATGCAAAAATTGACGAGGGTAACAAAGTTTTTTACCTATTTCAAAGATATTGGGCAATTTCTTATCCAAAAATTCCGGACTAACAAGGCGTAATGCATGCAGAAACATAGAAGTGAATACAGATCTTTTAATTTTAACACTGTGTTAAGAATAAAAGGGAATATATGAACTGGAGTTGGACGGTTTGCGATAAACAGAGAATTTAAAACCTGACGGCGTCCTATGTATTAAAAGGTCAAGAAAAGGAAGAGTCCGATTTTCCTCAATTTCAAGGGTAAATTTAATAGAAGGGACTAGAGAATTAAGATTACATAGAAAATTGTGAATATCTAATGAGGAAGGCCAAAGGCATATAATATCATCAATGTAACGGTACCATACAATAGGAAAATCGAGGATTTGGGGCAAGAATAACGTCTCAAAGAATTCCATATATAAATTAGAGAGGGTGGGAGATGGATAACCCCCCATCGGAAGACCAAATTTTAAAGGGAAAATTTATCATTCAATGAAAATTTACACTTTTTCCTGTCTTGGTCAATATTTTCCTAAGGCTTATTTCTCTTTGTGCTTAAATTGTAAATTTTCATTCAATGATAAATTTTACCTTGAAAAAAAATTGCTGACTTCCGATGGGGGGTTGTCTATCTCCCAGCCTCTCTAATGATTTATAAATTTTTGTGAATTCCAATTAACAAAGTGGTCATTATTAGACACATGGATAATAAAGGTGCTATTTTCTTCTCCTCGTTTTACATAGTATTGATTAATATATATATATATATATATATATATATATATATATAAAGGTGCTTACCTTTCTGTCAATAATATTTACTAGGGCAACCAGAACATTGTACTGAATAAACGCCACCAATATTTTTTCTGGTATTATGAACAAGTATTTTATAGATTGTAGATTCATGCTCAATATAATATAGCAGAAGAAATATATGTGGCGTTTTTATATATATATATATATATATATATATATATAGAGAGAGAGAGAGAGAGAGAGAGAGAGAGAGAGAGAGAGAGAGAGAAAAAAAAAGATAGTTAGATAGATATTAAAAGAAGAAGGAGGTCAGTACAAGGCTCAGGTTAAAGTAGAACTAGTATATTATTTACATTAAAAGAGTTATGAAAATCAGCGTATATAGAAGGTATTTTTTGCAGCGTTAAGACAATTTAAAAGAAAATTACAGAGGTAACACAATTTATGACCGATCTCAAAGATATTAGAAAATTCAAGATCCATATATCCAGGACTCAAGAGACGTAAAGCACATAGAAACATGGAACTTACCACCCAGACCGTTTATCTTTATGACTATGCGCAGAATAAAATGAATAAAAGAGCTAAAGTTTGTAGGTTTGCGATAGATGGAAGATTCAAAACATATGGTGTTCTATGAAGGAGAAAGTCTATGGAGAGAAGGGTCCAAATATTTTCACTTCATGGGTAAAATTAATAGCTGGAACGAGTGATTTCACTTTAGTAAGAAGGTTGCGTTTATCAATGTTTCGTTACGCCTTCACATCTTAATTATCTCCTTGCTCTTTGTCGGGCCTTATTACCTTTCGTAAAACAAAGTCCCTCCATATTACTGAAATAAATTAGCCTGAGGCCGTAGTTACAATGGACAAAAATACATTGATAAAATATATTATTAAATGATCAATCCACTTACCTGTCCGTATCTAAAGATCCCACTCAACATGTTAAAAGTTTTAATTTTGCATAATTATAACCAAATTTATAAGAAAAGCTTTGTCTCTTTACGAGATTTCCTGATCGGAGTAAACAAACACGTTATAAGCACAGTAAAGACAAATGACAGATCCTAAACTCTTGGCCACTCTTAAAGAAATTTATTATATAAGACACTGGTAGGAATTCAGTGCGAATAACGGATCAAAAGAATTAGATAATGAGTTACATATTTGGTAAATTTATACCACAAGAGCGCTGAAGGTACAAATGATTTAATTATAATCCCCTTCTTCAAGAAGACGAAGTGAGCGATGGATATGGATAACACTAAATTGAATGAAATGTGGAAATCGAGTAAATAATATTCAAAAGAAAAATATTTATCAGCGACTAAAAAGGTATCCAGACAACTAGTTCTGTCTTTATTTAGATAATAGATAAAAGCTACTATTAAAGAGCATTCAAACAAAAAACACTCATATATATAAAGATACGAGCACCAAATTTATAGAAAATTGATAACCGAACCCAAATTCTAGCCTCTAGCATAAACTAAGCAAACTTTTTCCAAATAAATTATAGGCAAAATATAGACTGTAACGCTAATAAAGGAAAACAAAGTCATCTAGATAGTAAAAGAAATGTTACTACATAAAGCTTTTTGGACAGGAGACAAAATATGGGTGGTGATGGTGCTCTAACAGAAAAAAAAACAATATACATAACGATAAGGTTATGCAGAAACAACAGTGGAACGATACATTCAAAAATCATATTTTTAAAACATAAACAAAACAATTAATGAAGTAAATTGGGAACATTAAGGAGCAGATATTGGAATAAGCAGATATGTGTTTAATAAAATGAGTTTAAAATGATTAAAAACTCAAACTAAACTAGTCCCCAACAATTGATAGGAATTCACCATGAAACTATTGCAAAACTGGTCCCCGAACCTTTCATATGAATCTTACAAGAAACTCGGGCAATACTGGGCCTCGACCCATTAATAGGAATCTTACAAGAAACTAGCGAAATTGACCCTGAACCGTTGATATGTAACTTACTAGAAACTTAGGCAAAACTAAGACTCGAACCAATAATAGGAAGCTTACAAGAAACTAGCAAAATTGATAACGAACTCTTGATATGAATTGAAGGATATACACCTTGTTTTGTTCTAGATCTTCACCTGGAGTTCTTTATGGTCTTCCTAAGACTCATAAAACTGATTTGCACCTAAGGCCTATTTTTGCAGCATATAAGACCCCTTCGCTTGCACGAGGAAGTTTCTAGTCCCCGTTTTAGCCCCTCTAACCTCTAATGAGTTTACTGTTAATAATTCGCATTTGTTTGTGAAAGAGATTACGAATTTTCCTCCTGTAGACAAATACTTCATGGCCTGCTTCGATGTTGAGAGTTTATTCACTAATATTCTTCCTGCTGAAACTATTCAAATTTGTGTTAATTCCCTCTTCCGTAATTCCATCTGCGTAATATGTTTAAATAAGCTTCTATTCAAATCTCTCCTTGAACTCGCTGTTTGTAATTCATTCTTTTTGTCAAAAGGAATTTTGTATGAACAGTTCAATGTGAATGGAATGGGTCTTCCTTTATGTCCTTCCTCATCAAATATTTTTATGTGTTATTATGAAACTCTGGCTTGATGATTGTCCAATTAATTTTCGTCTTGCCTTATATAAGAGCTATGTAAATGACACTTTTTTTTATTATTTCGACATATCACATTGTACACTCTTCCTGAATTATTTAAATTCGAAAAAGCTAAATCTTAAATTTTTCTGTGAGCTCGACAAAAATAATATTATCTCTTTTCTTGAGGTGAAAATTACCCGAGAAGACAATTAACTTACATCAAATGTTTTTGAACTTCAGATTAAGTTTATTCTTGACAAAACTTTTGCTTCCAATGGTTACACCAAATCGTTATTTCAGAAACAAATGAGTCTGTTTCTCAATAAAAAATACTCGACTCTACCTCCATTACAAACAATTTAGCTATTCTAGCCTGGCCTTATAAATCGAGAATTATATTCTTTATATTATAATTCTCGATTTAGAAGGTCGGGCTAGAATATGTAAAGCGATTTTTCCATTCTCTTCGAAAGCAGGGATAACATTTATAAAGGCTGATTTATAGTAATCTTTTTAGATTGCTTAGAAAAGATGGATTATACGTTCTCCTCTTGTGATTGTGAGAAGAGCTCCTCCTCAGGGCTTGGTGAAGAGCTTAGTTAGCCATAGCATTGCCTTCTTAACAGAATAATTACAATTGCGTTATTGCAAATATAATTCTCGATTTATAAGGCCGGGCTGGAAGGGTGAAGCGATTTTGTCATTCTCTTCGAAAGTAGGGATAACATTTAAAAAGGCTGATTGATAGCACTCTTTTTAGATTGCTTAGAAAAGATAGATTATAAGTTCTCCTCTGGTGATGGTGTGAACAGCTCCGTCCGATGGCTTGATTAAGAGCTTAGTTAGCCATAACATGGCCTTCTTAACCGCATATATATATATATATATATATATATATATATATATATATATATATATATATATATTTATATATATATATATATATATATATTTATGGGGGAGGGGCTCACCTCGGATGAGGGGCGGCTACTAGCTGCACAACTGCACGTTGGCGGCGGAGGCAAATATCGTCGTTGTCTTCTGGGACCTGGCAGCAGCAGAGTATGGCGTTAACTTCCTTAAGTAAGCACCCCTCTTTAGGTCCACACTGAGGCGGGGGGGCAGAAAAAACGGTGACTAAACATTGCCTGCCTCAAAAACCTGTCTGGGCAGATAGCCACGCCTGCAGGACCAACTCCTCTTACGTGGTCAAATACAAAAAAAAAACATAACAGTAAAGTTGCAGTTTGTAGCGTCCGTACCATGCTCGACTCAAACCTATTCACGGACAGACCAGCTAAACGCACTACTCTCATCGCACGGAAACTGGCCTGTTACAACATCGACACTGTTGCTTTGTCAGAGACCAATCTTCCAGATGAGGGGAGCCTGACCGAAGACCAAGGTGGCTACACCTTCTACTAGAAAGGATACCCTACACAAGAACGAAGACTCCACGGCATCGGATTTGCGCTCAAGAATCCGTCAGGCAGCGCGACCGGCAGGATGTGCTGGTCACCCCCGCCATGCGTGATGCCGAATGCTGGATAGACCACCGCATGGTTCGGCGCTGTCTGTCCCTTCGCACACGACCGCCTAACAGAAAACGACCCGCAAAGAAGAAGCTCAACCGTACCTCTCTTAAGTCAGGAGATGTAAAAACTAATCTGGCTGCAGCCGGCTGTCACCTTATGGCTGATGTTCCCGTCCTCGAATAACTCGACGATTGTGTTGAGGACGGTTGGACTCATTTAGCACAGACTGTCACCGATGCTGCGATATAGGTCCATGGTTTTACTGAGTGAAAAAATAAGGATTGGTTTGACGAACATATTACTGACATTCGTGAGCTTCTGGAATAAAAAAGGGCACATCAGACCTTCTTAAACAACCCTCCTCAGATTACTTGAGACGACAGTGGCAAAGCAGGAGAGCCGAAGCTCAAAGGAAGCTCAGAGTCATAGAAAATGTATGGTAGCTCAAAGTTGCTACAAACCTACAAGGCTTTGCGGACTCTGGGAACCTCCAGAATCTCTACAACTTTCTTAAGCAATACAATTACGTATGATTATTTTAATGATAAAATTCAATTCATTGCAAAAGAACGGGGCAAACTGGAGCAGTGTCCCGCAGTCACAAAAGAGGGCCCAGGAAGTATCTACTAATCACGGTCCAGCGCTCGAGTTTACCACATTATTCTTCTTATGTTTCAACTTTCATCCTCAGACATTTTACAAGGTCGTCTTTTGGACTATCTTTCCCATGAGTATAGAAGTCTGTAATCTAGTATTTCTTTCGTCCATTATCTTTTCGTATGGTATTGTATGTTGGTCATTTCCACTTGTGCACATTTTCCTTTTACATATCCTTCAACACTATAAATGTTCGAATTCAAGTGTTTCGTATTTCTTTTGCGTTCCTGTGGGTTATTTCTAAATTGTAATTTAACTTGTTCGACAGGGCACTCGATGAAGCGAACTATTATCAGCGTATGGGGAGCTATCAAGACTTTCCTCAAGGTCCTCCTCTTGATTTACTTGTTTATGTGCGGCATCGACCTCCTGACTGCATCCTTCAAGCTTATAGGCGGCAAGAACATCAGTGAGTACACGGTTTCTAGTAAACGCCTTAACCAATAAATCTCCCCAAATAAACCTTCTGCGAATGCAAACACAATGATCATATATATATATATATATATATATATATATATATATATATATATATATACATATAAGTGTAGTTGGGTAGCAGTCTTTCCTGAATGCAAATTTTGCTGAAGATCGTTGTGTATTTTGCATTAATTAATTTCCTTTGGCAACTTTCTCTTCTTCTAACTATCTTTTTTAGTCCATCTTGTAGATGATGGATCACTTTTCCTGTATTCACCTCTTTTAAATGAATGTGTTTGGTAAAAACCAAACTAAATCGCTGAGCTTTCGATCTTATTCGATCATCTTCGGAGCGTTTTGAAATGTTCTTGCCTCCTTTACCGATGCAATGAGTGGAGTGAGGCTCTGCCAGAATGAAAGGAAAAGTGGAAGAAAAAGTTTTAGATCCTCGTGCCCCTCCCCCACCCCCCACCAGTCCCTCCTGGAGGAGGAACTCGGTCGGGAATGGGGCGAGGCCCGGTTCCCCCGAGTTTCTCCAGCGCCTTCCTCCCTCTGGGCCTGAAGGCACTGAGGGAAAAGAGCTCCGGAGAGGGGGAGAGGGGGAGGGGAAGAAGAAAGAAGAAAGGATAGGACAGACTGAAAAAAGTCAGAGGCTAGAAAGTTGACCAAGTTGGCCTGTGGACCTGCTTAACGTGGGTCCCGGAATAGGGTGTTTTTATGTTCTCCTACCTTTTAATTGTTACGATTCGCTGTACTTGTCCCTGGTGTTAGTGTTTGGCCAATCTTTGGATAGTGGTAAAGGAAGAAGATGATTGAAGTGGAAGGAAGTTGGAGGTTTGCAGAGAGGTACAAGTTGCGTAGAGGTCACGCTAATCTCTGTACTCTAAACTAATTTTAGAGTTAAGTTCGAAATAAGTTAGAGTGAAAGTGTGTGTGTTTGTTTATATATGTGTTTGTTTTGTTATTATGTTATGTGTGTATGAGATAGGCGTTCAAACCGTTGTTAGCGTTATTTGTTTTCCTGCTATGTTAATAACTGGAGTTTCTATGATTTCTGTAGCATAATTCTCGTATCTGTATCTGTTGTGTGGGCTCATGTTCCTTGGTTAAACGATTTTTAAAAGGGGTATTTATTCCGCCTTGGTTGAACATAATGTTAGAGGAATTGGGTAAGTAGAATTTTAAAATAATTTTAATGTGCGATTCCACTTGTCGCCTGACTGTTGAGTGCAGGCTTATCTTCATTTATTAATATGGCTTCTAAGATGTTAAGCCTAGCTCTATTAACCTCTTTGCTTTTAATAGCGGTGTTATCAACGAGCATATCTCTCGTTAGGTTAATATTATGAGCACTCTCCATATGATTTTTAGGCCCTCCGCTTTGTAGATGCATAGTTACACGTCTCGAAAGTTTAGTGGTTGTCATGCCAATATATTTTGAGTCGTTATAAATCTTACAGTCTTTATCGGGGCAGATGAACTCGTAAACTATTTGGTTCACTTGAGATTCGAAGAGTTTAGTCAGCTGTTGTTTTTCATCAGGAAATTGCTGGCTTTTGTTGTTTTATAATAAATGATGAGTTGAATTTTATCCGTTTGATTTCTAACCTTGATGTTATGGTTAATAACCTCCTTGATGTTTTTTTCATCTATTTTATAAGCCATGGACATCTGGTTTATGTAATACACTTTCATGTTGTTGACTTCTCCCTGATTACTTTCAGTTTTATCCGTATCTTTGCAATGATTATTTAAAATTATTGGAGTTGTTTGTAAATCATGCTGTTTGAGAAACCATTGTTCACGAATGTTTGTTTTACTAGTGCAATCTCTTGGTGGAAAAGTTCCCACGTAGAGCAGCATTTCTATGCTCGGCGGATGTATGAGCCGATTACGCTTATTTTATACCTTTCATGGCATTCACTCTACGCATCGAGGGATCTTCCCATGTCCGTACTTTTTCTATATACTTTAGTGATGTAGCTGCCATTGATGTTTTGAACCTCAACGTCCAAGAAAGGGAGTTTATTGCACGTGTTTAATTCATAAGTGAATTTTAACACAGAGTTCTCCTCAAATTGCTGCTTGATGTTTATCAAATGTTCTTCGTCTTGGACGTTGATGTAGATGTCGTCTACGTATCGGCAATATGTGTGTGGCTTATTTTCCATGATGTCCAATAATCTCTCTTCAAGTTGAACCATATAATAGTTGGCGAAAGTCGGCCCTAAGGGTGACCCCATAGCTACTCCATCCACGTGCGTGTATAGATCACCGTCCGGTGTCCTTAACGGCGCCTCTCATGTGCATGAACGTAACATTCTCCTTAAGATGTTTTGGTCAAGATTTGGAGGAGACATTGCCGGATGGTGGTACACATTTTATATAATGATGTTGATGGTCTGCGCGATAGGCACGTTCGTAAATAGGCTTTCTACGTCAAGGGATGATATTAGTCCTGATAGTCTTGTAGAGTGGAGTATATCGATGAATTCCTCCGTCGATTTATGCTATATTTCGAAGGGATTTGCGGTTTTATTAATGCATTTAGGGTTTTAGCTAAACAGTATGTAGGTGTCATGACTTGAGAGATGATGGGCCTCAATGGGTTATGCGGCTTATGAATATTTACATTGCCATACAGATATCCTGATGTGTAATCACCGATGATCTTTTGGAAGTGAAGTCCCCCGATGCGTGCATTAGCTTTAGTTATTTGTACATTTATTTTCTTTTTTAAGTCTTCTGTTGTATCTTTTTTCAAGCGTTTAAATTTAGTGGTGTCACTTAAGATGGTATTCAATTTGTTGTTATATTCTTCTTTGTTTAGAATGACGTATATTTTGGATTTGTCAGCTTTGCTTATGACTATTTCTTGTTGGTTTGTCTCCTTGTTGTAATGTTATTTGGAAACTAAATTCAAGTCATTCGGTAAATATATCAATAATATCATCATTATTATTAAGAAATTTACCATGTTTCCACTAGATCAACTGCTCGAGTTTACCAGTTACTCCTATTGATTGAACTTCATCTTTACAGTCCCTACAAGGTCGACTTCTGGGTATCTTTACTCTGCTCTCTTGTTTCAATCTTCTGTATCTTCCTGCATTATGCAAGACAATTTCTACTCAGCTTTTATTCATTTTACCATATCCATCACTTGTGCTTGTTTTCTTATCCACGTGTTTCTTTCATTTTTTTCTAACATATCCGTTACATGTGTTTATATTTTTATCCAAGTGTTTTGCCATGGCCCCTGTAAGTTTTTTTATTCTTGTTCTCAGATTGCGATTGGTTTTGTGTGTTCTTTAGGTGTTTTAATACAATTAATTTTATTTTATTCTCCCACGACAGATTCGTTGACAAAACAGGGCACGCTAAGTAACCCTTTAGTGGGACTTATGGTAGGGGTCCTGGTAACCATCATGGTCCAGTCGTCTTCAACATCTACAGCTATAATTGTTTCTCTCGTGAGCAGCGGAGGTAGGGTTAAGCTTTATTTTTACCGTTAATTTTAACACCTCGAAGCAGGCCTCGAATTTGTACTGCAATATCAACGAGGCTTCATGGTGCCTGCGAATACAAGGAAGGGGGCTTATGTTGTCTAGACTTGCAATGCCTCGCTTATATTGTCTAGACTTCCGAAGCCTGGTTTATGTTGTGTAGACTTCCAACGGCTGGCTTATGTTTTATAGACTTAAACGACTGGCTTATGTTGTCTAGACTTCCAACGCCTGTTTATGTTGTCTAAACTTCCAACGCATGGCTTATGTTGTCTAGACTTCCAACGCCTGGCTTATGTTGTCTAGACTTCCAACGCCTGGTTTATGTTGTCTAGACTTCCATCGCCTGGATTATGTTGTCTAGACTTTCAACGGCTTCCCTATGCTGTCTAGACTGCAAACGACTGACTTATGTTTTGTAGACTTCCAATGTCTCCCGTATGTTGTCTAGACTTCCAATGACTGGCTTATGCTGTCTAAACTTCAAACACCTGGCTTATGTTGTCCTGACTTCCAACGCCTGGCGTATGTTGTGTAGACTTCCAACGCCTGGCTTATGTTGGAAGGAAGTGGAATAATGGTGAGTTAACATAATTATAATGGAGTAATATTTCCACTCTTCAAGGCCAAACTTATGAAAGAAGTAATGTGCTGATAAAAGACCCCATGTTTCTCAGTCAATTAAATACAAGAAAAAAGAATTTGGCAACTGAATTGCATTATATACTCCTCCTAAAACGGGTTTGGTAAACTCTATAATCGATTCGAAGGAACAAAAGAAATTATATCATCGAATTTTATTATTTGTTTGATTTAATAAAAAATATATCAAATATCGAGATCTTGAAATTTAGAAAACTCAAAACGCCAGAATTATAAAATGGCCTAAATCCAGAATAACAAAATCCAGAATACGAAACTCGACCGCTAGATAAGGGAGGGAACTTGAAGGACCAAATACCGAAGGCCAATATAACTAGAGCGAAATTTGCAAACAGTCCAAAATCTTGAAACAGCACAAGACCGAGGTAATTGAAGCCCATAAACCAAAATATTAAACAATTAAAACTCGAAGCCTAATAGCCATAATGTCTACGTCCCGAAACAAAGAAAATTCTAAACAGCAAAACTTCTAACCCCAAATTCCCTAACTTCAAAAGCCATAACTGTCAACCCAGAAATATGAAAGCCCCTCCGCCCCTCTACATAAAAACACCAAAAGCCCAAATACTAAAATATGAAAATCTCAAACTATCAAAATTCCAACCGCCAAAATTCAAAAAACGAAATCACGAACTCTAAAATAGCTCACCCACCTCTCAAATCCGGAAAAACAACTTTCAAGTAACCCAACCAACTAATTAACCTTTAAACCACGGCCTCTCTCCACTTGGTTCCCACTTTGTTAAATTTCACTGTTTCAAAAAGCTTTGATTAATCGAAAACACCCGAAAATTTTAGGTTGACAGATAAACGTTAGAATTTATATTAATATTGGGGGCGCGAAACTCGAAAATCCCTTAACATTGAGGGCACAAAGTGCCCTCAAGTGTATTGAATATTTTAAAAATTGTTTCGACATCAAGTTCCTGCCGCTTTAAAACCAATATATATATATATATATATATATATATATATATATATATATATATATATATATATATATATATATATATATATGCAACAAAGCCTACAGGGAAAATTAATACGAGGATTCCAAGTACTTTCTAACTTTATTTCGAGTTCTTTATCAAGGAATAACAGAAGCATTGAAAAGTGTAATATTTATAAGGATGATACAGAGGAGAAGGAACGCCCACAAAAAAGCAAAAAACCAATCAACAAAATAAATTAATAGGAAATGGAAACCTTAGGAGAAACAAAGATAAATACAAAATAAGATCATGAAATCAGGTAAATTCAAAAGACTAAAGGTTGACAAGAGGATTAAAATACCCCCTAAGCAATTAGGCAGGGAGAAAATCTTAGCGTTAGATTAACCACAGAGGTCAGGAGCTTAAAATCAAGGTAAAATAAGTGTAAATGTTCTAAAGACTTGACTCAAATGGAAATAAATACAGACAAAAAAACATAAGTCTACATAGATGCACACAAAATAAAATAAAATTGTTTATTAAGATTAATATAAATATTTAGTCTCAAATTAAAAGTTTGACATTACATTGTGAATATAATTTAAAAAATAACCATCAAGTTTATATAAGCCAGGACTTAAATTAAAATTTGGGAATTTACTAATAAATGTCGTGGCGAAAAAAGCAGCTCATTTTATGTTAATATGTCATATCTTAATCACAATATTGATTGGAATTCTGCTAAAATCATCTGTCATAATAACGATACAATTTCACGGAATATCAATGAATCGACCTTTATTAGTAAATTCCCAAATTTTAATTTAAGTCCAGGCTTATATAAACTTGATGGTTATTTTTTAAATTATTTTTACAATGTACTGTCGAAACTTTTAATTTGAGACTAAATATTTATATTAATCTTAATTAACAATTTAATTTTAACGTATTTTGTGACCAGACTTATGTTTTTGTCTGTATTTATTTCCATTTGAGTCAAGTCTTTAGAGCATATGCACTTATTCTACCTTGGTTTTTAGATCCTGACCTCTCAGTTTAATCTCTTGTAAAGATTTTCGCCCTCCCTAATTGCTATAGGGGCATTTTAATCCTCTTGTCAACCTTTAGTCTTTTGAATTTACCTGATTTAATGATCTTATTTTGTATTTATCTTCGCTTCTCCTAAGGTTTCCATTTCATATTAATTTATTTTGTTGATTGGTTTTTTGCTTTTGTGTGGGTGTTCCCTCTCCTCTATATCATCCTTATAAATGTTCTCATTTTCAATACTTCTGTTATTCCTATTCCTTGATAAAGAACTTGAAATAAAGTTCGAAAGTACTTGAAATCCTCGTATTAATTTTTCCCGTGGGCTTTGTTGCATTTATTGCTTACTCACGCGATACTTTGTGAGTTTTCCACACCCACACATATATATATATATATATATATATATATATATATATATATATATATATATCAGAACAATTGTTAAATTTAATGACAGATTCCAAATATGTTAATAAAACCACTGTGGAGAAGCTTAGTATTTATTATCTCGAGACCCGTTTCGGCATGGAGTTTGTCATGCCAGCCTCAGTCGAACACTCAGAATACATGCACTTCCACCAAGCGTACAATATATATATATATATATATATATTTATATATATATTGGGGTAAAGTTACTTAATTATATATTTTTATCAATTTATTGTGCGACCTTTTCTCCTTTTATTTGTTGAATAAAAACGAAATTAAATTCTTGTCCCAAATAGGTATTGCTATTCAAATGAATTTTGAGTTAACAACGCGCCTCTCTTCCTAAAGAGCTGTCAATGAGGAATAAGCTAGCATAGTGAGGCTATGACTACTCCTGTCAAAATTCGCTTATTTATTCCCGGTAATAACCTAGACTAGTCCTAACAAAAACCTAGCTAGTTTATTTTTCATTTGTCGCTCATTTGGGAAAGAGATGAGTTGTTAGTTCAAAATTAATTTGCATAGTAATTCTTATTTTTTTCCAAGAATTGTGTTTCTCGTTGTTGTTTTTTTCAAGTAATAAAAGAGGAAGAGGTCGAAGAAAGTTACTAACTATATGTCAGATTAAATTTACTTATTTGTAAATAATAGCCTTTATTATTTGCTGCTGTCATTATGACCTCATAACCCTCCGTAGAAAAGGGATCTCACCGAATCAAGAAATACCTATCCCCTCCCCCCCCCGAAGATAATTAGCCTCGCATTGAACTAAGACGCTAATTTAACTAACAAGTCTAAGATTATGGGTAGGAGGTTATTTTGAGTTTTAAAATGATTGTAGGTAATATCTGAACAGGAGCCCAAAAAGAAGTTTATTCTAGCGAAAATGTGACGGTAGTGATTCTAAAATAGATCGCCAGCGTCTAATTTCGGCCCTGATGGAGCGTTGCTCACTCTGAAAATATTAGATTTAGGTGCTAATAACTTGGAAAATAGAGCTTTCCGTGCCGAATAAATAGTAGAAGACAATGCAAATAGGCCTATAGAATAGATTAAAAGTATATTTTCTGCAAAAAAGCTGGAGGTTTTAATCTGCAGAATTACCGAATATTTCCCAAGGGGTACGAACATTCAGGATGGCCTCGATGAGAATTGAATAAAAATGCACTACGATACAGTTGTCCATCAATGCTCAGTTCTCTTTTTGAATACACATACAAATAGTCAAATTCCTAGAGCAGAGACCATTAAACAGGGTACTAAGGTAGTCTCATAGGCTAGAAAGTGCTTCTAGTTGTGCTCAGCGTATTTTGAGAGCTCAGCTGCCTTCTTAGTGTGCACTTTTGGTCACTGATTTGGATCCAGCACAGTAAAGTTGTCTCTATTCAATCTGATCACTCATTCGAAAAAAGAAAAAGAATGGTAGAATCGCGAGACTGCACAATATTGCGCTGAATTCATTTTTACATTTGAACCGAACAAAATGAAATACTCAAAGCGATGTTTCCTTCCAGTCTCTCGATCTCCTCCGGCTTTATTTAGAGAAAGTTTTAAATCAAAATTTTCTAGAAGGAGACGAGTGAATGATGGAGAAACTGCCATAAAGGGGGATTGAAATATTTCTTTCAGAAATAAAATCAAATAATAAATAAATAAAATGAATGTAAAATTAAATAATAAAAAAATGAAATAACATAATAAACTCGATTTACCAAATTAGGATAACACTTCGAAGTGTTTAAAATACTAATCGGTTCAGCTACTACAAAATAGGAGTTACCTTAATGGGACTAAGCAGACTACTCGATGTGTCTTAAATTCAGCTGTAACCGGAAATGATTTTACAATCGTCGTAGTTCGTATCAGAACCTCCATGAAAAAATAAGAGCATAAAGTATATCATTAGAAAATTTAAAAAACGCCCATGATGCCAAAAGGTATAAATTAACTGCTTCTACAGATAACCGTTGTAAACCATTTAACAAACTATTTGCAATAGCAGAGAATTATTTCTCTTTTAAAATTACTCAGATATAGAGTTCTCTCCTCTCGCAAGTCGTCGTAAGTGAATATGATAAGAATATAATTGATAATATTTCTTAAAATTACAATTCAATAGCAATAGCGGGTATAAATGATACGCGATTTACATCAAATGTCCTTTTCTGCTTCATCTGATCTTCGCTTCTCTATTCTTCTTTTATTTTGGGTATACATCGAAAGGATCTTAGGTTATATTTTTTTCCTTATTCTTATTATTATTATTCATATTTCTATTCTCATTCTCATTCTCATTCTCATTCTCATTCTCAATCTCATTCTCATTCTCATTCTCAATCTCAATCTCAATCTCAATCTCAATCTCAATCTCAATCTCAATCTCAATCTCAATCTCAATCTCATTCTCAATCTCATTCTCATTCTCATTCTCATTCTCATTCTCATTCTCATTCTCATTCTCATTCTCATTCTCAATCTCAATCTCAATCTCAATCTCAAACTCAATCTCAATCTCATTCTCGATCTCAATCTCAAACTCATTTTCATTCTCATTCTCATTCTCAATCTCAATCTCATTCTCATTATCATTCTCATTCTCATTCTCATTCTCATTTTCAATCTCAATCTCAATCTCAATCTCAATCTCAATCTCAATCTCAATCTCAATCTCAATCTCAATCTCAATCTCATTCTCATTCTCATTCTTATTCTCATTCTCATTCTCAATCTCAATCTCAATCTCATTCTCATTCTCATTCTCATTCTCATTCTCAATCTCATTCTCATTCTTAATCTCATTCTCAATCTCAATCTCAATCTCAATCTCAGTCTCAATCTCAATCTCAATCTTAATCTCATTCTCATTCTCATTCTCATTCTCATTCTCAATCTCATTCTCATTCTCATTCTCATTCTCATTCTCATTCTCATTTTCAATCTCAATCTCAATTTCAATCTCATTCTCAATCTCATTCTCAATCTCAATCTTAATCTCAATCTCATTCTCATTCTCATTCTCATTCTCATTCTCGTTCTCGTTCTCATTCTCATTCTCATTCTCATTCTCATTCTCAATCTCAATCTTAATCTCATTCTCATTCTCATTCTCATTCTCGTTCTCGTTCTCATTCTCATTATTGTCGTAGAATTAGGCAGTTATCACCTAATTCTCGATTCCTTCTTTTGTTCGGTGAAGGACGACGACAGCCCAAAATAATTATTGGAATTGAATTTCGTTAAGGCGCGGCGCTTTTGTTATTCGAATACTTCAAATATTGTTGCCCGGAATTGGTCCTATTTAATTAGGCTTTGGTGGTTGGAGGACTTAAATAAGAATTGCAAAAATAATCTTTAATTACACAACAAAACATATAATACAAATAATTAAACTCTCTAGCTATTTATTAATTCAGCAATGGAAAAATTATCAATAATTACCAATAATTACTCATGCCGCAAGGGCTCAATACTCCAAGTACTAACCGGATAGGGTTTAGGAAGAAATTACGAATGGAATCCTAGCCTTAGGAGCACAATAATTCACTTTAGTTATCCGGTATGACTCGGGAGGAGACTACTTGACGAGTCTTAGTCGGAGGGCGTCGCACTGCCTCGACGAGGAAAGGAAAGGTGTAAATATCTTACTTTTGGGGGGGGGGGGAGGTACCTCAAGTAGACGCTCGGGGGCGAAGATTCTCCTGTAGACGCTCGAGGAAGAAAACTCCCGTGAGGCTGAGGCTGTGCGCTTCTTCTGGACGGGTCCTCCGATCCTGACGCCGTCGTTCCAAATAAAATCCTAGCTGCTGTATTTTCCGGGCTTGGCTCACTCGGGAGCAACGTAAAGACAGCTCACCACCACGAACTGGGGTCTTCTTCAAGGGTGGGTGGAGGGCTTACGTCTTCGAGACTTTTCCTTGGGCGGATTCTGACGGAATACTTCCACGATTAATTTTGCGACGGGGAATATATAAGCGTTTGCTGGAACTCGTATATTTGTTAACGGAATCAATTAAGCCCTGCCTCACCGCCTCGGCGCTTATAGCTCGGCGGCCGGGTTTTGATGGTCCAACTGAACAGAAGAAATTCTTGGCTAATCTTGCCGGAAGTTTGCTGACGGGCGTATGGCATTGCTCGTTCCTTTTCCTTTTCCATTTTCTTATTCTTATTCTTATTCTTATTCTTATTCTTATTCTTATTCTTATTCTTATTATTATTATTATTATTATTATTATTATTATTATTATTATTCTTATTCTTATTCTTATTCTTATTCTTATTCTTATTCTTATTCTTATTCTTATTCTTATTCTTATTCTTATTCTTATTCTTTTATTTTTATTTTTATTTTTAATTTATTTTTTATTGTTTTCTACTACTACTTTTTCTTTTTCCTCTACTACTTCTTCTTCCCTTTTCCTCTTCTTCTTCTTATTATTATTATTTCCATTATTATTTTAATTCAACTCTCTTCTTTTTACTTTCTTAGAATCACGTCCAGGAGACTGTAGGTTCTTGGATAGTTCAGAATTATGTGATAATATCTTTGCACAAAACGAACTTTTCTTGATTTTTTCGATTTTTAATCACAATTTCATTGCAGTTATAAACATCCAGCAAACAATCCCAATCATTATGGGGTCCAACATCGGAACTTCAGTCACAAATACCTTCGTGTCATTCACACAGGTAATGTTCTGAGATTGTTCTGTTGTGTATTTATCAAAAAGAGACGAAAACTAACGAACACATGTCGGTTTGTAAGCTTTGAAAGACGTTAATAAGGGGAAAAGAAAAATGTGCAAAAGAGTCCATTATAGTAAAAAAAGATTATTTGTGGCGCTATGTCTAGTAAAAAGGTTTTAAATTCTACTGAACTTGAGTGAGTTGCTAGTATTAAAGTTAGGATTTGTAAGTGTGTGAAAGAGTTACGATTACTTACAAAACTATGAATTGTTTCCATTCACCCTTTGTATTTCTTTTTTTCCAAAACTTTTCACATATTACCAAGAGTCAATACTCTATGAGTACATCGGAGTACTTCTCAAGTGTACATTAAAACTCTCCTAAACACCACAGTGAGTCACGTTATCGTGATCAAGACTTGATTTGTGGCATCATAATCTTTGCGTTTTGCAATCGAAGCCACTTCATTCACTCAGTTCTGGTCCCTTTTCTTTTCAGTGAGAATACATTTCTATTTACTTCCTACACATTTCTACCTAAATGGGATACGATTCCTCTCTCTTTCTTCTATGCAAAAAATATGCAGTCGATCAAACATCCACACTTTCGTTGCTTCCAAAATTAGACACTAAAATGCCTTCGAGAACGATTTTCACGATTGGATTGTTATGATTGTTCTTTTATTTCACAACTTTCAAAACTATTTTTTTTTTTTTACTCTTTTCGCCTAGTCTTATTATGACCCCTTTAACAATGGGGGTTTGACACCCATCAACACTGATGCCTTTTCAGTCTCATTTATGACTTACAGTTTAAGGTGGGGTCTGAACCATGTATACCTAGCTACAGCTTGTGGCAACCGTAAAACCAACCAGAATCGGAACTTCATAGAGGGACTAACCAGACCTAATGTGTATTAACTTCACCTGTAATCTGAAGCAGCTTTACACTTGACGTAGGTCGTATCAGAACCTCCATGAACAACTATGAACATAAAGTTTATCACTCAAAAGTAAAGGAACGCCCATTATGCCAAAAGGTAGAAACTACTGTTTTTTCCTCATATCGAACTACTACTCCATTGGTCGTTCACAAAATGGAAGAAATGTATACTTTTGTGTCTACAACCTTACATATATTAAAATAGCATCGTATATTAATGACAATTAAATACAAAATATTGCAAACTTTTGCTTTCAAATGAAAGGAAAATGGAAAATAATCAGAATGGGTGAAATTGACTCAAGGTCACTCTTATGAGAAGTAATGACATCAACACGTTCATTTCACCACAAATAGAAAGGTTTTCGTGATGCTTAAATTTCACCTTTGCGTAAGATTAATATGTGAAATAAGTAAACATGAAAGGTAGATTGAAAGTCGACTTACAAATCCTATGGAACTGTAGCAAGAAAGCCTGTAGTCGGCACTTGCAATTTAGAAAATTAAAGGATCGCGTCGTACATAAATTTTTTTTAAATTGCCTTTAGATTACTAACTGAAATTTAACGAGATTATGACACGATTTGTAATAATTTTCTTTAGATTTAAAAAAAAGTAAATACTTTCGTTTCCCCTTCGTTGATTTTGTAAAAGAAAACAAAAATCGTTGGTTGTGTTAGTAAACGTTTTGAAGTGAGCTGAAAGACGAAAATAGTTGATTCACGAAACATTAGGCGTGGTTTATTATTGTATATGAGCATCTCACATATGGTCCCTAATGGTAAAGGAATTAAAAATATAAATAAGTATTTTAGGTTGTACTTAGAGAAAGGAATTTCTTTTAGGAATTAAAAATTTAGTGCTTTTGTAAAACGTAAATGAAATGCCATTTATCTTTAATTTGTCCTGCTGCTCAAGTAGATTAGTAGTATAAACTATTTTCCCAATATAGATGTCCAAAAAATATCGTTCCTGAACGAAAATAACTCAATTGTATAGGTTTGGTTTGGTTTGGTTTTATAGCCTAGTTAGGGCTAAGAAAGGTTAGGATTAAGTTTGTTTAAATTTGGTTCGTGAATTAAGAGCACAAATTTCCTACAACAGATTGTAAAATTTTATCTCAGTTTGGTTAGGTTAGGTTAAATGGCGCAGTTAGGTCTATGAAAGGTTCAACGGATCCTCATTTTTAGCATGTTTGAAGCGAGTTTCCGTAAGAAAATCAGGGATTTACCCTGCAGGAAAATGATGCCATGTGTAGCTCACGTACATGAAAGTTCTAGATGACATGGAGTCATTCAAGGGATATAAATGTAAATTCTATATAAAAATAAAAACATCAATCTTTGGAAATTATCAAACTTTCATTTGGGTATTATATCTCTTCCACTTATTATACAAAAAGAAAACAAAAAAACCCTACTCCTATCATGTCACTCTTACCATGTTTTCCCTCTATTGACATATAAGGACCTGGCAGCTACCTCATGCGTCAGAAGAGAGGTTTTGGAACCTCTATAAACAACGCCAATTTACGCTCACTGGTTGCGAGAGTCTAGGACTAGAGGTGTCCTAGGCGTTAGAGCACGATGAATGGGATGAGGGTAGTGCCCCGTTAACCCCTTCCCTGGCATGTAATTATTGACCATTCCCAGTGACTGTTGACGGGTGCCTCGGGTAGCATCGGTCCGAGGTGACGGTCCTTTGTTCCCATCTTGGTTGCCAGGCCATTAAAAAGCCTTGGGTTGAGTCTTTTGGTGTAGCGGGATATCCATTGAACGCTGCTCCGAGATCTTGGCCATCGTGAAGGAAACTATTAGGAGTTTAGTACGGAGCGTGCTCCGTTGTTCACCTGGTGAAAAATCGATGGCCCTTCAGGGACCGTCAGTGCTGCTTGATTGGGAGCCACGGCACGCCGAGGTTTGTCGCCTTGGTCGGACGAACAGCAGCACATGGAGCGTGCCTTCTGAAAGATCCGAAACGTCTCCGATGGATAGGTGGGAGCGACTCACGCGGGGAGAACTCACCCCCTCCCCTTTTTTTATCATTGATTGGTCACGAATTTTCAGAAAGAGAGAGAAAGCACTCAAAATGAGAAGCAAAAAAGGACCAGTTCGTCTAAAACACAACTGTGCAACATGCCAGTTAGAAAAGTGGTGCGTTGACTTTCCGGAGGGCTGCTACTCAAAATGCATCCCGGAAAGTATCTGCAATACTTGTATACTGACGCGAGAGGTGGAGAAACTAAAAAACCTCTATAGAGCCTCAGAGGAGAGAGCTCAAATTCTTGAGAGAAAGGTGGAGAAAATCGAAGCCCTTCATGCAGTTCGCATTCGATGCTAAGAAGAGGCATCGCCCACTGACGTGCCGGAATCTTCTGGTGTCGTAGTTCTTACCCAAGCGGAGATTCCGGTATTATCCGAGGTTAAGCCACCTGAGGCAAGAGAAAAAGAGAAAAAAGAAAGGAAAAAAAGAAGAAAAATAAGAAAAAGAATAAAGTTGAAACAAAAGAAAAAGAACCAAAAATACAAGAAAAACGGATAAACAAGAAGAAAAAGGGGAATAAGAAAAAGAAGGATAAGAATGGGGAGAGTAAAGAGGAAAAGGAGAGGCCTCTTCCATAAGGGAAGACCCCGTCTTCAGAGACCAAGTGTCCGAAGGTCGCCCTCATTGGTGACTCGCAAACACGGGATCTGCAGCCGTTGCTAGCGGCCCGCCTTCGCACTAGCGTGAAGGTAAGCTGCCTGCCAGGACGGGATAACCACAACATCAGATTAGAGGCAGAAAAAGCTCAGATTTCTGAGAATTTAGTTGTCGCTCTGATGGTAAGTGGCAACGATCTCTACCTCAGAGGGGATAAGGTTGGCCTCAGTGGTAAGAACATCCAAACGGTGATGGAAGCCGTGGATGACATAGGGCTTAAAACCTGCAAACGTGTCGTAAGTGGGATGCTTCCAAGAAGAGGTCCATCCCGAACCACTCATGAGAGAAACGTTGCAGTGAACCGAAGGTTGGCGGATCTCTGCCCGGCAGAAGGAGTCTTCTTTGTAGACCACTACTGCACTTTTTACGGGAGGAACGACCTGTATAAAAGGGACGAAGTGCATCTTTCCTTTAAAGGGAAAACTGTACTTGTAAACATGATCCAGGATGTTGTGGAGCGGACCCAAAGAAGTGTCAGGCCCCGAGTAAAAAAGGACGTACGCCAGTACACCCGTGTTACTCCAGGAACGACCTTTTCTGAGGTGACAAAGAGGAAAGTGACCCCGCCACAGAGAAACAAAGCGGGAAACGGAAGAGCGTAGGGAGTCCTACAATCGGGGACTCCATCAAGGTTCTTCTGTTTAATGCGAGGTCTATCAGAAACACGTTTCTTAAACTTCGTGGCCTCGTAGCAACAGAAGAACCTGAGATGGTGGCCATAACGGAGTCGTGGATAAAAACCTCAAGCCGAGATTTTGAAGGTGAATTCACGATTCCCGGTTACCAGCTCTTCCTGAAAGTTAGGCCAGACAGAGAGGGTGGCGGTGTGATGTTGTATGTCAATGATATTCTTAACTCGACGGATTGCAACATCGTATCCGACCATGAGCTACTAGGTGTTGACCTAGAGATAGGTCCTGCCAGATACAGGACCCTGGTGCTTTACCGACCCCATGCCCAACTCAAATAACAGGACAGGAGTCTGTACCAGCTGTTGCGCGAACTTGTAAAAGACAGAGTGTATATCGTCATGGGGGATTTCAACACACAAGTTGACTGGAGTTCGCGCACAACGAGTTCCTGACTCAATGGGTAAGAGAGCCAACGAGAAGAGACAATAACCTCGACTTGGTTTTAACCTTTGAGGATAACATCGTTGGGGACCTCTCTGTTGGCGAAGAGCTTGGTGGCAGTAACCACCGACTAATTAGATTTGTTGTCAAAGTCCCCAAGGCAGAGCCTGCAACTAGTAAATCAAGGAAACTCGATTTGAGAAGAGCAGACTTTGCAGGTTTTCGCTTTTCATCCCTCTGAAATGCCCCCGTCGGTCTTCTGTTCAACCAAAGTGGTTGAATCGAGAAATCGGCTAACTGCTTAGGGAGAAGAGAAATGTGTACCGGCAATCGAAGATATCGGGTAACTTTGACGAATACCGGAGGCTATCCAGGAGAGTGAAGTTCAGCATAAGGGCGGCTAAGCGGTTTGAGGAACTCCGAGTGGCGAGACTTTGTAAAGAGAATTCCAAGGAGTTCTTTAGATATGTAAACAGCCGTAAACCAATCCGTCGAACGATTGGCCATTTGAAAAAATAAGGAGGGTATATTAAAGCACTCAGGTGCATAAAATGCTAACCTCCTCAACGACTACTTCTCTTCAGTGTTTACTGAAGAGTGTGGTCCCATCCCCTAGCCAACGGATTCCTACTTGGTGAAAAAGCTGGAGGATATGGACTTCACCGACCGAGAAATAAAAAACAAGATCACTGACCTAGGGACCAATAAGTCACCTGGCCTGGATGGGTTTCTACTTAAAGTGTTGAAAGAAGTCCGCGATAGAGTGTCACGACACCAGAGCGCAATCTTCAACATGTCAATCCAGACCGAATGCATTCCTAAAGACTGGTGTGAAGTGGAGGTGACTCCTATCTTCAAGAAAGGAGACCGTAACCAACCGTCGAACTACCGACCTATCAGTCTGACTTCGACAGTAAGTAAACTCATGGAAAGCATCATGGAGGACAAAATGACGTCGCATTTAGAGGCAAAGTTGCTACTGAGGAGTTCCCAGCACGGCTTCCGAAGGAAACGGTCATGCCTGACGAACCTTGTGGAATTCTTCCACTTCATCTTCAGTGAGCACGATCGGTACAAGGCGGTGGATGTGGTCTACTTAGACTTTCAGAAAGCCTTTGATAAGGTACCACACCATCGCCTTCTCCGGAAAGTGCGAGCGCTGGGCATAGATGGAAAAGTAGCCGGCTGGATGAAGAACTGGCTAAGTGTCAGACGGCAACGGGTGGGGGTGAATGGACAGGCTTCTGAGTGGGTGCCCGTTACTAGCAGAGTGCCTCAAGGTTCTGTCTTGGGACCACTATTATTCATCATCTACGTCAACGACATGGACGGTGACATGGTTGCCAAGATTTCTAAATTTGCCGACGATACCAAGCTTGGTATGAACGTTGCAAAGGATGGAACTACTGCCCGCCTGCAAGATGATCTTCGGAAGATTTGGAGTGGTCTGATACGTGGCAAGTGCCTTTCAACGTGAACAACTGCAAAGTGATGTATATCGGCCACCGAAATCTCCAATCACCCTATATCCTTAAGGGCACTGCTCTTGAATCCACCGACACTGAGAAAGACTTGGGTGTAACTATCATGAGTGACCTCAAGTCCTTGAAACAGTGTACTGAGGTGGAGAAGAAAGCCCAAAGGATGTTAGGGTATATAAAGCGACAGTTTGGATATCGGAACAAGGAGAGAGTACTGTGTCTGTACAACTCCCTCGTCCGACCGCACCTGGAGTATGCCGGACAATTTTGGAGTCCTTCATTTCGAAAGGACATCGCGAGATTGGAACGCGTGCAAGCAAGGGCAACCAAACTGATTCCCTCTATCAGACATAAAAGTTATGATGATAGATTAAGGGAATTAGATATCTTCTCGCTGAAGACCCAGAGACTACGTGGTCGGCTTATCGAAGTGTTTAAAATACTTCGAGGCTTCGACAGACTGGACTACGGGGATATTTTCCAGCTCAGCAAGGGGATAACAAGAAATCACGGCTACAAACTTGAACTTAAGCGATACCACCGTGATATGTGTGGGAAATTCTTCACATACAGTATGTGTGGTAGTTGGAACGCACTTCCGACAGAAGTTGTCAACAGTGAATCTGTTGACCAGTTTAAGTAAAGAATAGATAAAGTCTTGCGAAATCACCATTAAGATCCTCACTAGTGATCTTCGAGGTTGCCAACAGGCACCTTCGAGGATTTCGCCAAAAGTAGCCTCATTGTATGAACCGTAAGGTCTTCTAGGGTACTTATTTTTCTTGCAGCTCTTTGTAGCTTTTATTTTCACTCATTCATTAGTTAATTTCAGATCACGAATAATATTACTCTATATTTCTTCCACCACCTAAATTTTGGGGCTGTAACCTCCATGAAATTTGATAATATTGCAAAATATACGTTAAGAAATATATCAAACGGTCAATTATGTGTCCAATATTAAAATAAAAGACTTTCAGAGCAGCTATAGTATGCGGTCTACTAAGGCCTAGGCGGTCTACAAACGAGCGTGGCGTCATTGACAAATCTCTTCAAAAAGCTCTGGCATTTTTTATATCATTAATGAATATAAAACAGGATGAATTTTGTAATTAAAAATGCCTTAAAACCTTTAACTGGTAACTGTTGATAGTCATTTTCTTCAAATATGACCTACATGAAGTTCCAGGCAACAACACCATTACCTGCATGGTTGCAAGAGGTCTACGACAGCTCCGTGCATTACCACTTTTGGATTTCACGGTCGCAACAACAAAACTTCATTTTTCACGAGTTTCCTGGCCATAGACCCCTATCGAGAGTGAGTCGCCTTTTACGAAATGTACTAAACACGATATACAGCCGAGTGAAAACCCCAAACGTTACCAGTCTCTGAATTCATTCACATCTGTCCCCGAAACTACAAGAACCTTATCAATCATCTGATATTTTTCGTTACCAAATGATAATTACGTTTAGGGAAGGATTATTGTTATATTCAACCATCATGTACGCAGAGGGCGTCAAGAATGAATTTCAAAATAACCATTTAAAATGGTTCTTTTATGGCTATTAGATTGGTCTATTGGTTACAACCACTTGCTTGGCGTGGGTGAAGAGCATCTACCAGGAAGATGAAGTGTCGGGAGGCTTACCATTGCTAAGGCAGCCACAAAGGTCTTCCCCCTGAAATCTCATACCTTTCTAGCATTGTCTTTATCGTTCAGTCATATTAGATCCATCGTTTACTCCTCTGTTCTGCCACAGTTGGTAGGCTTTCACATATTGAAGTAAACCTATTTAAAATCTGAAAACGATAAATGCAGGAAAACAGAAGAAATACGGAAGAGAGATTGATTTTCAATCAATAAATATCCTGAGGCTTTATACAGAAAAAAAGCAGTACGTGAGTTGGTTAATATAGCCAAAGGAGGATCAGTGATTAAAAAGAAACTCTCGTCCGTTGTTTCCTTTTTTCTGCAAAAATTGGTTCAAACGCTGAATTCCTTCAGGCTTTACTAGGAGTAGATCAGTTTGTTAATATAGCCTGAGGTGTCTTAGTGATTGAAACAAAAAAATTCAATCTCCTATTATTTATTTTTCTGCTTGTATCTTTTCATTTTCAACTTGATATATCTATGGTTTTAATATATAATATAAAGATAAATACAGAAATATGGAAACAATAAGTGGGATGGGACGTTTCGTTTCGACTACGGACACTCCTCAAGGTGTTAACAAAGCCCTGCTCTTTTTCCATATTAGGCTAGAGAAGTTTCATCAATGGAAATCCAACTCTGATTCTCCATATTCTTTTATATTTTCCTGTATCAATGGCTTTATCATCATCATCATCACTAATTCTATAATTTAAGAAGGGGATTTTTTTGACTATTTTGAATAATAATTTCATCTTAGTTTTGTTATGACTTCTGTTTTTTTATCAAAGTTATTCTTAATAATTCTTTTATAATATCAAAAAACAAAACGGTGAAGTTCAGAAATAAATATAGATATCGAAATTTTATGAATTTTTTAAACTCTAGAGAATTAAAAATGGTGAAGTTCAGAAAATTTATTTTTATATATCTTCTTCTATAACTATATTTTATCAACGTGATATTTTGAAAGGGGGGAAATTTAGTTTAAATTTTAATCTTAGTAGCGAAGCGCAAACTCCTCCCATAGGGAGGAGTGGCGAAGCCATTGCCTAGTTTTATAAATAAAACTATCGGTATACCCTGGATTTGAAAATATTGGCGTTACGAACCTGGTAAATACACAACTGCTGGTAACAATGAAATGTGTAATTGCATCGTTTACTTTTTATGGCGCCTCCTCAGCTATTATGATTTTTTAGTTGCTTGTATTTTTTAGGTTAAATAGTTTAGTTTAAAAGTACTCATTATGCTTCAATGACTAAATAAACCCAAACTTACTAATCACAAATTAGCTTAAACTACATAATTAAACTGTAAAATAAACGCCTAGAATTCACAATAGCCAAAGAGATCCAGTAAAGGAAAGTAATCTAATATCATTTTATGAGTCTTGTCACTTACTGTGATCTTTAATGTTCTATATTTTACATGTTAATTAGTTTAGGTTAAAGTAGGTTGGGTCGGATTTGTTAAGGAATTGAACTCTAGTGACCTAACCTAATGTTAGCTTAAACTAATTAACACAAACAACGAAACATCTAGACGAGGAGATTTATAGAAGTCAACTGATGCGAATATTTTACTAATGCTGAAACTATTTTGTAAGGTCAACGACAGAGAGACGTTTCGGCGGGCATTTGCGGGGGCAACCGTTCATGATATGTTCAACTGGTTGACAGTCTGCTCTCTTCTATCTATCGAGATAATAACAAGATCAATCCCAGGATCCAGAGGTGTGTGAACTTGATTTTTTTGTCATTCAAACTCTCACAGCTTCACAGCCTTTCAGAGAACTTTATTGGTCTCTTTTCTTCCACCTCTACGAAATTAAGCGACATTTTACCTCTCGTTACTCGATAGTAAGTTTGAACTACTTGCAATTTATTGGTGCTTTTTTTACTTATTTACTATCAAGATGTGTACTCTAAAATTCATAATGCGGGGTAGAGAAGATGAGATATAAGTACTTACATCTTCTTTTTTTAAATAATTGATGAAATTAACCAAAGCCACCACCTAAATGTTGGTGTATGTCACGGAGATTTGGATAAAATGACGAGTAGTCAGGAGAATTTAAGGAATAAAGTGTGATGTGTTGCTTTTTGGGCCGGCCACAAATGTTAGATGACTATAGGAGAGGAATGGGAAGGAAAGGCTGCGACATGTTGAATGTGTAGTATAAAACTTCGGCGGAAAGTGAAAAATTTTAAGTAGTTTAATCGAAGGTGAAGGAGGTTGAGGGGATCAGGGAGGTTGGGCATTGTGACATAACCAGTTGGTGCTAAGCGGGACTATCGGTTCTGCCAGATAGTATGAGATTAGGTTGGTTGCTCGTAGTTTTCCTTTAAAGGTCATCTTCTTTTATTCCCATGATGCAAATTGAGATGGCGGGAACATATCACTTACTGGTGTTTGCCTGGACGCTCGCATACAATAAACTGACAGTTTGTTAAAGCGGACTAGACGGTGGATGAAGCTGAATTTCTGGATTGCTCCAGGCCACTTTTGTAGTCTAAATGGGGGTTGCCGCTAGATTGCTTCGGGATCCAATTAGGGAGGGATGTATTTGGTAGTATTGTTGCATGTTGGAAGAGATCCAGATATATTATCCCGGCTAATGTTCCTTTGGCAGCTTACTTTCAATCGTTGTAAATAGAGTGGTGGTCTGGGTATGAGAATAAAAAGGCTTTGTTGAGCAAAACTCTGTCTTGACTAGATGGTAAAGAGCCTTTGAGTAGATGACTAATTGCCAAAAATCACGAAGATAAAATGGAAAAAAGAATATAAGGAATGTGTGGAAATGGGAAAGGATCAATAAGCAGCAGTTCAGACTGTTACACTCGGCTTTCAAAATAATAAGCGGTGAAAATTGGAAAAGATTGAAGACATACATCGGTGATCTAGTTAATTTGAGTTTAAGGCTTGGAATTCGCTGAGTCAAGGGGGAAATATCCCACAGTCTTAGTGTAGCATATGGATTTTATCATAAAAGAGTGAAAACACAGGAAACTACGCTAACCTGGTACTCAAGTAATCTGAAAGATGGTTTATTAGTGATAGGGGTTTGGGGGCAGCAAATTTTATTAAATAATGACAGAATTTGGGGTAAAAAATCAGCCACAAGAACCGTATGGCATTTCTAAATACCAATGACAAATTGTTTCTCAATTTGAGAGTTCCAAGGGAGAAGCGTTGATGTTGGGTTCCTTGGAAGGGGCATTTGACATTGGACGAGTAAATGTGTGGTGAGGTAGCTACCATTCGAGAGTGATTATCGTGGATTCCGTCTAGGAAAGATACCAAGGCGAGCGTGAGTCAAAAATATATATTTTAATTTTACCATCTCTTCTAGCAACCGACAGCGAGAGCACAACCTGTAAAATTACACAAAGCCTAGAACAGGTTAAGCTAAACTAATAAATAAAAAGAAATAAGAGAAAGCAACAACAATATTATAAATATAAATACAGGCAATAATAAGTAATGCATAATTATCTATGAGGCACGTTCTGGTGCCCGAAGAGGCCGTTTTCGAACAGGGCGTGAGGATGCATTAAAGCCTCCAAAACAACAGTCAAAAAATAGTTGCTTCTGCTGCGCCTGGTACCAGTAGGAAATAAGTGAAAACGGTTGGAGTTAAAATATGGTGAGGAGAGGTAAAATAGAGACTACTATGATGAATAAAGCCCAGATTCTCCAAAATTAGTTTAAAACTACCAGGGCACGGACGAAATACCAGGTATAACACTGCACACGGCAACCACTTGTTCTCCTCATTCGCAGAAGTAGGTTGCTATACATATTGGCCGACCTTTGATGAGACTGATTATAATTTGTTTAGCTTTCAAGAGGTGTAAAGGGGTATGTTCAGGTGGATTTTGCTACTGATCGTTAATTGTGTAGAGAGCCTTTACCTACGAGGGCCTTAATTCGACCTGTATGTGGATGAAGGTACTCACATTCTAGGGAAAATTGGTCACTATCACAGGTGTGGTCTTTAAAAGTTGTTCCTTTTGAGAATCCTTATCGGTCCAAATAGTTGCTATTCTTCTGTGTTGAGAGGATGATGTTTTAATTGTATGTCTATTAGTGGTATCCAAGATGGCTTGTGAGTCCAATTCAAGTCCAATCCATTTTAGGCAAGAATAGGATGAGAGTTGTCCAGATGAGTATCAATAAACTAGGTGGTCTATAGAGAAATTATTCTCCAGGGCTGAATAAAGATTTTAGATGTATAACTTTTAATTAAATTTATTTTTTCCCTAAGGAGCTTGCTTTGGTTGTAGAACAAAAGCAGGTTCAACTAAATCCCTACAGATGAAAGATTAATACTAGAGTTAAGACCATCCCGTAATTCCTTAAATTTTCGAACCGAATAAATGGAAAATCATTTGACAAAGTTTTATTTAGGCCCTTTAATAAATATTTATCCCCTTTCCTATATAAACTGGAAACCATATAGGAAGTAACACGAACTTGGTGAAAGATATAAGAGTTTAAACCAAGATTGAGCATCTGGAGCTGAAAGAACCATGCTAATCTAAGGGTTCCGTGTAAGCGACTAAGTTGAAAATAGGAGTACCATAAATTATCCTTTTTTCTTCTTTAGGATTACTTGAATATACAACAGAAACAATAATAAATGCAACCTACTCAGGCAAGGCTTCTACATCAAGTGAACCATCTGGACTCAAAGAAATCATTGAACCAGTAACTTCAAAAATCATTCAGGTTAGAAATAAGTTAAAAATGGTATCTAGAATGTACTAACTGTGTACATAACTTGGACATCATAGAAGGAAGGATGTAGTTTGGATTTGCGCTAGTTTTTCATCATTATATAAGTACATTTATGTAATAAATTACCACGGGAGATCACAAATAGTCCTAATTTAAATATTTTTCATCGATTTACTGTAGCTAAGTATGTAAATGATGAGGGAGTTTGTTGTAGCTTTAGAGTTGTATATATGTATATATATATATATATATATATATATATATATATATATATATATATATATATATATATACTCTATCGGCCATAATATATGGGTAAGAAAGAAAAAGTGTATTTAAATATTTATTTTAGGCGTTTAACATAACGTTGAGACTATATATTATACGTATATTTAGATATATCTTATATCTATCTTTCGTGAAAATTTCAAGTGAATCGATGAAATACTTCGTAGGTTATGAGGAAATAAACAAACTATCTTCCAAATTGCAGTGGCTGAAAGTTAAGGGTTACTTAGAAATAATGAACTATCAACTGAGTTATTTGTGTTTAGGAGACTGTTGATGGGCTAATAGTTACTTCTTATGATCATACATTATTGGAATATTCAACTGTTAATATGTTGGCTTGTGAGAGACGGCAGGTATCCTTTAATGAAAAACAAAGTGCCTTCACCGAGAGGAAAAGCCAAATTCTGTGATAGCAACTGCTGTAGGAAGGTCTAGAAGTGTTGTCAAACAAATTATAGCTCGTTTTAAGTCATCAGGACCGACAAATAATAAACCCCAAACAGGTAGACCTTCGTAAAACGTCACCAAGACAGGATCGTATTATAGTTACAATGTCACTGAAGGATAGGTTTAAGAGTGCTGCTGAGATATACCGCGAGTTCAGCTCCACCGCGGATGTCAACGTATCGCGCAAAACAGTTTCCCGGAGGCTACAAAGTTCTGGGTTTCCTGCTCGGGCATTGGCAAAGAAACCTCTGATCTCCAATAAGAATCAAAGAGCCCTTTCTCGTTACGCTCATGGACATGTCATTTGAACAGAAGAACAGTGTGTGCAGGTTCATTTTAGTGATGCATCGAATTTTAATGTGATTGGTTCCGATGGCGTGATGTACGTCCGATGAAGATGTAGCGAAAGGTTATCTCGTGCATGTGTGAAGAAGAGAGTGAAATATGGATGAGGTAGTGTAATGGTATGGAGAGTGACCTCTGCTGCTGGTCCTGGCCCACTTATTCGCCTACAAGGGACTGCCAATGCTGAAATCTACAAGCAGATGCTTAGACAGCATGCCCTTCCACATTTCCGATCCTCGTCAGTTCAACCTCTTATCCCCATGCAGGACAACGCTCCCTGCCACACTGCGAAGACAGTCAAAGATATTTTGAGTGATGAAGGGGTTGATCTCATGGACTGGTCCACTCAAAGTCCCGATCTCAACCCTATAGAAAAGGTTTGAAACATTATTGGAGATGGGGCGCGAAGGAGAAATCCAAAGAACCAAGAGGAACTCTGGGAATTATTGAAAAAAAACCGGAGCAATATTACCCCATTATAAAAGAAATTAATTAAAAAAATCTTAATAGAAAGGGTTTCTTTTTTGTTCATGTTCCATTTTACATTGCTTTTCTAAGTGTCCCTTAACTTTTGGCCGGTGTAAATGCATTTGGGAGATAGTTTGTTTAGTTCCTCATAATTTACGAAATATTTAATCCATTCACTCGAAATTTACACGAATGATAGATATAAGATATATTTAAATATGTATATGATATATAGTCTCAACGTTTTGTTAAACTTCTATAATAAATTATAAATACATTTGTTCTCCCCCCCCCCTATATTATGGCTACTAGTATATATATATATATATATATATATATATATATATATATATATATATATATATATTAGAACAATTGTTAAATCAAATGACAGATTCCAAATATGTAAATAAAACCACTGTGGGAAAGCGTAGTAGTTTATTATCTCGAGACCAGTTTCGGCATGGAGTTTGTCATGCCAGCCTCAGTCGAACACTAAGAATACATGCCGTCACACCCTTATAGATTTCATCTATAAGGGTGGATTCAATGACCTTTCTTTTGTAGAAGTCTTTACATGGGTAGATTAGTTTGGCCTGTGGGAAGTCTATCGGGTGATTAAATTTGTTGCTATGCATGAAAAGACTGGAGGCTCTGTTCCCACGTCTAATGTCTCCTCTGTGTTCGTATATTCTCTTATCCAGGTTTCTCCCTGTTTCGCCCATGTAAAACAAAGGGCAGTTAATTTCTTTACATGGTATTGAATAGACTCCTGCTTCGTTGGTTCTTTCTATAGGTTTGGTGGTATGGAATGATTTTTTTAATGGTCGAAGGGTATTTAAAAGTGGTGCGGTTAAGGGAAAGGATACTATTTAAACCTTTCAGTAATGGAGAAAACGGACTCTCCCTTGCATTTTCTCCATTAGTTAAAGGTTTAAATAGTATCCTTTCCTCTAAACGCACCACTTTTAAATACCCTTCGACCATTGAAATATCATTTTCTACAATCCCCTCTAAAGAAATTAACCCCTTTATTTTACATAGGTGAAACAGGAAGAAAACTGGATAAAAGAATATACGAACACAGAGGAGACATTAGACGGGAAAACAGAGCCTCCAGTCTTTTCATGCATAGCAACAAATTTAATCACCCGATAGACTTCCCACAGGCCAAACTAATCTATCCATGTAAAGACTTCCGCAAAAGAAAAATAATTGAATCCACCCTTATAGATGGAATCCCCAACTTTAGCCTTCCGGAGGCGCAATCTAAATGCAGCCCCTACGTCAAAGATCTAATCTTAAAAGATATCCTTAATTAACTTAAATTTACGCCCCCTGATTAGGAACTCAAATTGGATCTCTGTAAACTATAAACTAATATATATATATATATATATATATATATATATATATATATATATATATATATTGTACGCTTAGTGTGACGGCATGTATTCTTAGTGTTCGACTGAGGCTGGCATGCCGAAACTGGTCTCGAGATAATAATCTACTACGCTCCCCCACATTGGTTTTATTTATATATATATATATATATATATATATATATATATATATATATATATATATATATATATTATTAGGAAATTTTAGTAGCAAGATTAAACATTTGGACAAGTTGCAATTGATGTTAATTTCGTAATTCTGGACGCAATTAATTCGGAGTAGTTTGAAGAACGATGATGTTGGCTGTCTACAGTATTTTGATCTGTATCGTGATGGTTTCTAGCTGAGTGAATCAAATAACATTTGATTAGACCAAGTAGTCTTTGTCAACTCGGCCATGGTGCTATAGCCTCTTCTTATACATACTTGCAAAAAGAATTTCGGCACTTAGCATTTGCCCGCTTCTAAAACTATTATTAACATAACATGCTCAGTCAAAACGTCACTACTTTATTTTTCCCTTTTCTCATTGGTCACATTTAACAAATATGATCGCTTTCCCGCATATGCAGAAATATATCCCTCAGTCTTGGAAATGGGCACAAATCGTTCGTTGGTAAGGTGAAATTGTCTTCCCGTCTGTAAAAAATTCCGAAGGATTTTCTTAAAAAAACAACATAAATAAACCTGTTTGATAAGGAGGTACAGAAACCGGTTGTATAACTTCATAAAGTTGGTTAGAGTCAAATATGCTGAAAAGAATCATACTTACTCTTGTGGGATTTTTTTTTATTGGGTCCATGTGAGTTCATAACGTATATTAAGTTCATTCTGACTGGATTTTCTCAGTAGCAGAATTAAAATGACTAATTATATATATATATATATATATATATATATATATATATATATATAATATTTTTAAATATCCCTATTTTATTGGGTTGATTTTCTTCTGGCAGATGAATCTAAAAATTCTGGAGTGTTGGGCGAGAAATGAATCCCAAGATGTGACCACAATCATTGACAGATTTTGTGACAGTGCGGACCATATGAACCATACCATAGTGATCAATACTACGGTGAACGACCAATGTCCAACTAAGGATCCAAGTGGCGTAGTTCCTTGTTGCTTCCTCTTCGCGGGATCATCTTTATCCGACCTTGAAATAGGGATCATTATGCTTATCTGCTCACTCACTCTGCTTATTGCCTGCCTGGTGACCCTCGTTAAGGTCATGAACAGTGTGCTTCAAGGTCAGTTTTAGAGATTTCTTTTCCGCAATGCCGACTAGACAGGATGCTCGTCTCTCATCCATACTTCCTTCCTACTCGTCTAGTTCTTTATCATTTTCATTATTCTTTCACAGAGCCAGACCCAGCAGTTATTGGGTGATGCGAGCAGCCCATATGCTTGTTCAAATTGGATTATATGGATTTGTAAAAACATAAGAACGATTAGTTAACAAGAAGCCTCTTAGACTTATTTAAGATGTACTACAAGACTGTCCTCCACTATCAATCATCATTAGTACAAGTCAAACCTAGTATAATTCATTAAACGTGTCATTAATATATATATATATATATATATATATATATATATATATATATATATATATTTACACCCTAAAACTTGCGTAGTATTTATTTTGGGCAGCATGTTGTACTTAGCTAAATTTAGCCCCCTGTAACTGCTGCAAGTTGAGTTTCTTCTTTTCTGTCTATGCAAACACCAAACTTGCTTCCAGTCATCTATCGTAGATTTATCATACTTTAACTACACATACATTTTTATTTCTTTCTTTCACTGC